>CM062289.1:417711850-418301662 GCA_031216915.1 Pictodentalium vernedei | reverse complement strand
AGGAGGGGTAGCAGTTGGGGACTTGAAGATCCCAGGCTATTTTTTGCAGACGATATGGTTCTAGTGTCAGAAAGCGAAGAGGGGCTAACGAAAATGCTGGGAATTGTTGGGAAATATAGGAGCAAATGGCGACTCGAACTTAATGAAAGCAAGAGCAAAGTTATACATGTGGGCCGCAAAGTGGACCCCATTCGAAGGTGGAGAGTGGGCTAGTTCTGCATTCCGGAAGGGAGCAGCAAACTTCTCACTGTAGGAGAGACAGGTGATTACGAGTATTTGGGGATAAATATAAACATTACAGGAAAAGGCATCTACCGAAACCACACAAATAACAAAATAAATAGTTCTGAAGGGGAAGCGAATCCTTAACCAATTGATAACTTATAGGAAACAGTGTCAATAAGGTTTTCGTGGAAAACCATTTGGGAAATGGTGGCTGCCAAGTATAACATACGGTAGCGGAAGTGGTACCCCTGAAACCAGACGCCGGTAAAGAGCTTGGAAATCCCGCAGAACGATGCAGGCCGATGGATAGACGGGTCGAGTAATGCCGCAGCGCTAGAAGCAATCAGGGGTGAGCTTGGGTGGATGAGGATCAAGGACAGGACAGACCTGTTGAAAACTCGGTTATCTTAAGTTATTTGGTAAATCTCCCCGACAGCCCGATTGGTGTAAAGTATGTTCCTGAGAAGTTTTCAACTCAAATATCAAAACGGGGTGGATGGTCCAAGTGAGGGTGCTAGTAGAGAACTACTCATTGAGATCTCTGGACCTGGACGGTTGGGGCATAACCAGGGTAAAAAAATCGGTCAGAGAAAGGGACATAGCGATTGTAACCGTAATTGGCGAGAGGGAGTCAAATCAAAGAGGTCTTTGGGTGGCCTGCGTGATAAGAGAAGCCTGGTTTTAAAGAAAACCTTGATGGCACCTTTGGGGGGTCACTGTTGTTCAAGCTGAGGTCGCGATCCCTGGAGCTGAGGGGAAAAAATTGGGAAAGACGGTGAAAGGGAGTGCCAGATGTGTAAGGCATGGTGGAGACCCTGGAACACTTTCTTCTAGAATGCCCAAAAGTATCAGTCTAAAAGAATGAGATTCACTGGGAGTATAATGGGGAAATGGGATGGGAGAATGAAGGACATGTGGTTAGGGGGAACTCAAAGGAGAGGGTTAATATGCTAATCGGAGAGATTGGGAAGAATGGGGCAAGGGATGTCATCAAGCAGTTCGTTTCCGAGTGTTGGGAGGAGAGTAGAAGAGTGGGAATAGGGGGGCAGTTGGGAGTACAGGGGTAACCATGGCCTTCTCGTCCGAGAACCGCGACAAATCAGCGGCTGGCCAAAGTGTTATTATTATTAATAGGACAGATAACGTAATTCTCCCTACTGAAATTATGCAAATGTGACACAGTTGTATTTTATTTAGCCAATCAAATTGTCCAGTTTTGAAACTGACCAATGAAATTGACGGAGGCTTTATTTATCACTGATTAATGTGAAAACAAAATATCAAATGTTTTAAAGTGAACAAAACGGACGAGTCATATGATAAAATAATTTATTTAATAAACCACCATAACATAAATAAAACTTTCCTGTTTTCTGCAAGTACCCAGAAAAATATTCTGTTTTTATTTTACACAAGTCTATGACATTTTAGATTTATTGGAAGTCGCGGTTAGTGCGCCATCTTGTTAAATGTAAAATATCAGTAACAAGATTTTACTAATCACAAACTACAAGTATTTATCGCTGTTACTATAAAATAAACCCGCATGCGCTATACATAAAATATTCCATTCTTATTTCCATCAAAATGCAAAACAAAACTTAACTATGCACTTACCTGAAGAAAGATATCAATTCCGTAATTAGGATTTATTTACATGACTGAACGATTAACTTCCTCAAATCAAATCTTTATTCACTCTCCTTGGCCACATAAGCGGTGTGAGAGGTATATACGTGTGTGTACATTAAAGTATATTGTAGAGCAGTCAGTATAAATTGTAAATCCTCCAGTCAAGTAAAGCCTTATATACTTTCTTCAATGAATTGTTGTTGTCAACCGCTTGCAAACACGCTAATTCACAACTCACCCAGCTTGTTTGTTGACTAAAAGAAAACCTGATTACTTCCCAATTGAATTAAAAACTAACTGTATTCAAACGGTCCGCAGTGGTTACAAAAATGAAAACTAATTATGATATTGGGCAAATCACTAATAACTTGACAGGTCATTATACAATTACTGTCAACAACTCTCAAAAATACATTGAAAATAAATTTTCACAATACAGTTTAATCTGAAAGAAAATACTGGAAATACGAAATTGTACTATTTCACCCAGAAAAATATCTACCTAAAATGTCCCCTTTTCCCACCCTATAACAATATCTATAACTGGAGCACGAAATTATATCTGTATATATTTGTGAGCAGAGGTATGTCACATTTCATCATCGACAGTCTCCGCGGAAACTCCGCGAAAAGTGGGTAAACAAACAGCAAATAAGGCCTAAGAAGTTAAAACTCTGTTCTCATGCGCTCTCACGTGGTCCTTTTGGCTGTCACATGCCCTCGTTTTATAACCAATGCAAACTTAAAAGAAATAAAATTAAATGGTTTATGTCTGATATTTTACCAAAGTTAATAAATTTGCTAAATTTGTCCCTTGAGTGAAAAAAGGCTTTGCAATGCTTTAGCATTGCAAGGCCTTCTTGCACTCAAGAGACGAAATATACTCCCACCCATGCTATTCTGTAGTTTATGAGGCCTAAAACATAAAACAAACCAAAAATAGGAACCTCTGATGTCAAAGATATAATTACAAAAAGAAAAATAATATAAAAAAAACGCCCGCCCACATGCAGTTTTACAAAAAAAAAAAAATGGTTTGAGAAACAGAAGATCTACTTTGTGGGCCTAACAGTGACAAATTCCTGTTAGAATTAGACTGAATGCCTAAGAGCGTGGAACAAGTTAAGGAACAAACAAACAAGCGAAGAAACTTTTCGAAGATTCATACTTCCATAGTATAGATTGTGTCGTCTGCTCATCTTCCGACATTTACTTTTCGGTTTGGAGAAGTTATTACATAACTTCGACAGTTGGGGCCCATTGCTTTGCCTGCCTTGGATAATATTGTAATACAATATGGTTAATACCCGACGTTTCTAAAAAAGAAATTCTGGGCTTTCCAAGAATCAGTATTAAGAGCTGTTACATGTATTATCAGTCTAAGAAATAAGAACAAAAATCATTTTTGCGTTTTTTTATACCACATATTTCAATTACATCGCATGAGAATTTGAAATTTAAAATGTAAAATTATTTTCACATTGCTTTGAAATTACTCGTTTTTTCATACAACTGAAAACAAAGCCAAAAACGTTTTTTTTTTGACCAAGCGGAAACCAAAGCGAAACGAAACTAAAATATGAAAAGCGAACAATTTATTTTAATACTTACTTTTATTTCACAGTTACGTGCACATGTACTTGTTTCTTTATCCGTCCATTCTCTTAAAATGAAATGTTGACCTTCAATGAGGATCAATCAGCTTGACTTAACATTTGTCACGCTGTTCTTATCTAGAATTGCATAATAAAACCCACCCGGAGTTGACATAGCTTTTGAGATATCTCTATCGGAATTCTGTTACATAATCTTTCTTCCTGACCAACCAGGGACCAACAGAAAATTTCTGATTCTCGGCCATTTAATTGTATTGCGTTTATACCGAGATTTATTTATTTATTTATTGGTGTTAAAGGTCACATACTTATGCACAATGGCTAAGCGTGACCGTGACAGTTTTACGTGTGGTGGAAGCCGGAATACCTGTAGAGAACCGCCGAGCAACGACGAGCAACTGTCAGCTCCTCAACATTCTAACTCTTTCAAACTCCACTCAAGCCGGGTTACAGCGGTGGAAGACATGTGCACCATCGACGTGCAGTACGCCTTAGTATACGGCGTCATCGAGTCCCCATGCAGGCAACCGGGATAAAGTGCCTTTACACGGTAATATAGCTTGGTATCAGTTGTTGTCGTCGTCTCTAAAACGTCTAGATCAGATGGAATTTGTACGTGAATGACACTGAAAATAGACAGAGTGTACTTGCATCTATTATAATATTAGAACGTTTCTTTTCATGTTCTATCGGTCGATAGTACCTGAGTTTGTGTGATTTCTGAAATAAAACCTGAAGCAGTGAAGCTGCTGAAAGTTTTATTTCAGAAATCACACAAACTCAGGTACTATCGACCGATAGAACATGAAAAGAAACGTTCTAATTATTTTATTGTGCCGAACAAAAGTACGTTCATTGTTATAATGCTAAGCGTTAACTGCAGCATGCCATCAGTCTTGTAACAACAATGTAGTCGAATCCAAAAACATGACGTCATTTCGAACGAATGACGTCTCTTCGAAAATAACTTGTCACAAGTGCCGTCGCTTTGGGAGTTTCTATATCAACAAATGCCAGTGTTTACAGCTGTTCATGTTATAATTCCTTGTTAATGCTTGTGTGAAAAGTGGTATAAATTAATGGAATATAAATTCATGTTTCTCGGACGACGGCAGTTGATAGAATTAAGCGGGGTGAAACAATTTATTTTGAACTTGATGCGGAGGTTCAGTGAGGACGGGGATTACTAAACTTGTGGAAATGTAACTGATTGAGGTCATAACTTAAACTCATATTCAGGATTCACTGAGGTGATGAACAACACGTGAGTTTTTAATATTTCTGATTCTTTTGAATTCATTGTTTGCAGTTAAAATTGAAAACACGCCCACTGAAGATGTTATATTTGTTAGTAAGTTTGTGTCTACCGGTGACGAAAAAAGTTAAACGAACACGGTGCCAGCGTTTGGTGTTGAGAAATTCCAATCGACGCTGATCATTGGAAGTGGAGCTTACATTTTCTTCGTTCTCTTGTCTCCAGGGAAAAACGTTCCGATAGTACCCGTGTTTTGCCCCCAAACTCCAGTACTATGACTTTTAGAAGGTGTCGAATTAACCAATCACGGTTGATGTTACAAACGTTAGGCATAATAAATCACCATAAATAGCACCTGACCAATGCCACCTCCCATACTAATTCCAATCTCACTAATTTGTATCACTCTTGAAAACAAAGTTAAAGTTTTCAAACAATGTTGACGATGAAGTGTTGCTAGCGGCTACCCATGTGCAGTGCTTAGTTCTGGTAAGTCTGGCATCAGTTCCTGATTATTTATTTATTGATTGGCGCTTAAGGTCACATACTTATGCACAATGGCTAATCATGACCGTGGCAGTTTTACGGCTTGGGGAAGCCGGAGTACCCGGAGAGAACCACTGAACATCCACGAGCAACTGTCATCTCCTCAACATTCTATCTCTGTTCAAGCTCCGCTCAAGCAGGGTTACAGCGATGGAAGACATGTGCACCATCGATGTGCAGTACGTTTTAGTACACGGTGTCATCGTACACCCATGTAGGCAACCGGGATAAAGTGCCTTGCTCAAGGACACAACGCGGGTCGTCCTGAACTGGGATCGAACTCGGGACCATTAGCATAGACGTCCAACAGTCTACCACTGAGCCACCGCGCTCCCTCAGTTCCTGGGTAATACTCCAACTACATCATCAAGGCATGCCTTCCGGGGAAGGCATGCATTGATGATGTTGATGGAATATTTTATCAGTCGAGACTTGAGCCGTCACAGTCGGAACAATCAGATGTACAGACACTCCTCCCCCTTATTGATCATCTTCAAGCCGCCCAGAATTCGATGCGAGATTCGATTCGATTCGAAAATGTGTGATTTGCAGGGCCCTACAAATTATGTAGGAAATGCGACGTAGTTATGTCCTTGAACCAGTCTAGCCCTTAAATAGTCCATCGCCTATTTTTATATCCAATCATATGGAATATTTCAGTTGGTCAGAAAAAGCGAACCTTCCAAGTGACATTTTCCATTCTACCGAATCTAAACAATACCATAAACATTTTTTTTTTTTTGAATGAACGCAAGAAAAATTTCTCAATCTAGACTTAATTTGACACGCGGATCTTTAATGGCGCCACCAATACCATTAACCCTTTCAATCTGGCGTGCATATATTTTTGCGTGAAGAAAAACTAGGTAGTGGATTTATTTATTTATTATTAGGGTTTAACGACACATTAACAGCCAAGGTCATATCGTGTCGGTGACAGTTTTACGGGTGGAGGAAGCCGGAGTACCGGGGAGAACCACCGAACAACGACCAGCAGCTGCCAGCTCCCTAACATCGTAACTCCGCACTGCAGCACAGGCAGGGTTAGATTGGTTGAAGAAATGCGCACCATCGACGTGCAGTTCGCCTTAGTGCACAGCGTCATCGTGCCCCATGTGGGCAAACGGGGTTAAGTGCCTTGTCTAAGGACACAACGCGGGAGTCAGACTCGATCGCTCAGACGGCCCCATCCAAGGACTAATCTGGTTCGACGTTGCTTAAGTTCGGTGATCTGACGAGAACCGGTTACCGCAATGCCACCGCGTCCCCGGTAGTGGATGAACAGACAATATAATGACAAAATATCTGAAGCGAGGCTCTGTAATAAATTAATCCAACAGCTCGACAGAGCTGTTGGATTAAATTATTACTGAACCTCCCAACAAGCCAGGACGTTATTGACTGAAATGATACCTTCCAGGGCGCCAGTGTTGAAAGTGTAAATGATGTTTGATTACTAAATAATTAATGAAGACTCATCACGGTTGTAGTTTTATGATGGCGCCACGTAGTTCCACCAATTGTCTTAGTATCTAGACATTTTCAAAGTGAATTAAATACTTATTGATTGAAATATCTATACCTGGAACATGAATGAATATCTGCATATCTTTGTGAGTAAAGGGGCACCACATTAAATCAGCGGTAATCTGTGCGCAAGCTCTACGAAAGTGGGTAAACAAGCAGACCATAACATTGTCAGATTCCTCACAGGCGTACATATTTGTGTTGGAAGACCACAATGAAGAGACGTTTTTTAGAGTGTGAAAAGTAACTATAGAGGGTTCAAAACCATAACAAGACGGATTGCGGACTATATCAGCAGATACTAGCGGCTACAGCATACATACATAATCGTCATGCGAGAATGTGCTCAGTATGATGAAATAGTATACAGGTCAATTTGATGAATTTTTGTGAACATAATAATTCGGATAGCTGATTGTAAAAGACAAACGTCGGGAGCGCGGTAGGTCAATGGTTACGACATTGGACTTCAAACCGAAAGGTCCACGGTTCGATTCCCGTAAGAGGTAACTGTGTTGTGTCCTTGGACAAGACACTTAATCCCAATTGCTCACGTGTGTGTGTGTGTGGGGGGGGGGGGGGGGGGAGGCACGGTGGCGCTTTGTACTAAGGCGTACTGCACATCGATGGTGCACTTGTCTTCAACCAAAACGAACCCTGCTTGCGAGGACAACAGATGGAAATATTTTCTTAAAATTGTTAAGCGGGCAGATAGTATCCATAAAGTCAAGATCAGACCTAGCAGATATATAAGTCGTAGGTATAAAATAAAATAAATGTTGTCAATGATCATCTACACCCCCCCCCCCCCCCCCCTTCCACACACACACACAAATTAAAGTTTACATTTAGGTTGCTCTGGGCAGGTACTAAATACAGAGGAATACCAAATAGATTCTAATTATATGTAAATAATGGTAAATGGCAATAATGTAAGCCAAAATTCCCTATTATGAACTTCTGCTATGACCCTCCCCCCCCCCCCCCCCCCGTTGCCAGGCACTATAGTTGTCAAGTTGTGGAATAGTTGTCAAGGGTATTTAAATAAATAAAGAAAAATAATCTCGTGTAAAGTAAAGTGAGGCAACGCCTGCAATTTGTGTTCAAGTTCTGTTTTATTTCACTAGTAAAATAGTACCATATCACCATGTACCATGTCACTCATGCTTGGGTGGAAGTCTGCCAAAATGGGTTACATTGGGCGTGGACTATTAAATAATTTGACTTGATTTCAAAGTTGTGTCCCGTTTATCCACCCCCCCCCCCCCCCCCCCCCCCCGTTGACAGGCAGTTTACATTTAGGTTGCCCTGGGCAGGTACTAAATACAGAGGAATACTAAATAGATTCTAATTATATGTAAATAATAATATAATAAATGGTGGAAGCTTGGGTGGAAGTTACATTGGGCGTGGACTATTAAATAATTTGACTCGATTTCAAAGTTGTGTCCCGTTTATCCACTGAGCATAAATATGTGATGTTAAACACAAATAACTAAATAAAACTAAATAAAATACCCAAAACAATCATGTAAGAGCATGCATGGTATCACCATCAAATACACTGTTGTCAATGATCATCTACCCCCCCCCCCTCCCCCCCCCCACACACACACATAAATATGTGATGTTAAACACAAATAACTAAATAAAATTAAATAAAATACCCAAAACAATCATGTCATTGTTCTTCAGTAAAAATATGGGTCAAGATAAGCCACTGTCCCCGACTAATAAACAGCTTATCGAACTAAATATGCCGCCTGATTGATTGAGGCTAAAATGTTCGTCTCGGTTGAGTGCAGATCATTATCTGTAGTTTGTTTTCCTGGAGCAACCTGAAGGTCATGACAGTTCGTGATTGTACCAGGTAAAATAGCGTCTCATATGTGTGTCATATTATTTGAGTTGAATGTCAGCTCCGTTGTGTGAGTTCCACGAGGAACTCTAGGTTGTCATACAGATTGTGTCAATCGAAATGTTGAGAATTGAATGTCTGTCCCATTGAATAGAATGACAGTTTTTCCCCAGAAATTTCTCCCCCAGAAATAATTTATAGGCCACGACTAGCGTCTGTTTTCCATTGAACAACGGCTTGCAATTTGATAACGAAGGCCTGCCCTTGTGGGTCTAAATAGTGACCAATAACTTAATCATCAAAGCATATCAACTTATACAGTATAAAAGCTAAGATGTACATTGGTATATAAGTGTATGTGCAGTGAGATTGTAGCTAAATACCACTGCGGCTGCTACTGTCTTTCGTCGTGGGGTCCCATATTGCCAATGTTTATTGGTAATGAGGGACCTTATGACGGGGGACAGTAGCAGCAGCAGTGGCAACAGCAGGGCTGCACCCGCCCCTCCCCCCAAGATGTAGTTTTTAGTTTAAACATTATTTTTATTTCAATACTGCATATAAATATACAAGGTATAGAACAGCATGCTGAGATACAGTATTAGAAAGTGGATTCAGCAGCAAGCCGAAGCTTATGTAAGCTGTCTCCTGCAATCAACAAATACATCAGACTTTCATGGCATGGAAGAGACTATGATTGAAACAAAATAATATGAAAGAGGAAAGAAGGGGAAAGGTGGAGGGGTGGGGGTGTCTGGGGCAAAGGCAGCTGCTTCCTTTAATAAAGGGAGAGCACAAGAGGGGCGAGCACTGCAGGTGTGTTCAGTAAAATCTCTTGGAAGCAGTAATATAACTCTGTACTTTTTCAAAAATTAGGCTGTTTGCTTCCGCTGTGTATTCAGCATTTCCATTCAAGAGAATATCCGTTGAAATTGTGAATGTCAGTGTTGCTAGTGTGCGCTGTCTGCTCTCTACATAGAACGGACAATGCAACAAATAGTGAGCACTCGTTTCACGGGCTCCACATGAACAGTATGGGGAGTTTGATAAATGGTTTCTAAACAGATGATCGTTAAGATTGCTACAACACAAGCGAAGTCTACAATGGTGGGTCTGTGCCTTACGGTCTTTACTTCGTTTGAAGCAGTTTGGAACGAACAGTTTATTTCTATTTAGGAACGAGTTGAAATTTTGCAATGAACTATTTTCTCTGATGTGTGATGGCAGCGCATTCCATAATCGTGTTGTTGATGGCACAAAGGATTCGTAATGATGCTGGGTTCGACAAAATGGGGCTGCGAGGTCGGCGTTATGGCGTAGGCCGTAATCGTGGGACGCCGAAGATCGTGGCGGAATCAGCATGGATACATAAGCAGGGACCATCCTATGATACATTTTAAAATATTGTTTTAATTTGTGCTTCTCTCTTCTTGCTTTTAGGGTTTCCCATCCCGTTTCCAAATAAATAAGTTCCCTACTGGCGCTACGGGTTGCACCTGTTACGATCCTGGCAGCTTCCAACTGGATACGTTCCAGTTCGTCGGATTCGCCCTCAGCACAATTATCCCAAACTGTATCTGAATACTCAAGAACCGGCCTAATAAAAGTCAGATATATTGTTTCTAATGTTTTGCGATCAAATTTGTATTTATACTTTCTTAGAAGACCAATTCGCTTCCATGCTTTGGAGGCTATTGCTTCAATGTGTTCTTTCCAGGAACCCTGACTGTTTAAAAGTATACCAAGATGTGCATGACTACTTACTTCGGAAATGCTCTCGTTACGCATTTTCAGAGGGGGGTGACAATTTCTATCACTTTTTCGTGAAACTAATAGGGACTCAGTCTTTAATGGGTTGAAGTCAACAGCCATTTATTGGACCAATCTTCGAGTTGTTTCAAGTCTTGGTTTAAAATATTAGCAGCCAAGTCTGGGTTCTCTATTATTAAGTAGATCGTTGTATCGTCGGCGAACAAGCGGATGTTACTTGAAATTTTTTCAACTATATCATTGATGTATATGATGAACAGCAGGGGACCAAGAATCGACCCTTGGGGCACACCCGCTGAAACTGATTTCCATGATGAGGCTTCGGAATCAATGACAACCCGCTGTTGGCGATTGCTCAGGTACGACTCAAACCACCGAAGCAGATTACCTGTCACTCCGATTTGTTCCAACTTAAACAGAAGACCTTTATGCCAAACTTTGTCAAAGGCCTTGCTCACATCACAGAAGACAAGGCGGATTTCTTTACCTTCGTCAAGGGCACTACTGACAGTATTGTAAATTTCGGTAAGTTGTAATGTAGTCGAATCTTTGGGGGTAAAACCGGATTGGAATGGAGTAATCAAGGTGTTTGACTGCAGAAAAGCCAGAACTTGTTTGAATATACATCTTTCGAACACCTTGCCAACACAGCTGAGCAACGATATAGGCCTATAGTTAGTGACTAGATTCGGATTCTCCTTTTTAAAAATTGGGGATACATTAGCTCTTTTCCACTCAGTTGGAATGTAACAATGGGAAAGGAAAAAATTGAACATTTCAGTAAGTGGTTTAGCGAGACCTAGTCTACATTCCTTGAGAATTTTCGGACTTATATTATCTGGACCACTTGCTTTAGAGCTTTTAAGAGTTTCTAGGACGTCCATAACTTCACTGGCCAATATACTAATGTTATCGAGGGTCGGCCGGTTAGTGTTATGGACGCTCGTGGGAAGAGAGGCGTTCGAGTCATCCACCTGGGAGATGGTACAAAAATAATCATTAAATGCTTCCGCCTTTTCGGTATTAGATATTAGATCACAGTTGTTATACTGAAGGACAGGGATGTCTTGTTTTGATTTACTCATCAGTTTACCGAGCGTTTTCCACCAGTTAGCCGAGGAGGTTACTTCGTTGTTCAGGATGTTTTCAAGTTTCGTGAAATATTTTTCCTTTGACTTTTTAATTGCAGAGGTAGTTTGATTTCTCTTTTGGCGATATTTGAACCACGCTTGCGTCGTATTGACTTGCTTTGCATGTTTGTGAACACGTTTACGTTGGCGGATTAGTTTTCTTATGTCGTTGTGAAACCATGCTGGCTCATTTTGCCTACATGTAACTAATTTGTTCGGGATATATTTTGAAACAACAGATTCGAGATAGTTCTGGAATTCACAAGTTACGGCGTCCTCGGAAGAGAAAGAGAGGATATTCTCCCAGTTCGTTTCCTGTAGTGTCTTGTTTAGACCAAAGTAGTCGCCTTGGTTAAACAACCACATGTGTCTTTTGTGTGCTTGGGTGCGTTTGACGGAAAACTTTAACACTGCCTTTATGGGACAATGATAGCGTATACGCTCGTCACAGAGAGGACCATCGACGCCACTATCCGATACAAAGGAAGCATTGTTAGTTATAATTAAATCAAGAAGAGAGGACGATGTTTCAGTAAAGTGTGTTGGTTGATGCAAGAGTTGAGCTAAATTATATTGTTGGAGAATACATTTCATAGGACCGTTAAAATTTGACAGTTGATCGTCATTAAAGTCACCGGTTATGACAACATTCTGAGAGTTTGTATCCAATGCTCGTTCGATGGAGGTAGCAATCAAATTCCATGATTCCGCTTCAGAATTTGGAGGACGATAAAAGGATCCCAAGAGAAAATGGCCAGATTTATTTGAGATCTGAAGCCATATACACTCAATGCCAGGAACTTCGAGATCATTTCGAACCTTGAATAGGATGTCATTCTTTATATAAATGATTATTCCACCACCTCTGGAGTTTCTGTCTTTTCTAACTGGTTGTTGGAACCCCTGGAGCACGATATCGTTATTATCATCGTGGATACTCAACCATGATTCTGTGAAAGCACAGATATCGTATTCCAAGACTTCACAACGAAGTGTATCAATTTTTGGAAGTAGACTTTGAACGTTTAGGTGTAGAAGGGACAAACCATTAGGCTTCCGGTCGGAGTTGGATAAGACGAGTGACTGTTCTGATAATCTGGATGATGAATCAGTAAATGGACCTGGGTTAACCTCCACATCACCTGATCGAATAATAAGTAAAAACATGCCACAGTACGTGCATGCAAACAGGATCATAAGTGACAGATCAGCACAAGATTGTTGGTAATTTGGACGCGCACCTGAGGGTTTGAAATAAGTCTGGAATATCCTTGAGGTGTTATCGATCCGGGCAATTTTTGGGATGTTGTTGAGAAAGATAATTATTCCCAAAATAAATGGTACAAAACTATAGAAGCCGTAGCATATGGTAAACGCTGAGAGATGACTCTCATCCCGATTCAATACTCCACTGCAGTGAGCGCCATGTCGTGCTACAAGACAAAATAGACCTACTCTCATCCTGTATGTTGTTATATCAATCATTATGCGGACTTAAGAACACTTTCAAATAAGCTTGGTATCCTCTGAGAATAGGTCCAATTCCATGAAGGAGCAGCTGCCTGTGCCTGGGGAATGACTGGGAGGAAGTAGTCTGAGGATATGTGGGTAGAGGGGAGTCGTGATCAATAGTATCTCTTGAATATGTATATTCAGCTTGGGTCTCGGGGTAGAATGAAGTTAATCTAAAAAAAGAAAATATATTGTGAATATATATACACAGGTAGAATATTAAGAGAAGCAAGGGTATCATGGTACCTTTTGGCTGAGTTGTATATTTTCCCTGGCTATTATCCAACAATGGACACGTGCTGAGTCACTATTATTCGAGTGTGGCTTAGTAAGTTCAACCCGATATTAACATTATCTACCAGGCCATTTGTCCCCAAGATGTACATTGGTGTTTATCACAATCAACTCTATTAGATCACCATCATTAATGCTCGACTAGTAAGGTAAAAGGTTATAGGTTTAGTGGCATATAGGCTTGATGCAGCAGCTAGGTACGTGTGCACCATGGGTATAAACGATTAGATAAAATATATATATGTGTGTATGTATATGTATATGTTTATGTACAAGGTCCAAGAAAGTATACGTGCGTGCACCATGGGTATAAAAGATTGGCTTTAACAATGCGATGGTCCCTGTTGGGTTTGAAACATAGTAGCATAGTAGATGCACACACTCTTAGTACTAGCTCTAATCTAAGTATCTAACATGGATTCAAGAATTAGTTAAACTGCTGACCACTTACGATGTTATCTATTGATGGGCTCTAATGTGGCCCTTGCAAAATATGTGTGCATCATGGGTATAAACGATTGGCCAAGACTGATATATATATATTGTGAATAAAGATCGCACTTGCACAGACATTTCCCTTGGAAATATCTGTGCGTGTATGTATGTATATATATATATAGTTAGTTGTTAAAACAGTAATACCTTTGAAGACCTATTGTGTGGCTAACCTGAAGCAATATATATATATATTTATATGTGTATGTATGTATGTATATATATATATATGTGTGTATATATGTGTATATGGCGTCTGTTTCCCATTGAACAACAGCCCGTATATATATGTATATGTCCCATTGAATAGAATGACAGTTTTTCCCCAGAAATTTCTCCCCCAGAAATAATTTATAGACCACGACTAGCGTCTGTTCTCCATTGAACAACAGCTTGTAATTTGATAATGAAGGCCTGCCCTTGTGGGTCTAAATAGTGACCAATAATATATGTATATATATGTATGTATATGTGTGTATATGTGTATATGTGTGTATGTATGTATACATATGTATGTATCTGTATGCATGTGTATATATGTGTGTGTGTGTATATATATATATACATTTTCTCCCTTTCTCTCTCTCTCGGCTTGATCCTTCTATTGATAAGATGATCTTCCCAACTGCGTGAAATCTTTGGAACCTGTGTTATGCAGAAGTAGTTTCTCAATTCCGCTGAATCTACAGTCACCACATAAATTATTTTTAAGCCCCTAACCTTGAAAATCCTCCCTAAAATTGCCCTGAAATTTTGCATGAACCAGGTATGAAATTTATCTCAAAACCTCTCCATCCCGCCGCTCCTTCCTGAAAACATATTCCAATCAAACTATCAAATCTGTATATATGTTCTTTCTTTTGTTTATAATTATTTGTCAGTGCATTGCGCGCAAAAAGGCTTTTGCATTGTACAAGACGACCTTCCTTAACATAAATAATGCACATCAAGTTTGTAATAACTATCTGGATGTGAAACTTCCCATAAAGAGTAAAAAGCTACCATCAGGTTATGTTTATATGATTGCGGTTTGGCTTGAAATTGTACGACTCGGCAGTATTTTTGCACATAATGGCGGGTAATATTAGTCTCGACGAGATACAGACGAACCCAGAATTTGACTTTATCAAAGTCTATAATGAAAAAACATGTGAACTTTCCAATGACGAAGATTCCCCATTTAAGGGTGCTATGGATGGCTGTAATTATTATTCCCCCGTAGAATTTCAATTAAAAAATAAACAAAATGACCACTTCTCGGTGATTCATTTGAACTGTCAAAGCTTAAGTGCTCACTGGGACTCTTTAAATGAATTATTGAACAATTTGCATGGCTCGAGCAATGCTTTTAGTATAATAGGGTTAACAGAAATATTTCGACTACCTTCAAATATGTCGTACGAATTAAATGGTTATTGTCCACTCATCAGCAAAACACGATCCGATGAGGATGATGGAAGGGGTGGGGTGGGACTCTATGTCATGGAGGGTTTAGCGCCTATTATTCGAAATGATTTATCTGTATTCATTCCCCATGTAATAGAATCTTTATTTGTTGAAATCAAGGTAAATAACACTAAAAAAATAATTGGGGTCATATATAGACCAAATACACAGCCGAAAGCACATATAGATCTTTTCATTACAAAAATAAATGAAATAACTGACCGAATCAATCATGAACGCACAGAGGCACATATCATGGAAGACTTTAATATCGACTTACTGAAAACGAATTGCCATCCCAAAACCCAATTTTTTCTGGATCTTATGGTCAGTCAGGGTTTTCTACCGTGCATTACTCGTCCCACCCGGATAACCACCCACTCGGCAACCCTAATAGATCACATTTTCTCAAACAATATAACCGCAACCTGCTCATCTGGAATAATAGTTACAGATGTATCCGATCATTTCGGAATATATTACATAGAAAATACTATCACAAGAAGCAAAGGTCCAAAAATTATACGTAAACGTAGATTCACTGAAGCCAATATGGCTACGTTTAGGTCACTTCTCAGTCAAAACGATTTATCATCGATTCTTGAATCAAACTGTCCAAATGCAGCATACGAGATTTTTATGGACATCTATTCGGCTGCTTTCGAACAGGCGTTTCCTATAGTAAATGTACAACTGCAAGATAAGTTTATTAGAAAACAGCCGTGGATGTCAAAAGGACTTTTGACCTCATCTCTCAATAAGTCTAAGTTCTATAACAAAAAGATAAAATCTCCAACTGAACAAAATGCAAAAAATTACAAAAACTATTGTAGAATCTTTAATAAAATTAAAAAACAAAGTAAAGCAATGTATTATAATAAGATATTGAATGAATGCAAAAATAATTTAAGGGAAACTTGGAAAATACTAAATGAAACAATAAACAAATCAAAACGTAAAACTAGCTTGCCATCTACTTTTATTAAAGATAATAATTGTGAAATTAATGACCCACATGAAATTGCATGTTCTTTTAATAACTTCTTTGTAAACACAGGATTACGCGCCAGTGCGGAATTACCGCAAACGAATAAATCCTTCCGACAATTCATGGGTACGCCCTCAATAAATAATTTTTACATAATACCCACTACCCCAAATGAAATTCTGAAGGTGACCAGACAAATGAAAGCGAAAGTGTCAGAGGACTGTGATGGTTTTACAACATATCTTCTCAAAAAGTCTATAGATATACTAGCTTTCCCTTTCGCCCACATTGTCAATCAATCTTTCATCAATGGTGTTGTACCAAATCGAATGAAAGTTTCTAAAGTTATCCCAGTTTATAAAACCGGGGATGAAAATAAATTTAATAACTACCGACCTATAAGTATTCTCCCAGCCTTCTCTAAAATACTAGAAAAGTTAATAGCAAATAGAATGATTAATTATTTGGATAGATTTGATATTCTTTATCAACACCAATATGGCTTCAGAAAAAATCATAGCACCACACATCCTGTGATGCAACTCCTGAAACATATTGCTACAGAGAACAACAAACGAACAAAAGATTTAACTCTTGCTGTGTTCATAGACTTCTCTAAAGCTTTTGATACCATAAATCATAGCATTTTGATCAACAAATTAGAAAGTTACGGATTCAGAGGTATAAGCCTTGACTGGTTCAAAAGTTATTTATCTGACAGGATCCAGTATGTAAAATATGGGGAAAGTAGTTCTAGCAAAGCTCAAATAACCTGTGGAGTACCACAGGGTTCCATACTTGGGCCAATATTGTTCCTATTATATATCAATGACATTCACCACTCGACTTTGTTAAATCTTCTATCGTTTGCGGATGACACCACAGTGTACGCTGCAGGTTCGAATACACCTATATTGGTTGGTTATGTAAATCATGAATTAGATAAATTGAACGAATGGTGCTCAGCCAACCAGCTTGTTTTGAATACAAGTAAAACCAAGTACATCCTTATAAATCCAACTCGAAATTCACTTATCCCAGATAATTTATCCATAAAAATACAAAACCGAACCATTCAGAGAATAGGAAGCCATGAACAAGAAAAATCATTAAAATTTCTTGGTATTAGCCTTGAGGATAATCTATCATACAATACTCATATATCACAAGTCTGCTCTAAGATTGGAAAGGTAAATTATGCATTAAATAAAGTAAAAAAGGTATTGCCACATAAGGCATTAAAAACACTATATTTTGCCCTTATTTATAGCCACCTATTATATGGTATACATGTCTGGGGTAATGCCCGAGCAACTAAAAAAATTCTCATCATGCAGAAACGCTCGCTTCGTATTATCAATAATTCAGGTTACAATGCGCTTACCGACCCCCTATTTGCAAAAGAGAAACTACTTAAATTTAATGATTTATTCAAACTCCAAGCTTGTCTCTTCATATTTGATTGGAAAAGGGGAGAGCTTCCATCCTCATTCAATAACTTTCTCAACTCAACTCAAAATACCCCACAAAGAGTTACAAGACAATCAGATTTAATACAAATTAGTAGAACGCGTACTAAAGCCCTCGATAGGTTACAAATTTATGCATTTCCAAGGATATGGAACGAATTGGACCCAGCTTTAAGGTCTATGACTAACAGAAATCAGTTCAAAAAATTACTTACACAAAAATTTATTTCTCAGTACCTAAGTAGTGTGGAATGTGACAACCCTTATTGTAGGGATTGTAATCCAAACGTCGATAGATAGTGAGAATCTATACCATGAATATGTTTCAATCTATCCAGATATCTACGCAAACATCAATGTGTTGCTCAACTATCCATCGTAATTCCCTGAAGTATACATTCTTTGCATGTAATAACATTAAGCTACAAATTTGGTCAGTTTATCTCGTCCAACAAAACATGATTTAACTGCTCGACTATATATCGTAATTCTCCGAAGTATACATTCTGTACATGTAATAACATTAAACTATAAATTTGGTCTGTTCATCTCGTCCAACAAAACATGATTTAACTGCCGAGTCAGACACTTTCAATGCCAAAAGTTGTGCTGGAATGTAACTCGAAAATATACTTGTAGTACATATACGCAGTCTGTGTACAATGCTCTTTATAAGAAATACTAATGGGAGTTGACAGGTAGACAGCCAATCTGGCTATGTCGGCTCCCTACGGTATAGTTAGTTAAAAGGTTTCTACATTTATATATATGTACGTTCACATACTATTGTAATGTTCCATTGTTTTCAGAATCATGTGATATCATGTACCTATTGTTGTACTATTTATCTATACCGTTAAATAAATATTCTATTCTATTCTATTCAAAGACAAACGTCGGGAGCGCGGTAGGTCAGTGGTTACGACATTGGACTTCAAACCGAAAGGTCCACGGTTCGATTCCCGTAAGAGGTAACTGTGTTGTGTCCTTGGACAAGACACTTAATCCCAATTGCTCACGTGTGTGTGTGGGGGGGGGGGGGGGGGAGGGGGGAGGCACGGTGGCGGTTTGTACTAAGGCGTACTGCACATCGATGGTGCACTTGTCTTCAACCAAAACGAACCCTGCTTGCGAGGAGTTAGTACGCTGTGGAGTCTGACAGTTGTTCGACGTTGCTCGGTGTTCCCATAAAACTGTCCGACACGAGGTGACCCTGGTTGTCGAAAGTGTCGTTAAAACGCAATACATAAATAAAAGACATACAGCCGACAAAGGGTTCTTCGTAGAATTCTATCTCTTCTCATCGTTTTGGCTTCTACGTAAGCCGAAGTCTATCGAATAGTTAATAAGTGTGCTAATGTAAAGACATTTATCTCCGTCTTCTCTGACATTCTCGTTTGTAAATTTAGTCGTGTGTGTGTGTGTGGGGGGGGGGGGGGGTTGACTAGTGCCCACTAGGGACTCTCGTTACTTGATCTATCCGGTAAATGGGCGAATATGTCGAGTTCTCATTGTTTCATTTTCTGCCTTCTTGACTCGTCCACCGGACTCGGACTCCACCAGACGAGTCAATAAGGAATAAAATGTGACAATGAAAACAGAACATCGATTAAATGAACTTTATTCATTTGTTAACCAGATTTATGGGGCTTATTTGTGATTGAATAGGCTTAGCAACTGACCCCTTAGAACCCCTAAGAATGATCAAAGAGACGTTAGACGGAACTTAGTGGAGATACTTACAAGAATGGCTTTTCTGGTGAGTGGTGGCGTTACAAACTACGTAAGTATTTTCCAAGTCACGGAGCCTAAAAGAACCAAAACAGTTATTTTCTGAAACCGAATCTGAAAAATGCCCCTCCCCCCACTCCCACCCCAAGTATGAGCCTACAGGAGTAAGTTCATAAGTTATCAGGGAGACGACTTACATAAGCTTTAAGCTTTCTGTCGAATCCCTCCTTTACACAGTAATCTACTTTTATTGTTTTGTGTGTACTATTGTATTTGGTGTTGTTCAGAACTTTTGTTACCCTACTGTTATTATGAAATGTGTACACATGTCATTTAGTGAATAAATACTGTTTAAACTAAGTATGAGCTGATCACGAAATTCTCTCTCTGATTAATACACTTAAGAAAATACTGAGACTGGATATCTTAAGGGCTTGAAGGTGTGTGTCTGTGAGAGGGTGTTTTTTTTTTGGCGGGGGGTGGGGGGAGGTCATTTGGAATTCCCGAAGGATAACCAGATACCTCATAATTACATACGGCATCCTATCTCCCAGAAGGCTTGATGGATGACTCCCGGTTTTTCAAAACTAAACTGTTGGAGCTTTCTCCACCCTTTTTGTAACCGCTATGGTCATATACCGGGGCCGCTACCAAACCGGCGTTGCTGTTTGGTTTTCTTTTCTCTTTTTCCTCTAAATTTGCCATCGCACAACATTATATTCTGGCTCGCCACCATGGTGGGTCTCAGACCTCTACCATCGCCGATTTGGAACCGAATAGAGCCCACTCTCTAATAGTCTTAATGGTGTTGAGGGATTGAATATTCACAATCTATCACTCCAGCGTAAACTCCAGCGTCAAACTTTCTTCCAATGGAAAATGACACATGCAATCCTGATATTTATATCATCAGTTTTGCACCCAAAAGTTTCCAATAAGGAATAGAATTAATTCAACACACTTGCAATTAAAACATTTGCATTTTTACAAATTTTAAAACACCGGACTAGGGAACGAAACATTCCACCCTACCCCCTTATTCTGGAAAGTGATACACTTTTCTATTTTCTAATCTTTTTTATTTTCACTTTGTGTTATGCAACATTGTACGAGGAATCGCCACTAAATTCCACTCATGTTAACGCTCCATCGACGTTTGTCGCATTCTCAATATTTCACAACGAATATTTATCGCTTGACGAACCTACTCCATTAAATATTTTTCTCCACTGTCTGTGCATTTGTGATGTTGGTGGTCGGTTCAGATACTATGGCGGGTAGTGTTAAATTGGACGAGGTCCAGACGGATCCTGATTACGATTTAGGTCACCTACTGAATGATAAAACAGATAATGATTCAGCAGCCATATTTAAGGATAGTGATTGTAAATATTTCCTTCCGGGTGAGTTCCGAAATGAGCTTAGGGGTGCACAAGCATCCTTCTCAGTATTTCATATTAATTGCCAAAGTCTCAGTGCTCACTGGGACCCTTTACATCACTTGCTCTCTGAACTCAACGACACAGAGAACACTTTCGATGTGATCGGTTTAACGGAAATCTTCAGAATCCCCACAAACATGTCATATACCCTAGAAGAAAACCACCCTTTACAAACAAATTTGAGATCTATTGATGACGATGGTCATGGCGGGGTCGGTCTGTTTATAAAAAGCGATATTTCTTTTAGTATTCGAAAAGATCTTTCCATTTTTCTACCACACGTCTTCGAGTCCATCTTCGTTGAATTAAAGTACAAAAATTCCTCCAAGGTAATTGGAGTAATATATAGACCAAATACGGCCCCGAGGGCAGATATCGACATGTTTCAATCAAAAATCAACCAGTTGACTGATGTCCTGAATAAAGAAAAGAAAGCCTCTATCATTATGGGCGATTTCAATATTGACCTCCTAAAAGTGGCATCTCATTCCAAAACTTAATCATTTATTGACTTAATGTTTAGTGAGAGCTTCCTTCCTGTTATTACAAAACCAACCAGAGTTACAGATCGCAGTGCTACGCTTATAGATAATATATTCTCTAATGATGTCTCATTTTTTTCAAAATCTGGAATAATCCTTACTGATGTTTCGGATCACTTTGGGATTTTTTATGTCGAAATTTCACATTCCAAACCTGTTAGATCAAAACAGATCTTGACCAGAAAAATAAATTCCAATACTATCGAACGCTTTAAGTCGTTGTTATCCCAATGTGATTTTAGTCCGGTTCTGGAAACAAACTGCCCAAATGATGCTTACGAAAAATTCTCAATATTTATTTGAATGCCTATGAGACATCATTCCCTCTCCAAGGCCATCAACAAAATAAGAAATATATAAAACAGCAGCCCTGGATGACAAAAGGTCTTCTAGTCTCTGCCAACAATAAGAACAAATTTCTTAACAAAAAATTAAAAGCTCCCACTGAGATGAATGTCAAAAATTATAAAAATTACTGTCGGATATTTAACAAAATTAAGTAACAATGCAAAGCCCTATATTATGAAAAAGTACTTTTAGAAAATAAGAATAACATGAGAAAGACGTGGCAAATCCTAAATAACGCATTGAATAAGAATAAAAACCAACGAACCGTACCATCATTTTTTAATCTTGGTGATACAAAGATATATGCACCAAATCAAATTGCACAAGAATTCAATAACTTTTTCGCCAACATTGGAATTCAGACGTCAAATCAAATAACCAAACCTAGTAAATCATTTGCCGAGTTCTTGAATTCTTCTTTTATAGGAAACTTCTTTACAAGCCCTACATCGTCTACCGAAATCTCACATATTGTAAATACAATGAAACCTAAAGTAAGTGAGGACTGTGAAAATATCACGACCAGTATTCTGAAACATTCAATAAATTTAGTCGCTACTCCACTTGCGCACATTATGAATAATTCATTCAGTCAGGGAATAGTACCAGACAGAATGAAAATTGCTAAGGTTACTCCAGTCTTCAAAGCAGGTGATGAGAATAATTTTACAAATTACAGGCCAATCAGTATTTTGCCTGTTTTTTCTAAGGTTCTAGAAAAGCTAATGTCTATAAGACTTGTAAACTTCTTAGATAAATTCGAAATTCTCTATCACCACCAATATGGCTTCAGGAAGCACCATAGCACTCTGCACCCTGTTATGCACCTATTACAATATGTAGCCGAAGAAAATAATAAAAATAGTAAAGAAAGTACACTCGCCCTATTTCTGGATCTTTCGAAAGCCTTCGACACCATCAGCCCTGAAATACTACTTCAAAAATTAGAATACTATGGTATAAGAGGGAATGCGAATAACTGGTTTAAGAGTTACTTACAAAATAGGAATCAGTATGTCTCTTTTGGTGACAGTAAATCTGATCTATCAAGACTAAGATGCGGAGTACCACAAGGCTCAATACTAGGACCTATTCTTTTCCTCATATAGGTAAATGACATCTGCAATTCAACGAAACTAAATCTTTTATCATTTGCAGATGATACTTCCACATACAAGGCTGCAACAGAGTTAAACAAGCTTGTGTCAGAATTTAATGAGGAACTTCAAAAAATATTTGACTGGTGCGCATCCAATCACTTAGTCTTGAACCCAAAGAAAACTAATTATATTGTCCTTAATCCATGTCAAAAAAAGAATGTAACACTCCAGAATATTAAAATAAATAATCATATTATTAATACCGGTGAGCGAGCTAACAAGGATAAATCTATAAAGTTTCTTGGCATATCTATTGATGAAAAATTATCTTATAACGCCCACATATCTCAGATCTCCTCGAAAGTCGCTCTTGCGAATTATGCCCTCAATAGAGTGAAAAAAATCCTTCCTCACAAAGTAATGAAAACCCTATACTTTACACTCATACAAAGTCATTTTATCTATGGACTTCCCTTATGGGGTGCCTCAAAAGCCTGTAAACGTCTTTATAAATTACAAAAGCGATCAATACGAATCATAAACAACAAGAAGTACAATGCTCACACTGACCCTCTTTTTATTAATGATAAAATATTAAAAATAAAGGATTTGTATACCGTACATGTTTCCTTATTTATGTTCGATTGGCTAAATGGAAACCTACCAAAGTCCTTTGCTGACTTCTTTTCTACTATAAATAATGACTATATGAATACACGCCAAACAGGACTCATACGTAGCCGTAGAACTAGAACCAAAGCGCTCGACAACCTGCCTGTCTTTGCTTTTCCGAAACTGTGGAATGGGTTAGATATATCAATCCGAAAAATAAGAAATAGGAAAGAGTTGAAGACAAACCTTATAACAAAAATTCTTTCCACTTATTCAGAGAATACTTCCTGTTCTAATCCCTACTGCCCGGACTGTGTTATTTAGTACACCCCCGAACCTTAAAAACACCCAGAATGCAACCTATTTGCTTTCTTTTCTCAGTTTATGCCCACAAGTAATAATATTAACTTTCCAGGAATATTATAGTATTACACAAGTACAAACAATACAAGGTGCCACTAAGTCTTCATTATGTGCATGACTTGTCTTCAGTGGGGATTTTTGTCTGGTATTCTCGTCCTTTCCGGTCTCCTGATTTGGTCTCAACTGCTCCAAAATTTTAAAGCTGTTATTCTCATAAAAATCAACCGAGGTTCGGATCATTTAACCGATAAAATTTTTGAGACCATTTCAAGAGTACCGTGTTGTAATTGATACCGTCCGCCCAACATTCTCTTGTGCAAATGTCGCGGAGCAACCCTGTCTGTTGGAGCTAAAACAGAAATAACAATGTTGCACTTTTGCATCATTTTCTTCTTCGAGTTTCTTCCGTCATTCTGTAGTTTTCTCTTTTCTGTCAGAGGGAAAGGCGGGAAGACAGCCAATCTGGCTATGCCTTTCCCTGCCGGTATACAAAAATTGTTATATCCCATTATCTATGTACATCTGAAATAATATTATTGTATACGAGAACCCTGTTATGATGTAACCATACGTATATATTTATCATTCTGTATTTTTGTATATTGGTAAATAAACATATCATATCATATCATAACTGCCGGGAATTCTAACCGCGTGCATACCCACTCAGACCCCACCCATTTGAAGCAATAGGAAAGCTAGGCCTGTGTGATCCAAGTGAAATAAAATAAGGTTAACCGGGTCGCAAGGGATTTGTAAATCTCACACTGTCCCTGCGCGCCTTCGGCGCGCTAAAACCTTTCATTCAATCATTCATTCATTCGCATTTGCTGTCGTATGACTTTGACATCATACTTTTTTCTTGGGGCATGTGCTTGCCAAAGGTTGATATATAGCCCTGCAGATGTTCTACATAACTGATAGGTTTGTTGTATTGAAATAATCAAATTACATATCGTCCGAATCATATATACACAAGAATTTAGAAGAGACTGTATAATTTCACAATATACTTCGAATGAACCTAAATTTCTACGTGAAATGTCGAATGGAGGTTGGGAAAACAAATGAAAATTCCGTACAACTTCGTCTTGAAAAAGAGGCGCAAATACTTAATCAATCTCCCTAGCTCCTACTTATTAAGTCTCAAATATGGTGTAAGCTTCATTCTTCATTAAATATTTGTTTTTTCACAAAGAAAAATGAAACTCAGTGTATATTTGTTATGATTTTCTGGCTATCAAAAACACGCCCCATTCGCCTTTTTAGCTCACCTGGTCTAAGGCCATGTGAGCTTTTCACATCATTTGGCGTTCGTTCATCGTCGTCCGTAAACTTTTCACATTTTCATCTTCTTCGCTGAAACCGCTGAGCCGGTGAGAACCAAACAGGGCAAGAATGGTCTTTGGGAGGTCCTCTACAAACGATCCTCATTTTGTTCCCATCGGATGAAAAACATGGCTTCCAGAGGTATTCTTTGATTCTGGTTGGTGGATTTTCAAAAATCTTCTCCGAAACTGCCGGGCCAATTTGGCCCGGCCAAATGTTTTGAACATTCACATAAATGATGACTGGGACCCCCTCTACCAACGATCCTCATTTAATGTTGATCGGTTTACAAAGCCGAGGTGAACCAAACCTGGCAGGGATAGTCTACGGGAGGTCCTCTACAAACGATCCTCATTTTGTTCCCATGGGTTTGAAAACATGGCCGCCAGAGGGATTCTTTGATTCTGATTGGTGGTGGATTTTGAAAAATCTTCTCCTTTGAAACCACAGGGCCAAATGTTTTAAAACTTTGCATGGTTAATGACTGGGACCTCCTCTACCAACGATCCGCATTCGAGTTTGATCGGGTTGCAAACATGGCTTCAATTGCGGCTTATAGTTACTATAGAAACCTATGGGAAATCACATTTTCTTCTCTGGAACTACTGAGCTGACATGAACCAAAGTTGGCAGGAATGGTCTATGGGAGGTCCTCTACAAACGATCCTTATTTTGTTGCCGTGGGTTGAAAAACATGGCCGCCAGAGGCATTCTTTGATTCTGGTTGGTGGATTTTCAAAACACTTCTCTGAAACTGTCAGGCCAAATGTTTTGATACCTCTACCAACAATCCTCATTTAATGCTGCTCGGGTTTTAAACATGGCCGCAATTACAGCTAAAAGTTACTATAGAAACACTATGGGGAATTACATTTTCATCTTCTTCTCTGGAACAACTGAGCCGACATGAACCAAACCTGGCAGGGATAGTCTATGGGAGGTCTTCTACAAATGCGCCTCATTTTTGTTACCGTGCATCGAAAAACATGGCTACCAGAATCATTTTTTGTTTCTGATTGCTGGATTTTGAAAAATCTTCTCCTCTGAAACCACAAGGCCAAATGTTTTGAAACTCTGCATGGTTGATGACTGAGACACCCTCTACCAACGATCCTCATTTAATGCTGATCGGGTGGCAAACATGGCTGCAACTGTGGCTTATAATTACTATATGGGGAATCACATTTTCATCTTCTCCTCTGGAACTACTGACCTGACATAAACCAAACTTGGCAGGTATGGTCTATGGGAGGTCCTCTACGAAGGATCCTTATTTTGTTCCCATGGGTTGAAAAACATGGCCGCCAGAGGCATTCTTTGATTCTGGTTGGTGGATTTTCAAAAATCTTCTCCTCCAAAACTGCAAGGATAAATGTTTTTATACTTCCCAAAATGATGACTGGGACCCTCTCTACCAACGATCCTCATTTAATATTGATCGGGTTGGAAATATGGCCGCAATTGCAGCTTATAGTTACTATAAAAACCCTATGAGAAATCACATTTTCGTCTTTCTTCTTCTCTGGAACTAGTGAGCCGACGTGAACCAAACCTGGCATGGATAGTCTATGGTAGGTCCTCTACAAGCTCTCTTCATTTAGTTACCGTGAATCGAAAAAACGTGGCTGCCAGAAGCATTTTTTTATTCTGATTGGTGGATTTTGAAAAATCTTCGTTTCTGAAACCAAAAGGCCAAATGTTTTGAAACTTTGCAGGATTGATGACTGGGACATTCTCTACCAACGATCCTCAGTTAATGTTGATCGTGTTGCAAACATGGACGAAATTGCGACTTATAGTTACTATAGAAACCCTATGGGAAATCACATTTTCATCTTCTTCTCTGGAACTACTGAGCCGACGTGAACCAAACTTCGCAGGAATGGTCTATAGAAGGCTCTCGACAAACGATCATCGTTTTGTTCCCGTTGGTTGGAAAATATGGCCACCTGAGACATTCTCTGATTCTGATTGATGAATTTTGCAAAAATCTTCCCCTCTGAAACTACAAAGTCAAATGTTTTGAAACTTCATATGACTGAGGACTGGGACACCTGCCAATGATCCTCATGCAATTTTGATGTAATGTTGCAAACATGGCCACAATTGCAACTCATAGTAACCATACAAAGCCTACGGGAAATCACATTTTTATATGTACACTGCAAAAAGTATAGGATCTCTTTTTATAGGAAATCCTGCCCTGAGATGGAACCAGTTCTGTTTAAACAGTATTTATTTCAAATCAAATAAATTTACCAAGATTAGCATTCAATTTTAACAGAATATTACATGAACTGAAGTAGATTCAGCAGTAAACTTGGAGCTTATTCAACGCAGTCGCCAAACATTTTGAAACAAAGGAGATATGAACCAAAACTGGTTCGATATGCCAACTGTTCATATCTCCTTTGCTTAATAATGATTTGAGACAACCTCGTATAAGCTCTAAACTTACGACTGAAACCCCCTCAATTTATGTTTAATTCTGTTAATATTTAATGTTAATCTTTATAAATTTATTTGATTTGAAATAAATACTGTTTGAACAGAACTGGTTCCATCTCAGGGTCAAGATTAGAACCAGTTTTGGTTTTAAAGAGAACCTATATTTTTTGCAGAGTAGTTCCAGGTGAGCGATTACAGTTTTTATCTTTCATCGAGCAACATATTTGGCCAAATGCACAATCTTCGAACTTCATCGTGTGTTCATAACGAAAGGGTATATAGACTACGACATAGGTATAACATCCGACGTTTCCAAGCCTCATACCCAATCGTCCGTGGTTGGGGTGAGCATTAGGCTTACCTATCCATACCAACAAACGTCAGTCATGGCATTCTTCACAGGCCTAAAGTGCCTTTTTAGTAAATATTTTCTTAGTCAATGATAAAGAAATATCCCAAAACAGCTGTTTTTTCCAGCTAGCAGCCTTTGGATAAGAGAGGGGCGTGCAACCCTTTACCCAAAACGAATATAAGACGACACTTCGAAATAATTTCTTGAAATATTATCTTTGTTTGCTTCAAAAACTTTGCTTATGATCCCTTATTGGAACGAGCTCAATGAGCTCGTTCCAATGAGGGGGTCATAATCTATGTTTCTGAGACAAAAAGTACTAAAATTTTAAAGTGATTTTTTTTTTCTTCAAAGCGAAAGGTGGACAAATCGATCCTTGCCAACTGCGGATAACTGCGTTGCGTCCTTGGGCAAGGCTTTTCATCCCGATTGCCCACATGGGGGCACGGCGGCGCTGTGTACCTAGGCGTACTTCACGCTGATGGTGCACTTGTCTTCAACCAATGCTAACCCTGCGTGTGCGGAGTTAGTACCTTGGAGAGTTTGATAGTTGCTCGTCGTTTTTCTGTGGTTCTCTCTGGGTACTCCAGCATCCTCCACCCGTAAAACTGTACGACACGAAGTGACTCTGGCTGTCGTTAAACCCCAATAAATTAATTAATTTATATTTATTGGTGTTTAAGGTCACATATTTCTGCACAATGGCTAACCACGACCGTGACAGTTTTACGGGTGGAGGAAGCCGGAGTACCCGGAGAGAACCACCGAGCAACGACGAGCAACTGTCAGCTCCCCAACATACCAACTCCACACAAGCAGGGTTAGCATTGGTTGAAGACAGGTGCACCATCGACGTGCAGTACGCCTTAGTACACAGCGTCACCGTGCTCCCACGTGGGCATTGGGGGTGAAGTGTCTTGCCCAAGGACACAACACGGTTGCCCCAGGTGGGAGTCGAATCGAGAACCTCTCGGCTTGCAGCCTGCACCTATACCTACCGGGCCACCGTGCCCCCACCCCAATAAATAAAAATAAATAAATTTGATTTTTTTGTGAATAGCACTGGCTGGATTTGAACGTTGCGTTGGATGAAGGGTTAATTGATCTTCCCAGCACCATTTCTTGGTCCAGTGTTTCTGCGTGAGTATTATATATGAAGTCCGAATGTTTGTACTTATCTGCAGTTTCTTAGTCCAGAGTATCTGTACACACTCATATCATATATGACAATTAGACTGAGATAACGGAGCTGCAAATATAAAATTTCTCTATCCTTGCATATCTTATCAGGGCTAAAATAAACATACAAACAAGCAAGTATCTGATTTTCAATAATTCATTCTGATAACCTTATTAACTGGTAGACTGCTGGAAGCCCATATTTGGGCTTTATTCTGAAGTGCAGGTACCACAACTTGAAGGCTCATATTCAGTGGATGTGCTTTGTAGTATCTTTGAAGTGATATTATTTAGTCTGTAAGGGTTTGCCTTGTTACAATTTATGGGAGAGTGCCAGCTGGCACTCTCCCATAAATTGTAACAAGGCAACGACATGTGTACAAGATTTGATGGTCAAAAATAATTCAGTGCTCTACCAGTTAATAGTGGCAGACGAGTTTGTACCCATTTGCTTGTGAATTGTAACCTTTTAACCTCCTGTCCTTATATGGTATCGTTCTGTTGATGCAGACCTTTCTTTTTGTCTGTTGGTACTCGTTGAGAGTATCAGAGATAATTCGGGCTGTAGGATAAAACTTTTACTGGGACAAAGTTTTCGAACAGACCAATAAATCATTTCGACAGGTTTTAGATTGTGGAACCAAATTTCTACCCAAAACGATTTAGTTAGCGAAGTTTCAGTCTGAGCCAAATTATTCATAATTTTCCTTCTATTTGGTAAAATGATTTATTTATTTATTAGAGTTTAAGGTCACATATTTCTGCACAATGGCTAACCATGACCGTGACAGTTTTACGGGTGGAGGAAGCCGGAGTACCCGGAGAGAACCACCGAGCAACGGCGAGCAACTGTCAGCTCCCCAACATACCAACTCCACACAAGCAGGGTTAGCATTGGTTGAAGACAGGTGCACCATCGACGTGCAGTACGCCTTCGTACACAGCGTCACCGTGCCCCCACGTGGGCAATGGGAGTGAAGTGTCTTGCCCAATGACACAACGCGGTTGCCGCAGGTGGGATTCGAACCGAGTTCCTCTCGACTTGCAGCCTGCACCTCTACCAACTGAGCCACCGCGCCCCTAGAGAAGAAGATGGCGTAAAGAATTCACGATGGACCTAAAAGTTTCCAACAAAAAAATGATTCACGGGTGCCGTCGTCCCCCACCTCACCACACCCCCACTCCCGTATCTACACCACCGCTCAACGACTGTTATTTAGTGTTCAGTGGTCATCTGACAATCGACCATTATTCTTGGGCAGTAAAAATGTATGCATGCCGGTTTAACCTTTTGAACCCGAGACGCCGCTTTTCAGACCCAGGAACATGATGTGTCATATTTTTATTAACCCTTTACCTAACGTAACGGCCAAAACCGGCCAGCGCTATTCTCAAAAATCGCCAATTAATTTTCATTATTTTTTTTATTTTTTCTCAAAAACATAGGTTATGACCCCTCGTTGGAAAGAGCTCGTCGAGCTCGTTCCAACGAGGGGTCATAACCTACGTGTTTGAGACAAAAAATGAAAAAAATTAGTTATTCAAGAATTATTTTTGGAAGTGTCGTCTGCTTTACAGGTTAGGTAAAGGGTTAAGTAGGAAGGCTGCTAAGTGAATGTTTGGGGTAGACCCACCAATATTTACAAGGCTGCACGTTGAAAATATTAATTGGCCTACTCCAAATAATAAATATGGACTCGTCCAATTGCTGCCATTGGATTGAAATGGAAGATCCCACAAGGGAACAAAGTGTGAAGAGTTAGTTTTTTTCCAAGAAGTTAATTATTATAGAAAGTAATGACCTTTCAAAACCACTAAACAGAGACCATAAGTATAAAATCCCTTTAGGTGTTCACCTAAAATATGGACCACTGTCTGATCGAATACACGACATTCTATTGGTAAGGGTCTTACTGAATTTAAGACTCTCTCTGGGAGCTGAAGGTCATTCAAACTGTTCTTAATTCTTTGAACTATATTTTCGCCTTGCAAGATGATATACTTGTCTTTGTTGTTTTGCCCATTCTTTATATATACTTTATATCCATGTTCTGGCGTTACGAGCGAATGTGTCGGTTCAGTCAAATAGTAATAGTTTTTTGATTTCCATCGGTTTGGGAGTTACTGTCCTTGAACGACATAGAACATTTAGCAGTTTTCTGAAGGCGGATACTCTTATAAGTTATGATGAAATCAACTCCTCCATGATGTTTCAGTTTAGGGTGGTGAAACCACACTGGATTATTGCCACCAGATTGGTGACGTGCAATACGTATATAAATGTTGAGATTCTGCAAAATGTTTGGAGTTACTGCCCTTGACTGACATAGAAAATGTAAAATTTTTATGAAGGAAGATCTCCTTATGATCATTGCTGAAATCAACTCCTGTTGCAAACATCGATTTTAAAGTATCGAAGTCTTGCAGAATTATTGCCAACATATTATTGATTTGCAACATGTATATATACAGCGGGATTCGTAAACAGTGTTTGACTATTGTCCTTTATCGACTTGGCATTTTTATGTAGACTGGTTCTCTGATTGAGAAATTAACTCCACTTACGCTTTTGAGTTTTAGTCAATAAAAAATTAAAACATTATCATCGATAGGGTCCTCGAAGCTTCGATATTGAATTCGATTTCGATTCTTACGTTGGTATTCGGTTCGATTCAAAATTGGCTGCCCGATTCGTTTTCCTTCGGATCTTTTCACTAGCATTTCGCTTGGTATCAGTCATTTCAGTTGCCTCACAAAACTTATAGCTGTCGTAGAATTTGCACATACATAATGTTGAAAATAAAGACTTAATGTAAATTCCGCTATATTAACATAAAAAGCATATGTAACCATGTCACATCAATGTTAATTCCAGTTTCACTAGTCACTACCGCTGCTGAAAGCAAATTTAAAGTTCCCAACTAATATCAATGATGAGCTCTCGTTTGCTAGCTGCTAGCCCCGTGCAGTGCCAGTACAGAATTTGTGCCCCCGTTTCTGTTTTTGAACAAACATCTGTAGTTTAAACAATATTTATTGAAGGAATATGCTATAAATTACAGAACTGAATACCAGAAGCGTAACAGTGCTAGTACAATAGCTCAAAATATAACATATATTAACAGTAATCAGATTGCCGAATAATGGAGGGATTTGACAGGAAGCTTGTAGCTTATGTAAAAATCTTTACTAGGTAATATTCCAACTACATCATCAAGTCATGCCTTCGACGAAGGCATGCCTTGATGATGTAGTTGGAATATTTTATCAGTCGGGACTTCAAGACACCTGTATTCGATTCGAGGTTCGATTCGATTCGCATCGAAAATATGTGATTCGCTGGATCCTATTCATCGATAAGCACATGCATATGAATGACGGGAGTCGGTATTCTTTTGGTCTCAGTGTCCTTGTTTTTCTTGAAGTAACTGTCCTTGAAAGCATACCGTACTCATGCTGTGAAACCAACTCTTACACTTTCAGTTCAAAATTTTGCTGTGTTATTGCTGGATCAATGTTGGTAGTTCTGTAGCATACCATACTGGAAGACTTGAATAAGTTAATATTTTAATTTGATACAAGATAACAATTAGGCGATTTGTTCACAGGTTCCTCGATGTATATGTATACTATAATAAAAAACATTTACACTCGAACTGTCAAGATGGCTAGGGCGTTCACCTTATCTGCATCTTTTGTAGATCATACCACTATTAATAAAACACTATTAATAAAACACTGACAGTCCACAAATAGGAGACAAACTGAAACCAGGGGTGTCCCGAATGACTGATTCGGAGGGGGGCGGGGGGGGGGGGGGGGCGACAGTGATGGCTCTAGTCTTGACTGACTAATATTCCTACAGCATCATCAAAGCATGTTTTCGTCGAAGGTCTGACCTGATGATATAGTTGGAATATTAATTTGTCGGGATTATAGTTAATAATAATTGTTGTCAGTGTTTTATTAATAGTGGTATGATCTACAAAAGATGCAGATAAGGTGAACGCCCTAGCCATCTTGACAGTTCGAAGGTAAATGTTTTTTATTATAGTATACATCGAGGAACCTGTGAACAAATCGCCTAATTGTTATCTTGTTTTTTTTGCGAAGTGTAGAAAGATGGTTAAACACATGTAAATGTATACCCCATTAATGAACTTATTTATCTTAATATTTACTGATCATCAGTACAACACTGTTGTTTCGTTTGACACATACGCCTATGTATCTTCTGAGGATGGCTGCCAACTTCATACGCTGGTTATATGTGTTAGTTGTAGGCAGTAGTGTGGCTCTGCAGTCAGGACCAATAGTCAGCACCAAATATGGGAAAATTCAGGGATTTCAGAGTGACGACAGCTACGCGTTTACTGGCGTACCATTCGCAGCACCGCCTGTTGGAAACTTAAGGTATAGTGAACGGCTGAATCATTTGTATATTCTCAGTTCTGTTATGAAAATGCGAGTCTTAACCCTACCCCCAGTGGGATAAACAAATACAAAACCCCAAATAGGACATGGGTGAATTCGTGTAGTGTTGGCATTGAGGCTCGGTGATAATTTAATCCTGCAGCCCCGACCTCAATAATTTTTCAATGGGGGCATTTTCGTCAGGTTTGGGGTCTAAGATATCGTTTCCCTCTTGTTGCTAATCGTGAACATTTTAACCCTGTCTCTGACATAGTGGTCGATTCGAACTGTCTTTGTTTCTGTCGCTCTAACGTCTCTCTCTCTCTCTCTCTCTCACCCTCTCTCTCTCTCTCTGCCTCTCTCGTCCATGAATTCATAGGTCATATTAAATTTTCTTCTTCTGTTGTTTACAGGTGTGCGAACTTTGATTTGTTTAGAATTATCTCTCTCTCTCTCTCCCGTTCATGATTTCATAGGTCATCTTTCTTCTCGTATTACAGGTGGAAGAACATTGATTTGTTTAGAATTATATCGCCTCTCTCTCTCTCTCTCTCTCTCTCTCTCTCTCTCTCTCCCGTTCATGAGTTCATAGGTCATATTTATTCTCTATTTCGTCTCGTGTTGTTTACAAGTGGGCGAACTTTTATTTGTTTAGAATTATCGCTCTCCCCCTCTCTCCCGTTTATGATTCCATAGGTCATCGTTCTTCTCGTGTTACAGGTGGACGAACTTTGATTTGTTTAGAATTATATCGCCTCTCTCTCTCTCTCTCTCTCTCTCTCTCTCTCTCTCTCTCTCTCTCTCTCTCTCTCCCGTTCATGAGTTCATAGGTCATATTTATTCTCTATTTCGTCTCGTGTTGTTTACAGGTTGACGAACTTTGATTTGATTAGAATTATCGCCCCCTCTCTCTCTCTCTCTCTCTCTCTCTCTCCCGTTCATGAGTTCATAGGTCATATTTATTCTCTATCTCGTCTCGTGTTGTTTACAGGTTGACGAACTTTGATTTGATTAGAATTATCGCCCCCCCCCCTCTCTCTCTCTCTCTCTCTCACTCTCTCCCTTTCTTTCCCTCTCTCTCTCCCTATCTCTCTCTCCCGTACATGAGTTCATAGGTCATATTTATTCTCTATTTCTTCTCGTGTTGTTTACAAGTGGACGAACTTTGATTTCATAGGTCATATTTCTTCTCGTGTTGTTTACAGGTGGATGAACTTTTATTTGTTAAGAATTATCACACCCCCTCCCTCTCTCTCTCTCTGTCGAGAGAGAGAGAGAGAGAGGGAGAGAGAGAGAGAGAGAGAGAGAGAGAGAGAGAGAGAGAGAGAGAGAGAGAGAGAGAGAGAGAGAGAGAGACAGACAGACAGACAGACAGACAGACAGACAGACAGACAGACAGAGACAGACAGACAGACAGACAGACAGACAGACAGACAGACAGACGGGGGATCAGGAGGGACAGAAGAGACGTAGATTTAATGAGATAGACGAAGAAACAGACAGAAAGGGCACGAGTCGGCTCTGGTGACAGACAGAGATAGGGTTAAGACTAGATTTGATATCTGGACAAATATCACAAACAAAGTCAGACATAAAATGGAGATCTCTTGTACCCAATTCGGATTGTCGGTGAGCCAGCATGATTTATTTACGGTCCGATACTTTACGTATTAATTAAATAATAAGTTATGTGACGACTACTACTATAAATTCCAAGAAGTCTTGGGTTTTTTAACTATAATCCCGACAAATTAATATCCCAACTACATCATCAGGTCAGACCTTCGACGAAAACATGCTTTGATGCTGTAGAAATATTAGGCAGTCAAGACTAGAGCCATCACTGTCGCCCCCCCCCCCCTCCGATCAGTCATTCGGGACACCCCTGGTTTCCGTTTGTCTCCTATTTGTGGACTTGCAGTGTTTTATTTACGCAAATATTTATGCATATCTGATTAAGATGATTAACCCTTTACCCAACGCAGACGATATCAAAATTTATTATTTTAATCATTTTTTGAAATTTTTCAAAAAATTTCAACAAAACCATACCATGTGACCCCTCGTTGGAACGAGCTCGTTCCAACGAGGGGTTACATGATATGGTTTTGTTGAAATTGTTTGAAAAATAATATTTTTTCAACTGCTGAATTTGCATATTACGCAGGCGGATGCGGCCGATTCGTTGGGTAAAGGGTTAAGTGAGGTGAAACTTGAAGGTCAGACACGAAGCACAACGAAACATTGACCATACAGTATAGCACGAAATAATTCATTCCTTTCCGAATCCGAGAAACTGAAACACATATATCATTGAAATTCACTGACATTGGGTTACTGCTGACAGGTGAGTTTGGTATGGGGTTGCGGTGTTGTTTTGTTTTTCATCCAGACACGTTTTGACTGCAAACTCTTTCTGCGATACTATCTTTTTCAATGCCTCCATCATGCACATACATTCACCGCTGTTCTGAGTCCCATTTAATTCTGTCGTCCAGTTTCACTACTCATCATAGTGTTTCTATATTGTCTAGACACGCCTGTTCTACCACTGCCTGTACTATTATCAGCTTCACCATTCTGCTTTCCTCCTTCAGCTAGACCCTTCCTCGGACAGTCCTCACAAGCTTCCATTTTCATTGTATTCAGTGCATCAACGAATGTCATCTCGTTTCATTCAAGTGCATACAAGTAACGTCGACAAGATCAAGATTCTTGCGACCAGAGATTACTCGTCTTTCTCCTTACGTCTTCTTTCTTTTTTAGTTTTTTTTAAACTATATATATATATATATATATATATATATATATATATATATATATATATATATATATATATAAACCTGTGAACCAGAACACGTCATACTTTAATTCTAGTCTCGAACCATCACTTTCTGCTCTGAGTAATGGTGCATCCGTAAGGTAATCTTCAGTCTCATCTACGAAGCACCAACAAGACACCCCTTCAAACCACGAAGGTAGCGTCATTAAATTTGTTTATCGGAGTATCAGTTTATTTCATCTATGAGTGGAAAAAGCACTTCCACATTGAGATCATTTTTTTCTGTGACGTTAAGATAAGATAAGATAAGATAAGATAAGATAAAATTAAGTGCAATAAAACATCCATATGGACATATTGCATAACAACGATGAACATATACATACAGAAAAGAACACACATATGTATGAATTATAATTCAAACACATGACAGATATATCTCAATGTGCAAACGATTATAAAGTACTTAGCAGCAATTGCCCGGTATCAAAGAACTGTCGGATTACGCTGCTAACTTTCGATACAATTGACAGTATTGCGTTATGATGACTTTATTATGCAATATATTTTACAATTATGGATTTTTGTGGTGGTGAATAGGTCAAAAGTCCATAATTGTATAACGCCTCGGTCAATATAAGTTTTTTAGGGTCATATCACATCATATTTACCTCCACAAAAGTCCATAACTGTTTTATTATATACACCATCCTCAAAAAAGCAATCTTCTATTTGTCAATTAAAGTTCAATTGTATCAACCAGAAATACTTTTATTTAACAATAAAATAGTTATCATCTACAGAATAACATAAAAATGAGACAGAAGTCAGCTTGACTGCGCATGCACGTCGATTGAAATAGAACTAGAGAGAGGATTTCCAAAAGCTATATTTAGAAAGTTGACGTTCACTCGAAAACTGGTGTACATGGATTTTGAGTACCAGTCACGTGTTTTAGATCCAGCCAATAGAAATGTAGTTATTTATAAAGTATAAAGTGAAGACAACACGATAATAAATATAACAGCTCTGGGTATTTATTGCAGGTGGAAGCCTCCTCAAGATGCCAAGCCATGGAGTCCTGCTGTCCTCAATGCCACGACTACAAAACCAGGATGTCCACAGTTTGATTGTCCATCACAGAACCCTGCAATTGTGTGTCCAAATAAGGTAAAGAAAAAAATCCACTAGTATCCTCATTAATAAATTCATTTTTGATAGACAGTGACGTAGGCATTTTATTCCGGGGGATATGGTGGGCGTGTGGGAGACCCAAAACATTCCAAGAGAAATTTGCAGCTCAGAGAGGAGGGGTGGAGAATCGGAACGACCTTTTAACTTCGAAAAGTTGTGAAAATTGAATCTCCGAGATAAGAAATGTCTTCTAATCTGACTTTTAGCAGTATTGTTTTTGTTCTGGCGGAGGGTGGAGTGGGTGGTTGTGCGATAAAATAAAAAGGAATTCTTTATCATAGAGTATCATTTCTATTTCACAGTTTAAACAACTTGATAATTGTTACAAATTTGTTAAAACAAACAAATTATGGACAGTGTACTAGAGCTGTAGGTTAACCGAAACCGAACCGAGGTTTTTAGTTTTTTTAAAAAACCGAAACCGAAACCGTCGACATCCCGTAATCTAAGGTTTTTCGTTTTTTTTATTAAATACTCTCTTGCTGCAGAAATTTACAGAATGTAGCCATCCCAGAGTAGTGAGAGTACCCAAACACTGCCAATGGCAGTGTCTGGGTACTCTCACTACTATGGGAAGGCTACATTCTGTGAATTTCCGACATTTCAGTTTAGTTGTGTTTGCAGCTTTCCTCAAGTTGCGTGTAGGTGTCATACCTCGAAAAATGGCCAAGCACAATAAAAGTTCTGTATATTTAGGTAATTATTATATTGGCCTTCCTGAGTCTTCATTTATTATAGCTTATTTAGGACATTCATTGAGTTTCACTCAATTTCACTACCATTCAGTTATGACTCCGGAAATAAGAATGAGTTTTATTGAATTTTACTTGGCCTCATGAACAAACCGAAAACCGAACCGAACCGAGGTTTTATTCCACCTGAAAAACCAAAACCGAAACCGAACAATAAATTTAAAAATCTACAGCTCTACAGAGTACTGTATTCAAACAAAACGAAAATGACGGACAGTGTACTGTATTCAAATAAAAAAGAAAGAATTCTTTATCGTAGGTTATCGTTTCTATTTCACAGTTTAAACAACTTGATAATTGTTACAAATTTGTTAAAAAAAACAAATTATGGACAGTGTACTGTATTCACTATTTAACCATTTACCCAACGCCACACAGTTAAACGGAATAATAAAAAAGTTATTACCCTTGTACGACTGAAGCACGAAGATTAGTGCAACGGCCTCGACAAGTCACGTAATGCTTCAAGCGTTAAAGAAATCTCCGTGTCTCGCTCGCACAAGGGCAATAACTCATCCCCTGAGTTCCAATGTGTTCTATGTGCCAGTAGGCACATAGAACACATTGGAACTCAAAGGACGAACAGTCTGTTTAACAAATTTTCACCCATTCAACAATTTCGTCTTAAACATACACCTGGAACTTAATTAAGCACCCCCCCGAAATGTTTCATGACAGTGAAGTTGCAGCTACTGATTATTTTGATTTAATGATTGCTATGTCTTGCAGTACATTTCATCTCATGAAACATGATGTTTCTGGTTAGTAGCGTACCCCGAACACATCCCCTCCTCCACGTGAAACATGCTACCCATGAATGTCACAAAAAACCACTATCATCCACATGTAATATCTGGGTATAAAACAAGAAAATTTGTCACTTCTTTTATCAGTAAATGTTGGCATGGCAAGGAGGAAACTTTCAGAGACACTAAGGTGGCAAATCGTTGGCATGCATGCAACAGGCATGTCATTCAAAGCTATTGGGAGGCAACTTTGCTATAGTCATTCGATAATCAAAAAAACAATCCACAAACCAACGATGTTAAGGACCGACCAAGGCCTGGACAACCCCGGAAGACCTTTCCTCGGTAAGATCGGAGTCTGGAACGCCTCGTTAGGCGTGAACCCTTTGCTGCAAGTGGAGTTTTGAAACGCCTTTGGCTCCAAACAGGCATTTGTGCAACAGAACTGCCCGAAACCGTCTCAAAGCACTGGGTATGCGGTCCAGAAGGGTCGCCAAGTTTCCAGCTCTTTCCAATCAGCATCAAAGACGACGATTGGAGTGGTGTATGACACGACAACATTGGAATCTCAGGACATGGAGGAGAGTCCATTGGTCAGAGGAGAGTAGGTTCCTGCTTCACGTCACAGATGGCCGTATGGTGCCCAGGAACACAAGACCTACTGTTCCTTATGGTGGAGGAACAGTAATGATCAGGGGATGCCTCTCTCATGATTGTAATCTTTATATAGTGACTATACGTGGGAATCTCAATGGTCATCAGTACATCTGGGACATTTTCAATCCGGCTGTCGTGCCTCATTTTGACAACCATCCGTTGGCTACTCGCCCCGTATTCAATGACGTCAATGCAAGCCCTCATCGTTCCCATGATGTGAGAGCATTCCTCCAGAACAAGGCTATTACAACACGATATATACCTTGGCCTGCAATGAGCCCGATTTGAATCCCTTAGAAGACATCTGGGACTTTCTGGGATGTCGTGTGCAAGCAAAGGATTCGCCTCTACAGAATTTTACCGATTTGAAAGCTGCATTACACGAGGAGTGGCAACAGTTGCCTCTGGACGTAATGCAAAGGCTCAGTGGTAGCATTAGGAGGAGGGTTCAGGCTGTCATCAGTGCACGCGGTGGATACACTCGCTACGGACTTCAGACACTGCTGTTGTGTTCCGAACATCTCAAGTTACAATTTTTGTCAGTAATTACCGGCATTGTTTCATCTTGGACCTTTCCAGCACCATACATGTCGAGAGAACATTTTCCATCAAAAACATTAACGACAGATATGTGTAATTAACGCCATTAAAATACTGCATATTTTCATCATTGTGTTGTCTTTCATTTCGTCCCCTGAGTTCCAATGTGTACTATGTGCCAGTAGGCACATAGAACACATTGGAACTCAGGGGACGATTTGTCAATAGACCATTCTTTCCGCAAACAATCACTTTTGGCCATCTTAAAGATAGCACGCAAGTAATGACAGATTCTGTTAACATCATTGCGGAACAAAACAAGAGGTGCTGATTTAAATTCCATGTGTATCGTTACAATTCAGGGCGTGAAGGTCGAAAGGGCACAAATGGAAGTTTAGATAACATTTAATTTTATTACTTTTATTTTTGCAGACATCAGAAGATTGTTTGTACTTGAATATATGGACCCCTATGAATGCAACGAACTCATCAAAACTGACCGTAATGCTGTACTTACATGGAGGGAATTTTGTGGACATGAGTTCTGGATCTCTAATTTTCGATGCAAGGTTTTTTGCGAGCAAAGGAAATGTGGTCTATGTGGGTGCTGATTATAGAATGGGTAAGCGCACTTTATCAAAAATAATCAGCGCATTGCTAGAAAGAATATCTCTTTCAGTTTTTTATGCTCGACCAACATCGTACCGAAAGCACACGATAATTATGCTCATTGGTGTGCTACAGGGGGTCCTAGGGGCATTTGTGCCCCCCCCCCCCCCCCCCCCCACCGAACATAGACTGTGTCCCCCATCCGCACGCCGTCTACCACACACACACCCACCCACTGCACATCTCTCTTCAACAAATCCTAATCCAGTGGCTGCATGGTTTAAACTGCAGACTGGAATAAACGGCGCAGCGACCCGAATCGTCACTCCTACCAAAGGGTCGCCACACTATACACTAGAGGAAAACTTATCAGCTAATGAAATTCTTTAAAACCGGAGCATTAACCAGTTATCCGGAATGCAATGCTACAGATTTATAAATTGAGAACAAATTTCTGCTGTTGTAAAGGAAACTCCCCCAGACCACTGAGCAAACTGTGATCATTGCTGCGCTTCATACCTTGAGACTAATCGTCATGTGAAAGTTGTGGGAACGTACTCGCGCTTCTTCATTTTCGACGTCAAAACAAACAAAAATGGAGATTTACCCTCATTAGAAGGTTTCTTCATAAAGTATATACTCATAGTCGCTTGGTGTACCAAATGTTCACCACGTGTGGTGAACATTTGGTACACCAAGCTACTTTGGGTTTATTTTATTTATACCGTGGTCGTCAGATTAATAAGGGTTTAAATGTTAAATAAATCAATATTCACACGTGCGAATCTGTTTTTGTTTACATGAGCACCAGTGGATGGTACTTCCGCTGGCAATTTTATCGCCGAAACAAAATAGAAAACGAAACGCACAAATTACGGGGCCTTTTTCTTTTTAGTAACATAATAACATACTACTTCGATTTATGGATGCTTTGTTAACATGAGACAACGTATGTTTGTTAATATTTGGTATCTTATGAGGTATACTTATTTAAAAACGTAATAAATAATTGCCACTTTCATTTCACTCTTCGCGAGGCGACGAGCGATAAATTTAGACAAGTTTGCATTTGCGGCGAGGTCACCAAAGGTCAACTTGGATGTAGTTCCACTGTAGGTGTAATTTTGTACTATTGAAATCCCACTGCTGGCGTGTTCACCACGGTTGGTGTGTAAAGCTAAAATTTATGTCACAGGCTTTTTATAAATAGTAGAAAAGGTAATCATGGTATAAATTTGAAAGCACAATTTAATTGTGTTTTCTGGGAGGAGAATCTCCTTCCCCAACCCCCCTCAAACACACATCTATGATTGCCCATTGTATCCATATACCGTAGACATCTGCACGGGTTGTTAGGAATCCACACATGGTCTACTGTATCTAAATGCAATGCTGCGATCTTGAAAGGCCACTTTTAAACTTGCCCTCGCCCTCTTCATGCAGAGTCTATCCCCTACCCCCCCACCCCCCACCCCACCCGCCCCTGAGACAGTTTCCCGCGCCACCACTGATCGTTCTTCTTTTTGTTAAAACAGGACAAGTAAAAAAATAGCGTACATTAATTTAGAAAAGCTAAAACTGTCACCTGCCGATGGTTAACCCTTTACCTAACATGAAAAGCAGACGACACTTGCAAAAAAAATTCTTGAATAACTAATTTTTTTCATTTTTTGTCTCAAAAACATAGGTTATGACCCCTCGTTGGAACGAGCTCGACGAGCTCGTTCCAACGAGGGGTCATAACCTATGTTTTTGAGACAAAAAATGAAAAAAATAATGAAAATTAATTGGCGATTTTTTAGAATAGCGCTGGCCGGTTTTGGCCGCTACGTTGGGTAAAGGGTTAAGATAAGTCAAATTAGATTTGGAGAGTGTATGTTATTTTGTGCATGCAAATGTATTTCATAAACGTAATATCAAGACGTTCAAGTGAATGTGCATCTGCGTCAGCAGTTATCACACGATGCACAATGACGTAAATAGCCCGGGGCAGGGGAGAGGAACTTCAGGCCGCAGGGTTAATTCTGTGACGAGCCCCTTTTCGAAAGTGTCGGGATACTGATGAAGATGCTGAATGCATCTACCGCGAGTACCGAAGGCATGTGTCACGAGTGCGACGCCCGCCACCCAAGAACATTTTGAAATCAGTTATTAAATGACGACTTCTGGCGGTTTTGGGGATGAAAAATCATGTTATTTTTTGGCCGTCAAAATGGCGTTTTTCAGCAGCATGTTTCAAATTTGAAAGTTCATCAGTGAGTATCCAGTGACCGAGAGTTGTAGCTTTTGACTGCACACTTATTGAAGTGAGGATTTTATTACGTCAAGTTGATTTAATGAAGTTATCACTTCAAGAATCATCTCACTCGGGGATCGGGAGGGGGCTTGGCAGAGGAGTCAGAACTTTCGGGGGGGGGGGGGGCAAGAATCCTGGACTTCAGGGTCAATCCCGGGCTCCCCAAATACTACCCCACCCTCTACTCGGCCCTCTAAATAAGTAGCATCATATTTATTCATTGGTGTTTAACCCTTTTCCCTACGTAACGGCCAAAACCGGCCAGCTCTATTCTAAAAAATCATCAATTAATTTTCATTATTTTTTTCATTTTTTATCTCAAAAACATCGGTTATGACCCCTCGTTGGGACGAGCTCGTCGAGCTCGTTCCAACGAGGGGTCATAACCTATGTTTTTAAGACAAAAAATGAAAAAAAATTAGTTATTCAAGAATTTATTTTGCAAGTATCGTCTGCTTTTCATGTTAGGTAAAGGGTTAAAATCAGTTCGAACATCTATGGTTATATCATGATGATATCACAGGAATGAAGTCAATTCAGCCCATCACCGATGTTACCCACTTTCGAGAACTTCCACCCCAGGCGTTGGTCACTGGGTCCTATTTTACCAGAAACACAGAACCCGTTTAGCACAGTAAACAAGCACTGTCTTCTCGAGATTCAAGCGAAGGACACATTTATGCCAAAACACGGTGTTACGTGCATTTTGAGATAAGTTGGGTATAGCCAGAAAGTGGAAATTATTGAATGGGAACAAAATGTTGCATCCAGTTCAACATTATAAAATTAGTTTGGTTAAAAATCAACCCAAATCATCAGGGTTGAATGAATACGAACCCAATCTGGGTTGATTTGGGTTGATTTTTACCCCAACTGATTTTAGAGTGAAGGTAGCATCAAAAATCTATGTAACACTAAGCACCACCTTTGGCCAACCTGTTCTCGCACTCCTAAATTGCAGCTCGCGGTTGAGGGTGGCTAATCACCCCGGCTATAATCATCCCGACAAAACGCCTTGATATAGCAACCTCTGCAATAAAGTTATGGGCGGAAACCCAGTCTCAAATTAAGATCGCTCATCGCTGTGACGTTGATCTTGGTCACATCACCCCAAAATAAATGGGGTTCTTTCTCTCACGATGCTCAACCCACATGCCATGTTTGGTTTCAATTGACCAAGCAGAATTTTAATTTAATTAGAAACCAAGCCAACGCAATGAAAATTTTCAAGTTAAAAGTCACTCTGATCTTGACGTTTAGCACAATGTTACCAAAAGAAATAGGGTTCTCCCTCTCGTCATACCCAACCACCATGCCAAGTTCAGTTTTGATGGGCCGAGCAGAACTTAAATTAGAGACTACAGACCTGGGAAATTTCAAGTTAAAGGAGGTCATCATGACCATGACCTTTAGCACAATGACCCCGAAATACATAGGGTTCTTCTTCTCACCATACCCAACCCATTTGTCAAGTTGGGTTTTGATTAGCCCGGAAGAAAATTAATTAGAGAGTGGAAACCAGGGAAATTTATAAGTTCAAGGTCTCCGTGACTTTGACCTTTGGCACAATGACGACAAAATGAATAGAGTTCTTTCTCTCAGCATACACATACCCACATGGTTTCGATCGGCCAAGCGAAACTTGAATTGGTGAGCTGTAACCAACTCCGTCGATGGATGTACGTACGTTCGGAGGCGTCGGAGGGAGGGATGGACGGACAGCACTGCAATATTATCCCCAAAAAAGATTTCGGGGGATAAATAACAGGAGTTAGATATATCTAATAATTTCTACGTCTCACCCTACGCTAACCCGGGTTTTAGGCCCAGGTAGGTATGGGATGTGGCGTAGAAATTATTAGGCCCGCGGATAAAATGTATTCAATGCCGACGAAAAGATATAACTCTAAAGGTTTTCTAATGGCACGGTTGAACTTTACCATCAAGAACCTGGTGGGGAGTTCGGAAAACTTTCGTTTTCAAGAACACAAGTGAATGTTTTTCATTTGGTCGAAGATTTGTCCAGTCACATTACAGCTCCAACAATATAAGAGACCAGAAAAAAGGAAATTAGAATTTAGAATATTGTAGCATTTCCAAACCCTAAATAACATTCAGGCCGTTTTTCAGCCAGCCCATGTCTAACAAGCGATCATCTATTCTCGTACCCATCCCTCCTCTTTCCTGAATAAAGTAAAAGCGACAATACATTCGCATCAAATCCAGCTTTAAATTTTCAACCCTTCACATCATATGTATGTCCCAACAATTCTGTAAAGCGGCGGACACGTTGTGCCTGACCCCGTACAACTGCCTATCACTTTGAAAATAAATCTCCTATTCCAGGTGCGCTTGGGTTTCTGGTAACCGGAAAAGGGCCTGATGATGCAACAGGTAATTATGGACTGATGGATCAAAGATTAGCTATGAAATGGGTGAACGAAAATATAGAAAACTTTGGAGGAGATCCTGAAAAGGTAAACACGTATAGATTAGATTAGATTAGATTATTTTATTTTACGGTATAGATAATATATTACAATACACATGTTAACAAACACAGATATTAATAAAGAAAATAATGTAAAAAACACAAATACGAAATCGGTATCTATACCGTAGGGAGATGACATAGCCAGATTGGCTGTCTACCTGTCGTCTCCCGGAGACATGGACATATTTATCAGCACTGTGCGCAGATTGAGAATGTCATTAATTGACATTTGTTAATCAATATTGCCCTTTATCTAGCATGGATAACAGGTGGAACTTTCCAAAGTAAGATAATCATATTTGTCTGGAAAACAAAAACTAATAACGTATTAAGATATGAATGGCAATTTTATGAACAGCTTTGTCTGGTTTCATCTGTTACGTTCGAAAAAAAAAGATCTCCTAAAATGAAAGTTCCTCTATGCAAGGACATGGCAGTTATTAATCAATGTTATGGTGGATGAGATAAACAGACAGTGGAATCGGTTATTTTGTAAGTTCATATGTAGTACTTCTAGGGTTGGCGGGCGCAATTCGGTCATTATCGAATAGACAGTAAGAATTGCTTTATGTTTATATTTAAGTTACCAACTGTGGTTAAACCTGACAGTCTGGACAATAAGGGTTATCACATTCAATATCAGTTGGATATTGAGACAGAAGTTTCTCTGTCAATAATTTTTTGAATATTTTCCTATTTGTAATATTTTTTAGCTCGTGGTCAAGCTCATTCCATATCTTTGGGAACAGGTGTACAGGTAGTTTATCTAGAGCTCGGGTGCGGGTTCTACTGACACGTAGTAGTTCTGATTGCCTTGTGATTGTTTGGGAAGCATTATGTGTTGTGTTAAAAAAATTATTGAGTGACACAGGGAGTTCTCCCTGTTTCCAATCAAATACAAAAAGGGAAGCTTGGAGCTTGAATAGGTCGTCTACTTTAAGGATTTTGTCTTTCGCAAACAGCGGATCAGTATGGGCCTTATAATTTGTGTTGTTAATAATACGCAGTGATCGCTTTTGCATAGTTCGTATTTTCCTAGTTGCGTTAGAGTTCCCCCATATTTGTATTCCATAGATTAAATGACTGTGTATCAGTGCATAATACAACGTTTTCAAAGTTTTATGCGGCAGAATTTTTTTTACTTTGCTTAGAGCATAATTTGCCCGTCCTATTTTGGAGCACAATTGTGATACATGAGCTTGATAAGAGAGATTTTCATCAATATTAATGCCTAAGAATTTCAGTGATTTTTCAGTTTCTTTTTCACATATTCTTTTAATATTATGGTTTTTTATTTGGATATTTAGATCTTCGAAACTCTGTGTGTTTCGCGATGGATTTATAATGACATACTTTGTTTTACTGGCATTCAGAGCTAATTGATTCGCGGAACACCAGTCGCTTATTTTGTCAAGTTCTTGGTTAATGTGTGTAGATAATGCACGTATCCTTTGTCCAGATGCATAGGCAGTTGTGTCATCAGCAAAGGAGAGGAGATTTAGCAAAGTTGATTGGTTAATATCATTTATATATAATAAGAATAAAATAGGTCCGAGTATTGAACCCTGGGGGACTCCACATGTTACAGCGATTTGGTCAGAGCTATGATCGCCGAATTTCACAATCGTATATTAACTCTTTCAATACAGGCGCCCTGGAAGTAGTACGGGATGACACTACGGGAACCTAATTTAACACTAAAATTCCCATAGACATTTGTTCGCAAGAGACAAATCATGCTCGCGTGTACTATGGGGACCTGATTTAACACTAAAAATTTCCCTTAGGGTTTTGAATTTGTTGAAAAATTTGTGTCGTGTGTACTATGGGGACTTGATTTAACACTGAAAATTCCCATAGACATTTTTTTCGCCAGAGTGCCATCGGCCGATGGCACTCTGGCGAAAAAAAATGTCTATGGGAATTTCAGTGTTAAATTAGGTCCCCATAGTGTCACCCCTTACTACTCCTGAAAGCTATCATTTCAGACACTACTGTCAATGGGGAAATGGGCGAAACCATCCTGGTTTGTTTGGAGCTTCAGTAATAATTTAATCCAACAGCTGGTGGCGCGGTGGCATTGCGGTAACCGGTTCTCGTCAGATCACCGAAGTTAAGCAACGTCGAGCCCGGTAAGTCATCGGATGGGTGACCGATCAATACGGACTCCCGCGTTGTGTCCTTGGGCAAGGCACTTAACCTCGATTGTCCGCATGGGGGCACGATGGCGCCATGTACTAAGGCGTACTGTACGATGGCACGCATGCCCACAACCAATCTAACCCTGCCTGTGCTGCAGTGCGGAGTTACGATGTAGGGGAGCTGGCAGCTGCTCGTCGTTGCTCGGTGGTTCTCTCCGGCTTCCCCCGCCAGTAAAACTGTCAAGGTCTTGATTAGCCATTAAGAATAAGTATATGACCTTAAACACCAATAAATAAATAATCCAACAGCTCTGTCGAGCTGTTGGATTAAATTATCACCTAGCCTCGCTTTCGATTTATTGGTCTTTTTTCGTCTGCTCGTCCACAACCAATTTTTTCTTCACGCAAAACTTTATGCACGTCGGGTTGAAAGGTTTAAGGCTAAAGAAAAATATAGGAACATTACCACTGGTGGCAGAACTAAAATGAATGTAAAGTGTGTGTGTGTGTGTGTGTGTGTGTGTGTGTGCGTTTGTCTTACCAACTTGACGAGGTAACTAGACAAAAGAGTTTGCGTGTTTCGCCTTACCGAGGTACAAAAGACAAAAGAAACCCTTTACCTCGGTTGTTTTCCCAGAACTGTACCGGCAAAACGAGGTTGAAACCGTTAGTCCACACAAAGGACAGACAATGGGGTACCTCGGTATGTAGGGAAAACAAGACTCTGTGTGTGTGTGTGTGTGTGTGTGTGTGTGTGTGTGTGTGTGTGTGTGTTTAAGGGTGTGTATGTGAAATTTTTTTCAGCAGGTAGGGGCACTAATGATTTTTTTTTCAGTGCATGACCGACACTTTTGGTTTCTTAGGGAGAGATTTACAGGAAAGTTAGCTCCCCTGTAATTTCCGGAATCTGTCAGTAAATTTGACACTAAGGAAATTTCATATAAAAATTGAATTTTCGAAATGTTAGTTAATTTGTATCATCGCTGTGTACATCATTTCACAGACTTCTTGTTGATTTGTTGGACACTTCCTGAAATCTCTGTATTTTTTCAAACATTTTATTGAATATCTCAACTGTAGTTGAAGGTATTTCATCGGAAATAGTATCGTATGATAGACAAAAATACTTCAAATGAATTTTGAATGTATTTAAAATCATAATTCTTATGAACGAAATGCAATATACACTTGATTCTTACTGGAGTGCGTATCCTAATTTCAAAAGTTGTGACCCTTTCAGTTTTATATATTAAGTTGCTATTCGGTCCGATTCGAATCGGCTGCACGATTCGTTTCCATTCGAATCTTTTCACTGGAATATGGCTTGACTTCGGTCATCTTCGTCGTCTAACAATGCGTATAGTTCTGGTTGAAATTGTTCATGAATAATATTGAAAAAAAGACTGAGTGTTGTGTCCGCTATCTAAACAGAAACGACCATGTACCTACCAGCCATGCTAATTCCAGTCTCACTAGACGCTACCACTGTTGAAAAAAAGTGTCCAAGCAATGTTGACGAAGACGTGTTGCTATAGGTTAGCCCTGTGCAGTGCCTAGCGCCGATGATTCTTGCACCCGTTTCTGTTCTTGAACTATAATCCTTACTGGGCAATATTCCACCTACATCACCAAGGCATGCCTTCGTCGCAGGCATGTCTTGGTGATGTCGTTGGATTATTTTGTCAGTCGGGACTTGAGCCATCACTGTCGGAATAAATCAAGTTTGCAGCATCCCCCTTCCCAGTCGGTCATCTTCAAAACGCCCCTGATTCGATTCGATTCAAGATTCGATTTGAATAATAGACCCGATTCGAAGCGAAAGTGTGTGATTCTCATGGCCCGAAAAAAAAACGCCTGTGGGCCTGACTAAAATCCATAGGATCATTTTTTGAAGAATTAAAATAAATGGTTGCCACTTTGTGTAAACTCTAGAATTAATTGGGTTAAAAAACAGCCCAAATCAACTGCGCCGAGTTCATATTCACTCGAAACCAGTTGATTTTTGAGTTGATTTATGGCTGCTGCACGATATTCAAAACAGAATACCGGTATCGGTATTCCAAAAAATACAGCGGTATACCGGTATATCGAAAATTGTTCAGAAATCTGAACATAAGTACCACAAACGAGACTTGAGGCATCACAGTCGGAACGAATCAGCATGCCTTTATAAGGCGGTTCGAAAAACCTTTACACAACGCAGACGATATCAAAATTTATTATTTTAAATCAAATTTTCCAAAAATTTCTACAAACCAATATCATGTGACCCCTCATTGGAACGAGCTCGTTGAGCTCGTTCCAATGAGGGGTCACATGATATAATTTTGTTGCATTTTTTTAAAATTATTTTTTCAACTGCTGAATTTGTATTACGTGGGCACATGCGGACGATTCCTTGGGTAAAGCGATAATATTATTCATTCTGAGCTACAGTTAAAAAATTCAAGACATCTTGAAAATTGAATTGTGGGTAAATAAATAATGACGATAAACCGATATTTTTGTAATTACATCAGTATTCAATCGATATTGGTTTGAATACCGGTATTTATCGGTTTATCGAAATACCGTGCAGCCCCAAGTTGATTTTTAACCCAACTGATTTTACAGTGTACGTGTGCAGATGATGTACATTAGCTTCTTGATCTAGTTTCCATTCAATTAAAATGGCAAATGTTCTTGGGGATACTCACACGCAGGCACGAAGCTAGTGGGAGTGATGGGCGGTTCGCCCCATGACGCTTCCGTAGGAAAAAAACTGTTGTTACTTGAACGCCAACATTTTCTCCAGAAGTTGCTAATTTGAAAACTAGATGTGTCAGTTCAACACGTATTCCCCGCGAGCTGAAAAAGTCCCGAAAACTGATTCACCGAGTTTTCACATCATAAACAAAGTTCAAGGTGAATAACTCCGCGAAAAAAACCCATCCGACCGGGACCAGACTCGAACTCGATTTGTAGATATTCATGACAAAGCAACTTTCCAGAATTCAGTCAAGTATCTCTGTGTATGGAGAAAAAATGTCCGGAAAAATCTTATTTCGGAAGTTCAAAGTGAACAACTCAGAGAAAAATCATCAAACGGGACGAAACTCGATTTGTAGGTATGACAAGGCCACATATCAGAAATAGGCCAATTATGCCAATAAATGATGAAAAATGACGGACCAATTGCTTCTGTTCTAGTACATCTTATGTAATCGGACCCGTAGATTCCGAATTTGTGAAAAGGCGTTTTGAATCGTTTCAAAGCGGGAGATACCACCAATTGGAAGCCCACCGACGATATATACATTTTATTATAACAGTGTGTTGATCCGTGTCATAGTGTCACGCAGAGTTGAGGTGGTCAGATTGTCGGATCACACGAGCTGCCGCAGGCAACGAGTGTGAACCGACAATCTGGTCTGGCGCTTTGAAATGGTCACGGTCTGGTCACGACACGGATCAACACACTGTTATGATGGTAGGTTTATTATATGACTGACACACTAACAGTAACTTAATTTGCTTACCTCGATTTACTTATTTCCTAAAGGCGAACATAAAAATAACAGACGAAACTTTGTAAACAACGGCACCGGCTTCCCTAGTTACGAAGTCTATTTTCACCGGATAAATAGTACGACGTTATTCATACGGAAATTCTCGGCAATTTCCGTGGGAGTGTGATATGGATTTTTAATCCGGGAAAATCTCACCTGTTGTGATCCGACAGCCTGGATAAAATCGTCAAGCAGTAGTGGGGTAAAAATATCATTGTCATATAATCAATGTAATTATGACGATATTTACTTAAGTTTAAAAATGTGTATCGACAGGCGACGACCAGGGAACACTATCAGAAAATTTTGAGATCCCAACTTATGGCCTGCTTACATTGCCTATAATTATAATCCGACTTGTTTGCTAAATTTATTTTCAGGTTACGTTATGGGGACAGAGTGCAGGTTCACAATCAATAACCGTCCATTTAATGAACAACAAAAGTGATGAATATTTTCGTGCCACACTTTTGGAGAGCTGTCCATTTACCTTGCCTTTTAAAAGTTATAATGAAGCCATTGTTTTAGGGGCGCTTCTCGCACAACTTCTCGGGTGCGAGTACACCGACATGACCTGTCTCAGAAACAAATCAGCGGACGACGTTGCCAAGGCGCAGTTTACGACAAGATCTATGGTTGCGTCGTTGAAATTGTTCGAGATGTTTGAGCCTTGGGGCCCGTATATTGATGGCGACGAAGTTCCAATGCAACCAATAGATGGAGTAGCGAAAGGACTGTTCGAGAAGAAACCGATGTTGATTGGGACGAACTCGCAAGAAACGCTCATTTTTATTTACCTAGCATGGAATACATCTCTGTCACTGGCCAAGTATGCCGCAGTGGTTGAAGCAACAGAGCCCGGATATCTTACAGAGATCTTCGAACAATATCCACCAAAGCACTTCGAAGATGAACGCAAAGATATGTGGCCATTAAGCACGGATGTGATGTTCATATGCAGCACAAGATATGCTGTGAGAAATATGATTCACTTCAATAACTCGAATGTATATCTGTATATGTACGATTATCCAATGGGATTTCCGGGATGGGGCAAGAACCTTAGTTTCTGTGATGGACAGGTCTGTCACGGTACAGAAATTGTATACGTGTTCCAAACAGCCAGTCTTGGAGGATTTAACTTCACGAAAGAAGGGTTAGAACTGTCCAATCAATTGATTCAGTACTGGACGAATTTCGCGAAGACAATGGATCCAAACTCCGGATCGGGGAAGGTTTCCTTACCCTGGCCTAAATACGACTCGTCAGGAAACTGGACATTGCTTCATTTCAAAGCGCCTGAACTGGGCTATATAGCGAACTATGATGATGACAATTGTGATTTCTGGGATAAGATCGGCTATGATGAAAAAGTTGATCAGTCCCAGCCGAAGTTTAAGGAGATTCCTTAGTATACTTGTACACACGATGCAGTCTAAGTACGAGTAGGCGTCCATACAAACTGCAGGCGGTCACCAAATACACACAAAGACCAACTACGTTTTATTTTCTTCTGTACGCCCGAACCAACATCCAGCCATGGCCAGGTTCTGTGAAAGGGATGCTCCCCACACTTGCCCCTTCTATTTTTGTAACTTTAGTTTTTACAAAGTACAGAGACCGGGAGCATGGTGTTATCCACAATAACACATAGCCATCGACTCTTTGTGGTAGTGGCTGTCCATGTGTTATTGTGGATAATACCGTACCCATGCATACAGTTATAGCTCATCCGCGGGGCTCATGTTGTACGGGCTAAGTTTGCTTCCCTCTCTCAAAATTTTTACGAGACCATATACAACAACGGAAATATTTCGGTGGCCATGTGCAAAGAAACCACCGTAGGACCACATTGATCTGTTAATTTTCCCCGTCGGCGCCCTCAGACTCCACCTGCTGTTTCTACTATGGACTAGAATTTCTCTTACACCGGGGTCAAGCTTTCGCCATGTCGGGAGGTGGGGCATTGCCCTTCGGCTCGATGCACCGTGCAGCGGCATGTAGATGTAGAGATCAAGGGATAAAGACCCGTTATGATACCCTTGGGCCACCAGAAGGGCAGGTATCAAGACTGTTGGCAGTGCTGACATCTGTATATAAAAGACATGTCAACCAAAAGAGCACAAGCACCTTCATTATTGTTATTTTGTTTGTTTTATGAGCTCTTACGTGTAATTTGTTCATGTAGGGTACGGTATCATATAGGCTATGCCTGTTTACCAAACTTATTTGTCTACTGAAGAAATCAAATACCGTTTGAAAAAACTACAGGAGGGTATGACAAGATCCCATAGTACTAATACACACGGTGGAATCAAAGTACAAGGAGGCATCTATACAAACTGCAGTCAGTCACCAACTACATTTTATATTTCAGTTTTTCTTTTTTTTGTGAGCCCCCATCCATACGTCTATGGGCGGGGGGGGGGGGGGGGGGGGGGGGGGGGCACCCGGCGCGTGTTCCTCTATTTTTATAACTTTAATTTTTTTCCCAAGCACAGAGACCGATAGTCCTTCTAGGACCCCTTCCCCGGTCATTTCAGTAGGTGGACAACACACCTTGTCTACTGGTTCTTCCTGACCACATATATAGAGAATATCTAGTGTTTTTGAGTGGATACCGAAAACTATCTCATGAGTGACCGAAAATAACCATTTGTCTCGGTCACAAGTGATATAATTTTCGGTATCCACTCAAAAACACTAGATGTTCTTTTTATTATACGCTTTTTTATAAAAGTCTGGATAATTCCACTCGTTTCAACCATGAATTGATGCATGAAAGTAAACAGCGCATTGAATCATTGAAACGTGGAAGTGATTTGATCGGTACTCGGAATAGATAGCGTCTTGCGATCTGATTCAGTTGGCGGGTTTCTAGTCCAAACATGACCTGAAAGTTTGTAATATAAGTTTTTGGTTTGGTACGTCCTTTCAAAGGACGTTCCAAACCAAAAACTTGTATTATGGACTTTCAGGCAGTGTTTGGGCTAGCGGGTTTCATGTATCAATCAAGGTATATGCGTGTTGAATTATTGCTGGAAATGATCAGTATCCCTCCCAAAAAACATTAGATCTACTTTTCATTATACGTTTTTAGAATAAATTGATCATTTCCAGTGATAATTTGACTCGTATTCACCTTGAAGTGATGCTTTGAAAGCCGCCATTTTGATTGATACCGTGAAAGTCAAAATTACTAAATCTTCACACTGGGGGATACGATTTCCATCTTTCCTCAATTTCTTCGATAATCTATCGTTTTGCGTATAATAAAATTCTAAACCATTTCCCAGTTTTGAAAAGGACTCACTACTTTTTATGGAACTTCAGCTCCAGCAAAATCATCTAAATAGTTAACAGCTTCTACCCCTTCACTGGCTGCAATAAAGCTCACAGCGTCTGTCAACCGTTGGGGTGGTCGGCGCGTTTGTAACTTTATTTTTTCAAGCTCAGAGACCGGCGAAACGGTGTCAAGTTATCAACAATATGGATTATTTGATACGTCAAATAGCTTAATTGCAGTTAGGGAAATGCCAGAATGGGCTTGCGTATAATTTGCTTCCCCTAGTCTTTACTTATGACAAGGGAGATAATCTTAATTCTGTACACGCTAAAAACTAAAGTGTTAAAAACTACACTTGAAGTGCTGTATTTATCACTTACTAAGTGCTGAACTAGCACTTTGTTCAAGTGTAGATATCCCAGAACTTGACAGGTGTTACAATAATACCACTTGACAAGTGTAATGTCGCGACACTTAAAAGGAAACAACGCAGATGACGCGGATCAGGCTCGAACTCACGAGCCCGATCCGCGTCATCTGCGTTGTGTCCTTTTAATTATGTACCCACCAAGCGCTAATCAAATTATGGAGATTCTGGAAGAACCACCAATGCTAGACACGTGGGAAGTGACATCCATTCAAGTTTCAGATGTCTGGCGACTGTAATGTCCAAGTTCTTTTAGCATTGCACTTTGAGTGTTAAAATCAAACCCTAAGAGTTAGAATGGGTTTAACACCTTGAAACTGTCAGTTTTAACACTTTAGTTTTTAGTGTTTATGTGAACATTCCGGAACCCCCCCCCCCCCCCCAACCCCATCAGCCCGGGTCAATGGCTTCTGTCCTGGTATATCGTATGTAATCGGACCCGTATATTCCGAATTCGTGAAAAAGCGTTTCATATCGTACCAAAACGGGAGATACGACCTTTTGGAAGTCCACCTACGATATATGTAATTATGACGAGATTTACTTTGGTTTAAAAATGTTTACCGACCGGCGACTAGTGTTCAACCGGCGATCGGAACCGGCCACCACAATCGGCCGATTGTAGGCAATCGGATGACAACGGCAACGGCTCCTGGAACATCGGTTCAACCGATTGTTGCCAAGCATTTGCAATGATTCATTAATCGCATTTTATTATCTTGTTCAACTGCTAATGTAAAATGATGCCAATGATACCATTCAATAAAGTTGAGAAAGAACCACAGTGTGTATGCTTAATCTCTCCAGACGCCCCTTTTACGGGATATACAAGTAAAACGACAATTGAACGTACTTGCGGCAATCGCCAGTTCCTACCAGGAAAGTGAAGATTGTACTCCATTGACTCAGAAATTACCAGTAGCGCACACTAGGGCGGTAATCGTGGCTCTGTGAGAGCCACGTTTACCGCCCAAGTGTGCGCGACTGGTAATTTTACTGCGACCCCAGTCAACAAAGAAAAATGTTTAGTTTAATGTAGTTCTTTCGAGCCTCGACTTATCTAGTAGTGCATGGTATTACAATCGGGATAGGCATCAGAATCGGCCGATTGTGAGCTCAAATAACCGGTAATCGGTCTGCGACCATTTTTGGTAATCGGTTGAACACTTGCGACAACACATCAGAAAATTGTGAGATCCCAGCTTGTGGGCTACTAACATTGCCTATAATCCTACTTGTTTGCTAAATTTATTTTCAGGTTACATTATGGGGACAGAGTGCAGGTTCACAATCAATAACCATCCATTTAATGAATAACAAAAGTGATGAATATTTTCGTGCCACACTTTTGGAGAGCTGTCCATTTACCTTGCCTTTTAAAAGTTATAATGAAGCCATTGTTTTAGGGGCGCTTCTCGCACAACTTCTCGGGTGCGAGTACACCGACATGACATGTCTCAGAAATAGATCGGCGGACGACGTCGCCAAGGCGCAGTTTACGACACGATCTATGGTTGCGTCGTTGAAATTGTTCGAGATGTTTGAACCTTGGGGACCGTATATTGATGGCGACGAAGTTCCAATGCAACCAATAGATGGAGTGGCGAAAGGACTTTTCGCGAAGAAACCGATGTTGATTGGGACGAACTCGCAAGAAACGCTAATTTACATTTACTTGGCATGGAATACATCTCTGTCACTGGCTAAGTATGCCGCAGTGGTTGAAGCAACAGAGCCCGGATATCTTACAGAGATCTTCGAACAATATCCACCAAAGCACTTTGAAGATGAACGCAAAGATATGTGGCCATTAAGCACGGATTTGGTCTTCATATGCAGTACAAGATATGCTGTGAGAAACATGATTCACTTCAATAACTCGAATGTATATCTGTATATGTACGATTATCCAATGGGATTTCCGGGATGGGGCAAGAACCTGAGTTTCTGTGATGGACAGGTCTGCCACGGTACAGAAATTGTATACGTGTTCCAAACAGCCAGTCTCGGAGGATTTAATTACACAAAAGAAGGACTGGCACTATCCAATCAGTTGATTCAATACTGGACGAACTTCGCGAAGACAATGGATCCAAACTCCGGGTCTGGAAAGGTTTCCTTATCCTGGCCTAAATACGATTCATCAGGAAACTGGACATTACTTCATTTCAAAGTGCCAGAACTAGGCTATATAGCGAACTATGATAATGACAATTGTAATTTCTGGGATAAAATCGGCTACGATGAAAAAGTTGACCAGACCGTGCCGAAATTTAACGAAATTCCATAGTATACTTGTACACACGGTGCAATACGAGTAGGAGGAGGCGACCATACAAACTGCAGGAGGTCACCAAATACAGGCCGGCACCAACTACATTTTATTTTCTTCTGTACGCCAGGAGCCTGCCCCTTCTATTTTTGTAACTTTATTTTTACAAGCATAGCTGCTGTGACTACATTTGATAAAAAAATTCATACAAATTTAACTCAAGACATCATTGGTGAAAAAATCTGCCAATTTTCAGGCGGGGGGTGGGGGGGTGGGGGTGGGGTAGGGGGAATTGGATTACATATGCCCAAATTATACCTATTTTAGTGGCAAAAGAAATTAACTCTGAGCACTCTATCAGTGTTTTAAAATTTTAGTCATTTCCCCATACCACCCACATAGCATAAAAAATATAAATCAAATTATATCTTGTTTGACAGAGCTCAATGAGCTCTGTCAAACAACATATAATTTATTAAACTCTCAGTTGCATTGTGGGAAAAATTTAATGCTGAAAACTTTGGTACATTGACATCAGTGTGAAGAGGGTTAAGTCCTGGCAGGAATATCCACCAACAGCATGCAAGAAGTTAATGCTATTATTAATTAAGGAAAATTTTATTTTCTTTAAATTCACATGAAAATTGTCTATAAATTACCCCAAAAGGGGTGGGGTCCCCGATTGGCCTTGGCAAAAACTCATCTTGGTGCCCCAGACAGGACCTGCAAACACTTGCATTGCAGGGGTGGTGGGACCCCAAATCTGGGGAAAAAACCTTCCACCTGGTACCCAACAATTACCATCCCCTGCCAGATTTGGGTGATTTTCAAAAAGACAAAGGGTTAAAAATCTAGTTGGTTTTCTTATAGCAGACTAAATAAAACTATTCTATTCCAATCCACTTTCCGATTTTAGCTGTAGCTGAATGTCCCAGTATTATAAGTTATCTCAGCCAGCATGTATGGTATATGGAGATTAAAACCTGGATGTCTGTTTTTAAATACCGAGGCGCAGGCGAGGTGTTTAAATGAGACATCCAGGTATTAAATCTTCATATACCATACATGTTGGCGGAGATAACGTTTTTGTTCCGTTTTAAACACAAAACAGAGTGGAAATAAATTTGTGGACGCATTTCTCACGCTCCGCAATCACTTGGACCAAATTCGTGAATTTTGTTTGTTCTTATAAACGCAGAAGACAACAGACAGAGTTACATCCCTTGGGTCGTCAAGGAAACGAGTAAAAAGGCCTCGTTACAGTTATTCAGGTGAAAACGTTGGCTTTACAAGAAATGCCCAGCTTCTCATTAACACGGCCGGGGATATTTCGCATTTAAATTACCTCACCTACAGTTTCTGGAAGCTCTGAAAATGGCCCTTTCTGGAGACAACTACACCCAACAAAAATCTTTCAATATCACTCAAATACACTCAGCTGAATGACACAGCTGATGGCTAAAAAATGGCTGAAAATGGTCAAAATTTTCTCATCTTGGGGATAAATATCCAATTTTCGTGCATCAATAGTGATAAAACTGTGTTATAGGAATTCCTCATTCCTCCACTGAGGATTTTACAGCATAAGATGATCAATCTGACAAATAAAAAAACATATGAGTTTCTTAATTCATTTTTTCAGAATGCTTTCTCAAAGCAAATTTACACAAAAAGTGTCCCATTTGTAACCTGCAAATTGTCAGGTCCCAAACAAGTCTGGTTAGTCATTTAACACTCCCGTGTGACCTTGACCCCCAATTGAAATGCACTTAACGGTACACAGTTTGAATCAAGACCATCAACAGACTATATTGGCCATATCACCATTAATGAGAATTATTTACTAAATCCACACCACCACAAACTAAAACTTTAGCACAAAATAGCCCATTTGGCTGAGGATATCCAACAACCTCGGAAATGACCCTTTAATAGGAAAGGAGACCACAGTATTTTGTTGACATATCGTCCCCTGAGTCCCAATGTGTTCTGTGTGCCTTCTGGCACATAGAACACATTGGAACTCGGGGGACGATATTTGCTGTTATTTTATTTTTCTCAAGTTGTTTCATTTAATTACTAGACTATTTGATTTATAACGGCAAAATATTATCGAATTGTCGGAAATCTTATAATATTTGATTATTTTCAAGTTTTTTTGTTTGATTTTTATTCCGAGGAGAGTGAATGCGAAAAGCTTTCATTTAAACCATATACACCCGATGTTTCGTGTGCTCATAATAATATAATAACACTTTGGCCAGCCGCTGATTTGTCGCGGTTCTCGGACGAGAAGGCCTTGGTCATCCCTGTACTCCCAACTGCCTCCCTATTCCCATGCTTCTCCTCTCCTCCCAACACTCGTAGACTCGTAGACGAATTGCTTGATGACATCCCTTGCCCCATTCTTCCTTTAGCATATTAACCCCCTCCTTTGAGTCTCCCCCTAGCCACATGTCCGTCATTCTTCCATCCCACTTTCCCATTATCACAGGCGTCTGGCGTTTGGATCGTGAAAAAATATACCCTGGATGTTGCAAGCTCTGATATACCTTGGATGTTGGGTGCACCCTTTGCCATGGCTATTTGTCCAAGGTATTCTGACCAATCAAAAGACAGAATTCATCAGGATATAGGGATAACAAAATTTAAACCTCACGATTAAGAAATAAATCTCAGTAGAACAATGCTTTCATTTATGCAGGAAAATCATTAATGCCCCCCCCCCCCCCGAGGGGGGGGGGGAGGCACTAAAAATTTGCAAGACGTGACGACCTATTTTTTATTCGGCTGCTTTTTACACCCACCCACCCACCCACCCACCCACTACGTGCAAATTTTCTACTACCATTCTCAGACACCCACCCAACTCTCCCATTAAAATCCAAAATAAACTTACACCAGTGCCTACATGGGGGCACGATGACGCTGTGTGCTGAGACGTACTGCACGCCGAGGTGCACGTCTTCAGCCAATCTAACCCTGTCTGTGCTGTGTAGTACGCAGTACCACTGTGCAGTGTGTAGTACAGTCGTGGGTTATGATGTTGAAGAGCTGACAGCTGCCCGTCGTTGCTCGGTGGTTCTCTTCGGGTACTCTGGCTTCCTCCAACCGTAAACCTGTTACCGACACGATATGACCCTGGTTGTTAAAGTGTCGTTAAACACCAATAAATAAAAAAATAAATTAATAAATAAATAACTTAGGTTGAATTTAGTGCATAAGAGAGAATTTTCCCAAAATACTGTCTGCACATTTTCTACATTTCGAACAAGACACCCACCCCCTACTAACGAGTGACATTTTCCCAGATTAAGCCCAATATTCTCACATATAAAGCCTCCTGATGTAGTATTTATGTTAAGAGTGTGATGTACAACATCATCTTTAAGGTTTGAAACACAAATGATGGTATATATTAGCTATATTGATATATTTTTAAAAAATTCAAAAAATTGCACAAGTTGGAAATGCACATTTTTGGAGCACTCAAAGGACCCACCCACCCCCACGTCACGTCTCACAAATTTTTGGTGCCCCCCCCCCCCTCTATTTATTTATTGGTCACTTTCAGCATCTTCGGGTATATCATGACAGCAACATAGGTGTGAAGTCAAGTTTTGGTAGTCGTTTATACATATGCTACTCTGTCACCATCATTGCTTCCGGGTCCAATTTTACCAGTAAGCAGACAAGCCTTAAAATAAGCAACCTGTCATTTGCAAAATGAGGTACCCAGAGGGTGAATTAGCTGATGATATCCCATACAGAGGGCCCATTCTTTCTGTTTAGGTTTGGGACCTTGAGTTAGATTGAGGTTCACATAGGGTAAATTTAGTGATGCTACCCTGCTATGCATGGTAGCATCACCCAATTCACCCTCTGGGGGACCTCATTTTGCAGATGACAGTCTGCGTATATTCTGGCTTGTAAGCAGAACGTGTTTACTGCAGTAAAGAAGCACTGCTCCATTTCTGCTCTCTCTCCAAAAAAACCCCAAAACAATAAACAAGCTTGCGTTGTTAAATGTCACGAAATACAATTTTTAACACACTTTTAATCAAAACAAATAGAGTTACATCTATATAAATGAAACAATATTTTAATAATGAAAAGATAAAGCCCTTAAATTTTTAATATGAATTAGGCCCATGGCCCAATATTCTCAAATCTTCAAGGCAACCCTCTGGACACGGATTTTTATTTTAATATCATAATTTTCACCTGCAAATGTTTCTCATTATACAACTAAGAATTTAATCAATTCTGTCCTGTTTAAAAGAGCCCATGAGCTCTGTCCAACAAGAATGAATTGGTTAAATTCCATGTTGCATTATGGGAAAAAAATTGCTTTTTGAAATTTTGACATCAGTGTGCAGGGGGTTAACATCATTTTTAGTTTGAGAGTAGTTATTGGAGTTTAACCACACTTTCAACAACCAGAGTCATATCTTGTTGGGACAACTTTATGGGTGGATCGAGCTGGGGTACCAGGAGAGAACCACTGAGCAATGTGGAGTACACAAGAAGGGTCAGTATCAGTTAAACGTTTACCCAATGCAGACCATATCAAAATTTATTATTTTAAATGTCATTTTACAAAAAAATTCAACAAAACCATATCATGTGACCCCTCATTGGAACGAGCTCGTTCCAAAGGGGGGGGGGGGGGGGGGTCACATGATAATGGTTTTGTTGAAAGTTTTTGAAAAATAATATTTTTTCAGCTGCTGAATTTATATATTACGCAGGCGGATGTGGCCGATTCACTGGGTAAAGGGTTAAAGGAAAGCTTACCATTGCCATCCCATATACCTTGGTACACACAGTCAGTGCACCCGCATGGACAATTGGGGTAGGGTACACAGCAAGTAGGGATCTGCGAATCACAAATTTCTTTTCGAATCAAATCTCGAATCGTGTCTCTGATATCGACATCGAATCGAATCCCGAATCGAATCTTAATAGACAAGTTATTTCATATTGCATCAAACGGAAGTTACGGAACACTTGATGACCCTTACGCGACGGAGTGAACACCTTAAACACCAATAACTAAATATTCTCTGTAGCACCGTCGCTGAAACAGCTAGGCCTATTGTCCATAGTTTTAGTTTTTGAAGGCCTAACTTGTTACTATTCACGTTCTTACGAACGTGAATAGTAACAAGTTAAGCCTTCAAAAACCAAAACTATGGATAATGTTCTGGGCCAAATTCACACCTTACCTAACAATTAAACATTGTCAATTACTCAAATAAATAGGAATTGAGCCTACATGAATGAATTTTCTAATGACAGTTTTATCCTATTTTTGTTGGAAATGTAACAAATTGAAGTTAGTACGAGAGATTCGAAAAAATCGAATCCTGAGACTGATTCAGGATCGATCTCGAAGCATACGTATGGTATCAATATCGAATCAAATCTCGAATATTCGCAGGACCCTAACACTCTAAGTGCACTCATTTGCTGTCTGAACTTTCATTGGCAGCATCAAATTTCTGCACTAGAAGTTGTTTGAATATTGGTCAATAACCTTGTGAATGCTGTTGTTTGATATTTAAACCCAGAACAGGAAATCACTTGCCGCTGAAATAAGTTAACTCTGGGCACATTTACCGTACTGACCCGGGTATAAGCCCATAACCAACAAGAGCTATGTCTGACTTTTTCGAAATCGTACATAACATGATAATTCATCTAAGTCGAAAATACCCATAACTCTTGTAATGAAAGTGTCAATGACACTGTAGCTTAACTTGTCTGTGTGTTGTGTTTGATGAAAAGGATAATGTTCAATGTTCATGAAAGGATTATGAAATAAGACAAGAATTGTGATAATTGGGAATATGTTAATTTCTGTTCCCTGTATGCTATGTTTTCAATAAAAATGAAAGTGTCAATGACACTGTAGCTCAACTTGTCAAGACAAAGACATGTACATGTATAGTATGTGACACAGCAATGACAAACATCTAGGTAATGACCTGATAACAAAGGTACATTTAAAGTATTGTAACGGTCTGTACATAAATAAAGTATTGTAAAGGTGGGTGACATTCAGATGCTAAACTAGAAAAGAAATCTTTGAGCCCCAGAGTGGGTCTGACTGAACCCCAAAATATTTGTTCTCATAGCACAGTGATAACAAAGGCACCCCAAAACATACTCGTTCCTGTCACAAGGTGAAAACAAAGGTACCCAAGAAGTTTTGTGAAGATCAGTTCATAAATACGAGCTGTATAGAAGTTGTGACAAAAAACTGATTGGACCTAATTTCGGTACAAAATGGCCACTGGCAGCCATCTTGAATTTTGGACCGCACCCAGAAACACTCATTCTCATCCCAAGGTGATAACAAAGGTACCCAAGAGGTTTTGTGAAGATCGGTTCATAAATACAGCCTCTACCCTGAGCCATATTGACATGTGTGCTAACATTGTGTAAGTAGCACTGAATAAATCAAAGTTCATCTAATTTGCATAATTTCTGCACGAAAAAAAACCCCCTTACAATATGTGATGTATTCCATGTTACTAAACATTCATACAAAAATTTATTCAAATCAGAACTTTCAAACAGAAGTTCTGTACAAAGACTGATTGCACTAATTTTGGTACAAAATGGCTGCTGGTGGCCATCTTGAATTTCGGACCACACCCAAAAACACCCGCTCTCATCCCACGGTGATAACAAAGGTACCCAAGAAGTTTCGTAAAGATTGGTTCATAAATATGGCCTCTAGTCTGAGCCGTATAGAAGCTGTGTACCAAAAAAACGATTAGACCTAATTTCGGTACAAAATGGCCACTGGCAGACATCTTGAATTTTAAACCGCACCCAGAAACACTCATTCTCGTCCCAAGGTGATAACAAAGGTACCCAAGACATTTCGTGAAGATCAGTTCATAAATACAGACTCTAGCTCGAGCCGTATTGACATGTGTACTTACTGTGTGTAAAAAAATCAAAGTTCATCTAATTTGCATAATTTCTGCACGAGAAAAAAACCCGTATTATATGTGATGTATCCCATGGTACTAAACATTCACACAAAAAATTATTCAAATCAGCGCTTTCATATGGAAGTTCTGTGCAAAAATCTGACTGCACCTAATTTTGAACAAAATGGCTGCCATCGGCCATCTTGAATTTTGGACCGGACCCCAAAACACTCGTTCTCGTCCCATGGTGATACCAAAGGTACCCAAGAAGTTTCGTAAAGATCGGTTAATAAATACGGCCTCTAGCCCGAGCCGTATTGGCATTTGCACGTACAGTGCTGAAAGTAACACCAAAAAACATCAAAATTAGTCTAATTTGCACAATTTATGCATGAGAACAAAACCTGTATTACATGTAATGTATCCCATGGTACTAAACATTCATACACAAAATTATTCAAATCAGAGCTTTCATATGGAAGTTCTGTACAAAAAACGGATTTCTGCATCATCGGTACAAAATGGCGGCTGGCAGCCATCTTGAATTTCAGACTGCACCCAAAAACACTCGTTCTCATCCCACGGTCATAACAAAGGTACCCAAGAAGTTTCGTAAAGATCGGTTCATAAATACGGCCTCTAGCCCGAGCCGTATCCAATTGTTGACGTATGGCCAGACGGACGGCGGGCCATGACAAAAGCTCAAATTTGGTTTGCCAAAGTTGAGCTAATAATATGAGGTGCACTAAAGAATTGAGGGGTGGGTTAATGCGGCCCTCACAGTTAATGTATGTGGCCCTCACAGTTAATGTATGTCAACGAAAGTTACCATGTTACAGTGAAATTACTCCAAAATGAGTCATCCTATCAAGTTACATTGAAATCCCTTCATAAATACAGCCTGTAGACTTTGCTAAAGGTTTTCGGGCTTCAGGTCAGTGTAGTCATTATGGCTGACCGATCGCAACCAAAAGGAGATGTCCTCATCTAGACATTATACTGAGTCATCCTACCAAGTTACAGCATGTAAACTTTGCTAAAGGTTTTCGGGCTTCGGGTCAGTGTAGTCATTACGGCTGACCGATCGCAACCAAAAGGAGATGTCCTCATCTAGACATTATACTGAGTCATCCTACCAAGTTACAATGAAATCCCTTCATAAATACGACCTGCAGTATGTGCAAAAGTTTTGGGCTCGGTCAGCCATCATGGTTGAATGATCGCGACCAAATGGGGACGTTCTCATCTGGAGTCATCCTACCAAGTTACAATGAAATCCCTTCATAAATATGACCTGTAGACTGTGCTAAAGGTTTTCGGGCTAGGGGCCCCTATAGCCGTCACAGTTGACCAATCACGACCAAAAGGGGACGGTATCATTCAGACATTATATTAAGTCAACCTACCAAGTTACAATGAAGTCCCTCCATAAATACGACCTGTAGACCGTGCTAAAGGTTTTTGGGTTTTGGGATCGGGCAGTCGTCACGGTTGACAGATTGCGACCAAATGGGGAAGTTCTCATCTTGACATCATACGGAGTCATCCTACCAAGTTACAAGGAAATCCCTCCATATTAAATATGACCTGTAGACTGTGCTTTTGGGGGTTTCGGGCTTGTGCAGCCGTCACGGTTGACAGATCATGACCAAAAGGGGACATTCTCATCTTGATATTATACAGAGGCATCCTACCAAGTTACAATGGAATCACTTCATAAATACGACCTGTAGACTGTGCTAAAATGTTTTCGGGTTTTGGGCTCGGGTAGTAATCATGGTTGACCGATCTCAACCAAAAGGAGACGTTCTCATCTAATCATGACCCTAAACCTGCATATGAAATTTCGTGACGATCGGACAAGAACTACGGGGTGTAGCCTGTGCTAAAGGAAAATGTGAACAGACTCGCAGACTAACAGACTTCCGCACGCGTGATGGCAATATCTGATCTTAACTTTGTCAAGTTAAGCTAAAAATCATCAGACCAAACCCCAATTCGAACTCAACTATAATAACCGAGATACAAATCAAGCCTGGTCCTGATCTACACATCCAAACTCAAGTTATAATCCGGAAACAAAAGTTTACTGATGGACGGACAGACCAATCACAAAATGCGTTCCGGAAAAAAACGGGCGTATAAAAATAAGCCCACTTACCAACTTTTCAGATTTCAGTTTCAGAGGTTCCCTCCTTGTGAACAAGCCAGACCCTTACATTGTAATGATAATATCCATGATAGCCATGCTGGTACAAGTAAGTTGTTACAATGTAAAAGAGCCCTAGGGATGAAACGGTTGGCTCATTTTTGTAACCATGAAGGGTTAATGCAGCTTTGTTATAGGACTGACCGAATCACTTAACTTTGTGTCATCGTTGCAGCCAAATTCCCCAGCAGGCTTGACCTCTCGAAAATAAGCCCACCCATATACTTTTGTCCTCTTTTGCTTCACACACCTCCTGGGCTTATTCCAGGATCAGTATGGTAACCAACTATTCCCACAGTGAATTAAATGGACCTTTAGATCAATGATTTATGAATTAACCCTTTACCCAACGTAACGGTCCAAACTGGACAGCGCTATTCACAAAAATCGCGTTTAAATTTTCATTATTTTTTCATTTTTTGTTTCAAAAACATAGGTTATGACCCCTCATTGGAACGAGCTCGTTCCAATGAGGGGTCATAACTAATGTTTTTGAGACAAAAAATGAAAAAAATTAGTTATTCAAAACTTTTGTTTGCAAGTGTTGTCTGCTTTTCATCTTAGGTAAAGGGTTAAATTTACCTGAATTTTTTTCAAATATAGTCATGGCTACTTCAAAAACAGCAATGCCTAGATCTGACAAAAATATTTAAAAAACATCTCAACAGGTTAGGAGTTAAAGTTTCACTCAGTCATAACTGCTACATAAGTATAAAGTGAAGTTCTGACAAATATTTGCACCATTAGAGGACTTCCACTTCAGGCATTAGTTAACCCATAACACTTCAGATGACAATAACTAACGAACATGCATGCACATAAATGTAGATGACTTAACAGTGTTTCATCATTGTTGGCTGCCTTTAAAGAAAGCCAACTAGGTCTGCAAAATATTATAAACTGAATACCGGTATCGATCTTCAAAAAAATACCGTGGTATACTGGTATATCAAGAGAGTGTCCAGATATCTGAACAAACGTACCACAAATGGGACATGAGTCATCGCAGTGGAACGAATTAGCATGCCTTGATGATGCACTCCAAAAACCCTTTACCCAACATAGACGATATCACAATTTATTAAAATTTCAACAAAACAATATCATGTAACCCCTCAATGGAACGAGCTCAATGAGCTCGTTCCAATGCGGGATCACATGATATGGTTTTGTTAATTTTAAAAAAAAAATATTTTTTTCACTACTGAAGTTGTATATTACGTGGGAGGATGCGGCTGATTTGATGGGTAAAGGGATAATATTATTCATTTGGGACTACAGTTAAAACTCCAGACATTTTGAAAATTAAATTGTAGGTAAATAAATAATGACAATATTTTTGTAATTACACCGGTATTCAATCGAAACTGGTTTGAATATCAGAATGTATCAGTTTATCAAAACACCGTGTAGCCCCACAGCCAATAACAATGTAAACCATTGCCAAGGTAAATAGCCTAGCCTAACGGTAGAGTTCTCATGGAAGAATACACTTGGGGTAACTTTTTCAAAGCAATATAGAAGTGGCAATTTGTTGCTGTATGGGGATCTTAGGGTTAACATGTCCTATTATACCAGTAAAGTAGAAACTGTCTACCATAGAAGACAAGCACAGTTTCGCTTCCCCTGGAAAAGTCCCCGGAGGTAATAACCATTACTTCCAAATGGAATGAAATACTGGTCTCTGAATGGCTGAGATGTAAGTTGTAACTTTTAGTTCTTTTAATTTTTCACACTTGTTAATTACGGTGTAAAAACAGGAATACACTGGTAAAAATGCTGATAGGATCACCGACAGCACAACAGTGGGTTTGATTATTATCAATTTATCGTCCGGAAACCAATTGTTTACAATTTACTATGTGAAGGGTCACTGTGACCTTGACCTTCTGATTCCAAAATAAATAGGACTCTTTCTTGCACCAATGTCAACCTACCTTTGAAGTTTTGTGAATGTGGGTGGAAGCATTGTCAAATTATCATCTGGAAACCAATTGTTTATGATTTACTATATTGAAGGTCACTGTGACCTTGAACTTTCACCTAGCGAGTCCAAAATAAATAAGGTTCTTCCACTCACTGATGCCAACTTACCTATGAAGTATCATGAACGTGGGTCGAACCATTATTAAGTTATCATCTAGAAACCAATTGTTTTGATTTACTCTGTTCAGGGTCATTGTGACCTAGTGGCTGCTGTGAAGCAGCCATGACTAGATGTGATGAAAAATTCCTCTAAATTTAACTCAAGAAATCAATGGTCGAAAAATCCCTTTACAAGGGGAAATTTGATTAAATGTGCCCAAATCATACTTGTTTCATTGGCAAGAGAAATCCTGTCCTGGGCAGGAATATCCGCCAGCAGCATGCAAGGAGTTAATATATAATTTTATTTATTTATTTTATTGTCATAGCCAGCCATCGTTATATCATGTAGGTAAGAAGTCAAGTTTAACCAATCGTTTATACCCATAAAGCCCTCTTCAGAGGACTCTCACCCAAGATGCAAAATACCAGGTCCTATTTTACGTGCATAGAATTTGTGTACCGCAGTGAACAAGAACTGCTCCACTTCCCAGGGCTCCCACAGTAAACAGGCACTGCTTCACTTCTCGGGGTTGCTATGGGAGACAATCATGAGTATGTAGTTAGGGTACTTAGGTTTTAAGTTTTATTGGTGTTTAAGGTCACATATTTATGCACAGGGGTACTCAGGTTGAGTTGATCAACCACAATATAAAATTTAACATGTCATTACTACAGTTTTCTTCAATACGATTTTTGAACTTCACATTTCACAAGGTTTGGCAAACAAGTTACAGAACTTATATTAACTCTTAACCCACTGAGTATTTTCGAGATATTTTTCCACAAATCTAGTCATGGCTGCTGTGAGGCAGCCATGACTAGATTTGATGGAAAATTCATGTACATTTAACTCAAGAAATAACTGTTGAAAAAATACATTCAATTTAAAGGGGGAAAAATTTGATTAAATGAACCCATATTCAACTTATTTCAGTAGCATGAGAAATCCTGTCCTGGGCAGGAACATCTGTGCTAGCAGCATGCAAAGACTTAATGCCTCTCATTGGCCCAACAGTGTGGGTATGTGGGATGACCCACACCCAGAGTGAAAACTTTCATATGGCCTCCCTCTTCTTGATTACTACAAAAGGATCTTTAGCCTTACAAGAGTGAGTCTCTTCCAACATCGAGAGCAGTCACTTTACGTCCCCCACCTGATAAAACAGAGTGAGTGCAGTGACAGCATCAACCCCACAAATGAAGCTACCAGAGAGAGTGTAACAACGTTTCTAATAGAGAATTGGTCCCAGCACATCCTGGAACCTCTTCAATAAGTTGATATATATACAAATAGAGATTATTACCATTATGTGGATGTACAAAATATGTATCCAAGTTGAGCTCTGGGTCCTACGACTCGTCGTGATCTACCCTTAGAACCCGGAGCACTCTCCAATGAATTTCAATACCCTTAGAACAGGTACTCTCCAATAAATTTCAACCAAACAATTTTATATAATTTTTTTTTTCTACTGCTGTGTGAACAAAATGCTAATGCATCCAGTGTAAAGCCATAAAAGTGGCTTTGAGTACTTTTCAATAGTGCCATGATAGAGGCTTCTGGATCTCAACTAGTTAACTGGTTGAGCGCTGAATTACTTTTTAGCAGCATTTATAACTAGGGTATTTTTTTCAAAGATATGACATGATCAGCAAAAGAAGTCTTAGTTTAGCAAGATTGTGCACATAATTGTTTTGTTGAAATGTATTGGAGAGTGCCAGTTGGCTCTCTCCAATAAATTGTGACATTACAATTTCATATCAATATTTATCATATGACTTGTCCATTTTGTTCACTTTAAAACATTTGATATTTTGTTTTCATATTAATCAGTAATAAATAAAGCCTTCCGTCAATTTCATCGGACAATTTCAAAACTAGACAATTGGCTGAACAAAATACAACTGGGCCATATTTTCATAATTTGCATAATTAGAGTTGGGAGCTTTCATTTGTCAATTTCAAAACTGGACAATTTGATTGGCTAAACAAAATACAACTGGGTGACATTTGCATAATTTCAGTAGGGAGAATTTACGTTATCTGTCCTATTTAGGGTGGGTTATATTGTATTAATCTTTTACCTACAAGAAAAACGCCATTCATTTTTTTTTATATTTTCACTTTTTGCTTCCAAAACATAGGTTATGACCCCTCATTGGAACGAGCTCGATGAGCTCGTTCCAATGATGGGTCATAACCTATGTTTTGGAAGCAAAAAATGAAAATTTTTAGTTATATGAGGCTGTTTTTCCAAATGCCGTCTGCAACTCAAGTTAGGTGATGGGTTAAAAAGTCATACTAAGTGGCTAATTTGTGTGTGTGTGTGTGTGTGTGTGTGTGTGTGTGTGTGTCATATGATAAATAGAATATGAAATGAGTGTTTTTCTCATATAATATTTATGAAACTCGTTCGAATTTTCTGTTTGGGCTCGCCAAAAGGGAAAATTCTTAGACTCGTTTCATAAATATTATATGAGAAAAACACTCATTCCATATCCTCTATTTATTTTCTACTGCTGAGCCAACAACAATTTAGTATACACAGTGTAAAGCCACTATAGTGACTTTCATCATTTTCAGTAGAACCATGATAGTGGCTTCTAGCACTCAACCAGTTAAAGTCACTTTCAGCATCTATGACTCTACAGTGACCACAAGCCAAGCATAAAGTCAAGTAGAGCCAATTAACTGGGGGGAGTGCTAAAAGCCACTATCATGGCTTTATTTTTTTAACAGGGGTTCAGATATTTTCAACAGCCATGGCCACCTCATGCCAGACAGTTTTAAGTGTGGAGGAAGCCGGAGTACCTGGCGAGAACTATGAAGCAGTGGCAAGCAACTTGTCACACACGCCAAACGTACTAATTCTGTACATGTAGGGTTAGCATTGGTTAACTGATAGAGTGGTAAATTATTACCACTTGGCTTATTGCCTGTGGGCACTCTCCCATAAATGGTAACAAGGCAAATCCTAACAGACTAAATAATTTCACATACAAGATAATATGAAACACATCCACCGAGTATGAGGCCTTGAAGTTGTAGTGTCTGCACAAAAAATAAAGGCCAACTAGAGATGGTCTGTTGCACGGTATATCCCCCACTGTGGCATACCGCCTAGTGTGAATGACTGAAAAGGGGCATTCAATTGTTCTAAGTACAATAAAAATCCAATATGGCCACCAGTCGGCCATTTTCAAAACGGGTGGGAAAATAATTATGCCCCGCATTTCCCCTCATCATGTTGATGATGTTTATGAAGTTTCATGAAAATGTGGCTAAAACTGTCGAAGTATTTTGCTCCACACGTTTACATAAAAAAATCCAATATGGCCACCAGTCGGCCATCTTGAAATCGAGCGGGAAAAAGATTATGTCACGCACTTCCCCTCATCATATTGATCATTTTTGTCATGTTTCCTGAAAATGCGGCTAAAATTGTGGAAGTAGTTCGCTCCACAAGTTCACATAAAAATAAAATCCAATATGGCTGCAGTTGGCCATCTTGAAAACGAGTGGGAAAAAAGTTATGTCACACACTTCCCCTCATCATGTTGATCATTTCTGTGAAGTTTCATTAAAATGCAGCTAAAGCTGTGGAAGTAGTTCACTCCACAAGTTTACATGTGCAGCGGACCGCCGACGACCGACCAACAAGTTGACTCCTCGTCGCCTAAGTGCTGGAATGTCCTATGTCCCCTATGGGACATAGGACATTCTAGCACTCAGGCGACGTCCTATATACCCCCCTAAACTTCATTTTGTGGAGGTATAAATATGAGCTTCCAACATTCTACTGGTTAACTGGCTGGATGCTAGAAGCCCATATTTGGGCTTTTTCCTGAAATGCAGGCCTAAATAGAAAAGAGGTACCCAGAGGATAAATTGGGGGATTCTAGCACACTGTATTATATAGCATCAGCAAATTCCCCCACTGGGACCCTCATTCTGCAAATGACAGCTAGCTTATGTCCAGGCTTGAAGCCATTATACCTGCAAGTCTGGTGGGTTTACAGTAAGCTAAGATTTGCTTATACATCTTAGTAATCAAACTTCTCAGGAAGACTTACAAGAAGTCAAGTTTGCTTAGAAACCACTTCTGAAGTAGTTTCTAACCAAATCTTTGCTTTCTTTAACCCTTTACCTAACATGAAATCAGACGACACTTGTAAATAAAAATTCTTGAATAACTACTTTTTTGCGTCAAAAACATACCTTATGACCCCTCATTGGAAGGCTCTCGTTAACCTCATTCCAATGAGGGGTCATAAGCTATGTTTTTGAGACAAAAAGTGAAAAAAAACCCTGAAAATTGGATGGTGATTTTTGTGGACAGCGCTGGCCGGTTTGGCCATTATGTTGGGTAAAGGGTTAAGTCTTCCATATAAGTTTGATTACTCAGATGCAGTGTGGAGCCAAACTGAATATATTTTAGCCAAAGAAAATGTTTTTATACTAAATTCTGATGAGACGGAGGAAAACTTCAGCAGAATGCACTTAATAAAGTGATTAATTACCTTGATTTTAAACCATCTCTCCTTCCTCGAATCAAGCATGTATTTATGATTCATTTCCAGGCTACATTCTGATAGTTTAGATATATTTTACTGACTTGGACCCAGGCCTGAAAATAAGCAGTCTGACATTTGCAGAATGAGGTCCCCAGAGGGTGAATTTGATGATGCTATCCCATACAGTGGGCCAATTTATCCTCTGGGTACCTCTTTGTTTAGTTTTGCGACCCTCATTCAGATTGAGGTTCACAGAGGGTAAATTTAGTGATGCTACCCTGCTATGCAGGGTAGCATCACTAAATTCACCCTCTCGAGACCTCATTTTGCAGATGTCAGTCTGCTTATTTTCTGGCTTGCTTGGACCCAGTGAGAAATGTGTGTATAGAACATCAGGCAGCTAGAGAGAATTACCTGCCAGACTCTCCAACTTATTAAGCCTGCACAAGCAGAGTTAGCAGTGGTTAACCCTTTACCTAACAAATCGCCTGCATCCACCCGCGTAATTTGCAAATTGAGCAGTTGAAAAAATTAAATTTTTCAAAATATTTCAACAAAACCATATCATGTGACCCCTCATTGGAACGAGCTCATTGACCTCGTTCCAATGAGGGGTCACATGATATGGTTTTGTTGAAATGTTTTGAAAAAGTTAAAAACAATATACTTACGTCAAAATAATAAATTTTGATATCGTCAGCGTTGGGTAATGGGTTAATGGCAAGTGAACCATCGACTCAGTTAAACCCCAAAACTGAACAGGATGAACAACTTTCTAAAATATGGCAACACATGTTGCTGTACTCTGATAAAAAGAAGCCGGCATCGCTGCTAATGCTCCGACCACAAAAATTTTTCTAAGTCGAATAAGTGAAAAAGGGCCATAACTCTGGAAAAAATGTGTGAAAGAAACTCATGGTACACAGGTATCATTCCCCCATGATGTTCTATCACAACACCAAATATCATTCAAATCGGAGTAGCAGTGGCTGAGATACAAGGGAAAATGTTGGTACAAATGGGCAAATGGACAGACTAACGGACAGAGGTCTTGACTAGATACTCCTTTGTCTTTTCAAGTCCAGGGCATAATAATAGATTAATTACTTAATTACTGTTGACCTACTGGACTAAACGAACCGATGGCATGATTAATTTATCTAACTTAAAGATGGCGTTTGTAAAACTGAAGCTATAGTTAAACAGAGAATTGATTTCAAAATATTGATATTACTATCCACAAAGTGGCTCCAGTTTACCTGCAAGAGTTCCTCACTGTATTTAAACCATCACGCAGTCTCATATCTAAAAACCAAATTCAACTAGTTGTACCTTTTAGCAGATCTTATCAGGCTCATGATCGTGTGTTCTCCATTGTGGGTCCCAGATTGTGGAATTCCCTGCCAATTAGTGTCAGAATTTCAGAAATTCTCGATGTCTTCAAAAGAAATCTTAAAACTTTCCTATTCACTGAAGCATTCACCTGAACCTCTGTAAGAGGCAACCAAAACCAAGCAAGAAAATAAGCAGACTATCATCTGCAAAATGAGGCCCCCAGAGGGTGAATTTAGTGATGCTACCCTGCATTTACCCTCTGTGAACCTCAATCTCAATCAGGGTGTCAAAACTGAACAGAAAGAGGTACCCAGAGGATAAATTGGCCCACTGTATTGGATAGCATCATCAAATTCACCCTCTGGGGACCTCATTCTGCAAATGTCAGACTGCTTATTTTCAGGTCTGACCAAAACAGATGTGACTCTTTATTTCAGAAAAGTGTATTTATTTCTGTCAAGCGTTTTAGAGCACTATTTGTGGTTTTACGCTCTAGAAAATAAATTATTATTATATTTAACTGGTTGAGGGCTAGATTATTTTTGTTGGTCTGAATTTCTTATTCAAAATCTGTTTTATTATAAATCATTGGAGAGGGCCAAAAGGTGCTCTCCAATAATTTGTAATAGAACAAATTTATATAAACAAAATATTATTTGCACTTGACTGAATATGAAACTTGAGCAAGGAAAACAGGCTTTTGCTCGGGTACTCTCCTTTTTTTTTGAAAGCCCCCGTCAATTGCTTCCAACACTCAACCAGTAATTAATTCAAAATAGAAAATGTTTTCATTTTTTGAATTCACTTCAAAACAATTTACACAATCCTGTAGAAGTATTTCCATTAGTTCCTTGAATTCTTGACCTTATGTAACAACAACATATAATCAACTGAACCTGTGCATTTTTACAGCTTTAGTCTGTGTGTGATATGGCGGTTACCACTTTTTATAACCAGAAAGTGTGACTGTGTGATATGGCGGTTACCACTTTTTATAACCAGAAAGTGTGACTAACCCTGTGCATTGCACAGGGTTAGTCACACTTTCTGGTTATAAAAAAAACTTTCATTTCTAACTGAATAACTAACCCTGTGCACTGTACAGCCTTAGTGTAAATGTCGTTTATATCAACTCTTTACCCAATGTAATGGTAATAAGAAGAATGTTACTAAGGTGACACATGCCCCCCCCCCCCCCCCCCCCACCTTGTGACCTTCACCTTGCAGATGCAGTGGAAACTATTATACGCGACACACCTTCTGACTGTCCTTAACATTTGTGAAAAGTTTAACAATTGTACTATGATTCGTTTCTGAGTTATGGCTGAGACATGAATATTGACTGATTTTTAGTGTGACCTTGACCTTGAAGGTACAAACCAGGCTATGGTGTGTGACACATCCTCCCATGGTCCTTTATAATTGTGTTAAGTTTGATGCCTGTGGCCCTAACAGTTTTCGAGTTATTGGCTCGGACACACACATGGACACACGCACACTTCAATCACTATATGCCACCCGACTTAAGTCGGGGGGCATAAAAACCAGCCAGTACTATTCAAACTCAGCTTGAGACCCCTCAATCTTTTTTTTTGTTTCAATAATAGCTTGTTAGGTATTCTTTTATAATATTCCATAAAAGAAGCTTGATTACCAATCAACGATGATTAACATGACTTAATTAAGAAGTAACTATTTAATGTGTTTGTCTAAATACTGGTCTATCACCTCAGCCGCTATCTGTCAATCATGTTGACCAATCGGCCATTCTTTATTGACACAATCACGGGACATTGGTATACACTGTAAAAACTGTCTTAATTGCTTGCTGATGATTTCATTTTTAAATATCGCAGTTAATAAAATAATCCTTTGTTTGTTTTAACATCAACAGTTCTCATTACTACTGTAATATTTCTGAATTAAAAAAGCAACAAGTTTTTCGTGCCGGGAATTTTTAAATGTATTTTGAATAGTTTTGAACACTATTTTTTTCTGTTTTCTTTCTTTATTAACTTGTGATAGATGAGACACACTGTAAGCTTGTCCTATTGTTGATTATGGTTGCATAACCCTTTACCTAACATGAAAAGCAGACGACACTTGCAAAAAAACTCTTGAATAACTAATTTTTTGTCTCAAAAACAGGTTATGGCCCCCTCATTGGAACGAGCTCGATGAGCTCGTCCAATGTGGGTCATAACCTATGTTTTTGAGACAAAAAATGAAAAAAATGATGAAAATTAATTGGTGATTTTTTAGAAGCATGCTGGCCATTTTTGGCTGTTACGTTGGGTAAAGGGTTAAAAGAAAGTTGCTATATTGTGATAGCAATACACTGACCTGTTAAACTATTTATTTTTAAAGAAATTTAAATATCGCAAGCTTGTCCTATTGTTGATTATGGCTGCTTAACCCTTTACCAAACATGGAAAGCAGACAACAAAAATTCTTGAATAATTAATTTTTTAATTTTTTTTTGTCTCAAAAACATAGGTTATGACCCCTTCGTTGGAATGAGCTTGACGAGCTCGTTCCAATGAGGGTGATAACCTATGTTTTTGAGACAAAAAATGAAAAAATAATGAAAATTAATCTTAATTTTTGAGAAGAGCACTGGCTGTTTTGGCCATTACGTTAGGTAAAGGATTAAAAGAAAGTTGCTATGTTGTGATAGCAATACACTGACATGTTAAACTATTTATTTTTAAAGAAATTTAAATTTAAATTTTTTTTGCTAATGAACAACCCAGCAATACGTTTTGTAACTAAAACAACTAATAATCACAAAACTTCTAAGACTGACAATCAATCTACTTTTTACATCCATTCATTTGGAATTAAACCCTAGTACAAGACTGTAAAGATTTCCTTTCTTGAATCAAGCATGCATTTATGATTCATTTTCACACTACAGGCTGAGAATGCTGGACAAAATCCAGCGATAGAGACCTGTATGCATATATAAATCCTGTCAATAACTTTATAAAAAAAAAAAAATCTTCAAGAGCCAATGTTTCGAGAGCCAATGCTCCAGTGCTAAAAATACAATATAAAAATTTGATGTTACATACACATCTGATGGAATATTACGTTGACACACAGCAGCCATAGGCAGCAGTGACACCAGGTGGATAAAAATAAATATAAGAGAGAGTATGGGAGGCTGGGCCATATAGGCAACATAATAAGGCTGTAGGTTGTCAACCTGTAATGAAATTCAGCCTCAGATATCCCATCTCACATTGCCCAGTGTGTTCTGTCAAAATGGGCAAAACTGGCAGAATTTCCACTCAGGAGAATTAGAGGAACGATAAGAGACTGCATGCATTACCATTAGTGGTGTGGAGAAGACAACTTAAGTAACTGTTTCAGAGAGAGACTATTTTCCATAATAAATCTTTGTTAAATGAGCCTAAAATTTGGATTTTTAACAGAATCTCACTATTAACCCATTGAGACTTTAATTATTCTGACGTTCAAACATCATTGGGAATTCAGTTTCTTCAACACTTTTTCAAAATGCGACGTCAAACGTCGGAAAGTACAAATAACAATATATTTTTCACATTAGTGATTATCTGGTTGAAGGCAAGATTATTTACGGTGGTCTGAATTTGTTATTCTAAACTTGTGTTATTACAATTTATTGGAGAGTGCCCACAGGCACTCTCCAATAATTTGCAATAAAACAGATTTATATAAACAAAATATTTGTGTTTCACTGAGTATGAAATATAAGTTTAAAGTTTATTTTTTCTGGGAAGCGACTGGAAACGACCAAATAGGCCATGTCACCTCCTGAAGATGCTAATAACTATCTATATCCTATTGTATTCACATACTTGTATTTAACCGCATTCTTCAAATAAAATTCCGTTCTGTTCTGTTCTGTTCTATGCAAGGAAAGTGTTGCTTTTGCCCTGGTATCCTCATTTTTTGAAAGCCCTGAAAGTGGCTTCTGGCACTAAACCAGTTAAAAAATCCTGACAGCAGGATTATATTAGCATTTTAAGCAGCGATAACATTTGGCCCAACGGTTGTCGCTGAGCACCATTCTGGAGAAAATAGGAATTGAAGTTAAAACTTTGAAAAAATCGAAAAATAATAACAAAACAAATTACCACAAAGTATCAACGCTCTGTTTGATTTAGCACGTCATAAGAGGAACAAAACTATCAACGCGCTGTTTGATTTCGTACGTCATAAGTCGTACAAAAGTATGAAAGGGTTAAAGTGAATAAATGTTAATCTTTGAGCCGTTTAAAAATTCAAATCTCACTATTTGTGCTCAGAATCTCAATATTTTACAATTTATCACCATAACATGTCTGGTAAAGATGGTGGGGAAGGGGTAGGTAATGGGAAATAGATCAGATAAAATATAAAAACATGGCGGAGTGAGCCAAAATATTTTGTGAAACTGGGATGTCAAAAGAGTAAGTGTTGGAAGAGTCATAACATACCGTATTTACTCTATGTATTGGCACCAGACTTGTTAACCTCTGAAGGTGACTGTCAGTGAGATTTTGATGAGCTCTCAGTGAGATTTGGACAGCTAAAAATAATTATTTTCACAGGTGTCCCAATTCTTAGAAAATGGGAAAAGAACACAGCCTGGTCTTGATTTGATGCTGAATAAAGTTGTGTGTGATTCATTTTCCATCACTGTATACAAAAATCGCCATCCAATTTTTTTTATATTTTCATTTTTTGCTTCCAAAACATAGCTTATGATCGCTCATTGGAACGAGCGCATTGCGCACGTTCCAATGAGGGATCATAAGCTATGTTTTGGAAGTAAAAAATGAAAATTTTTAGTTACTAAAGAATTTTTTTAGGAGTGTCGTCTGCTACTAGCAATGGGTCAACTGGAAACAAATCTCCTGAATGTCCCAAACTTTAGAGAATAAAAAACATATAGTTTTCTGGAAAAATGTGTGTCCCAAATCATAGAGTGTCCCAATACATAGAGTAAATATGCTAGGCATTTTTTAAAGCTTCTTCTGCTTGAAAAAAGTCTTGTTTTTAATTTGTTCTTGAGAACAAGGTCCTTAATGATCATCCCTAACCCATGATGAACAGTCTTAGGTGTTTTGATCATGATCACCAGGTGGACTCCCAAGCCTTTAGATTGGTCTAATTTGGGGACATCACAGACTCATCAAGTCAGGTGCTGTTCAGTTCCACTGAAGGAAATGTCTGTTATATAGATCTGAAATGGAAGTTTTTGGCTTCTCTGGATTATATCGGTGTCTCTGAGTATCAGATTCCGGGTAAACTTTCGAAGTTACATTATAAGCACCTTGCTTGTTTCTCGGCAACCTTTGGCTGCTTATATACCTGTGGTTATGCAGTTGTTTCAAGGCAAGTCTTGGCTGCCTATATAGGCAGTCAAGACAAGCCTTGAAACAACTACAAAGCCATAGGATAAAGACTGTGGCACCTTCAGAGAATTAATAACTGCTTAGCTGAAAAAGGTAAAAGCCACCCCAAAAACACCTCAAATGGTGTAAATATACAGTATAATCACTGTGGAGTGGTTATAATCCAAGCACGGGCAGTGATGTCCATAGATGCGTTCACCAGGTAATAAAATTCAGCAGCAAAAAATTAACGAAGCACTGCATTGTAGTCGGTGCTTCATTAATTAAATTTTTTCAGATTATTCCTATAAGGCTTAATAAAATTAAAAATCTGTTTCTCAGGCCCTCCCGCATGGTCCTTTTGGCTGCCGCATGCTCTCTTTTTATTAAATGGTTTATGTCCAATATTTTACCCAAGTTAAAAAAATTGATAAATTTGTGCCTTGAGTACAAGAAGGCTTTGCAATGCTTTAGCATTGCAAAGCCTTCTTGTTCTCAAGGGACGAAATACACCACCACCAATGCTATTCCATACATTATGAGGCCTAAAACATAAACCAAGAGCATGAACTTTTGATGGTAAAGAAATAATTACAGAAATAAAAAATAAAATAAAAAATGCTCACTCGCATGCAATTTTACAAATAATGGCCTGAGAAACAGAAGATCTACTTTGTTTGGCCTAATTAGTGTTTCCAATCTAATATTATTGCATCCATGGAAATACCGCCCACCTGTGGAAAGTGACCAGTCCACGACAGCTGTACTGTACACATTCTGTTTCTATTTTTTTATTATAATTAATGAAAAACAAGTTTTCGTCTTGTTGGGATTCATCTTGTTGGGATACTTTACCCATTCGTCTTTTTGGGATTGGTCTTGTTGGGATAACACCCTTTCAGGGGAATTGTTTATCAGTGTTTAGGGTCACATTTAGAATCTGTGGCTAAATTTTAACAACAACTCAGGTATAAGTCAGAGTTAGCTAACTGGCTATACTGATGATGCACATTTTGGAAGGCCCACACCCCAGGCATTGGTTACCTGGTCCAATTATACCAATTAAACAGGAGTTTGTTTACCACCGTAATCAAGCACTGCTATACCTCCAGGGTCTACAGTTCAGTCACCGTGGACTGGTCATAATCCACGCATGGGCAGTGTTGTCCATGCATGTGTTTACCAGGTTATAAAAACCATCAGCAGTAAAATTTTAATTATTTAATTTTTTGATGATTATTCCTGTACAGTGGAACCTTGTTAATTAATTGAAAAGTCACTTTGCCAGTGAAAATTATTCAATTAACAGGAGTATTCAATTAACAGGGATTGTGTCACTTTCCTGTATTATAGAGATAAACTTAACATTTATTCTATTATATCTTGTTTGACAGAGCTCCATGAGCTCTGTCAAACAAGATATAATAGATTAAATGCCTGTATTGGATGTACTGAAGCCAAATAGGTCTATAATCAAGGGAAAACTGGAGAGAGTCAGGGTAATTTCTTGACAGGTTACAAGATTTTTTTTTCAATTAACAGGAGTTTACTCTATAACCTATATTCAATTAACAGGGCAAATTTGCACTGGAGGTATGGTAAATGGTTTTGTGTTGGGAAATTATATTCAATTAACAGGGATATACAATTAAGAGATATCCAATTAAGTGGGCAGCACTGTAATTAGTGTTTGGAATCCATCCGTGGAAATATTGCCAACTCGTAGAATGTGACCAGTCCATGTCGGCCGTACTGTACAATGGATGACTGGGTATTGATGCTGGCATTAATGTACATAATTAAATCATTTTTACAAAACTACAACAACAATAAAATGACAAATATTACCAACAAATGTTATATTAGCCCTTGGTATAGTGAAGGGGGTCACCACCCTGAAGTACATGTTATTTTTCCAAAGCTGATAAAACTGTCAGTTTGAAAATAAGTGTAAATCTCAGGCCTGCACGAATTATAATTAAGACTATTGACAACTGCAGTAGTCGACAGTTTTTATTTTTAGTCACATTTATTGGAAGTCACTGCAGACTGTTGAGTAAACAGAATCTTCGGTCTTGTACACCCGAACGACCCCATTGGAACCATCCGAACCATCAAAAAGTGAGAAAATTGTCACACGACTCACAATGGTCACTTCACTTGTAGTACTAAGTTGTAACATATGTAGGAATGGAGGGAGTTTTATGTTCGAAATTTCTGGAAATTAGTTATAAAAATGAAATGTTTGCACAAATGTTCTTCTGTTTAAATTCTTCAGATCAATTAAAGATATTTTGGGGTTTCCATTTTATCTCAACACACACGTGTGTACATTCAAACATTGTCAATCTTGTAGAGAGTAATCATTTGACTGGACTGCTTATGCAAAATAATTTATGAGAGGTGAGGGACGTTGTACAAACACGAGTGCACAAATGCGCACGAGTGTTTTACAATATAGTCACTCACCTCGAATGAATTATTTCACGTAACCAGTCCAGTCAAGCGATTACTCTGTTTATTACTTTTCATTATTCACAATAATTATATTATTTAACCCTTCACCTTAAGTAACAGCTAAAAACGGCCAGAGCTATTCTCAAAACTTGCCAATTAATCTTCATTGTTTTTTCATTATTTGTCTCTAAAACATAGGTTATGACCCCTCATTGGAACAAGCTCATTGAGCTCGTTCCAATGAGGGGTCATAACCTATGTTTTTGAGACAAAAAATGAAAATATTTTAATAGTTATTCAGGAATTTTTTTGGCAAGTGTCGTCTGCTTTTCATGTTAGGTAAAGGGCTAAAAAAAAATAAAAAAACAAAAAACAATGAAGTCCCCATTACACCCACGACAAAGCGTCTTTGTTTGCATGCACAGATAAATGACCCAATAGTTGATTGCATAATTCATTTGTTAAAGTTAACTTTTATAATCAAACCGGGAAATCCCAGTAAATCACACTTTGGAAAGTAATAAAAATTTGTTTGGTAAGAAAATTAGATGTTGTTTGTTGAATTTATAGGAAACGACACCTTTTATAAAATACTCACCAATCCTTGTAAAACGAAAAGGCTTAAAATTAATGTAGGTGAAAGAAAAATCGGTCACCTTAAATTTTTTGAGACGATCGAAAGGCAAACAAATGGATCATTCACCCAATTGGTACAGGGCAAACAAACGGATCATTCACCCAATTGGTACCAGTCTAAATAAATTATTTTGCTTGATTGATTATTTAGCCACAGAAGCCAATAACAAACAAAATCTTTCATACACTTATTGCATGCTATGTATACTGGAGTCTGGAGGTATAAAAATAAGTAAGTACAGGGCTTATATTTCATCTAAATTTGGGAGAATCCCTTCGAATTCTTGTGAAAAAAAAAATGGTTGCGAGGATTCATACCTGCTATGAGTGTCCCAGGATCCTATCAGTCCACCATAGTTGAACCCCTGTTGTATACTGATAACACATGTTAACCCTTTACCCAACACACAGCTTTTTAATTATTAACACATCAACTGAATTTTTAAAAAAGTAAACAATAATAAAACCGTAAATATGGATATCATTGGAACCAGCTCAAAGAGCTGGTTCCAATGACAGCCATATTTGTACAATCATATTGACAAAGTGTCAGAATATTTCAGGTCATGTTAGTCTTGTATTGGTTAATTTTCTGTCACAATGTTAGATAAAGGGTTAAATTGATTTAATTCTTTCCACACGAATCCTAGCAGAGGTAGAGCGAGAATCTACATGGATTCTCACTGGTTTTGTTGCGTGAATCTCTGTATGAATTGATTCTCCCGTTGAAATATAAGCCCTGTAAGTGTTCTTATGTACTGGAATGATATTTAAGAATCTAGTCTTGAAATTTTCCTTTTTGTCTGAGCCTCTAGCAACGCAAAATGAAAATTACGACAAGTTTCGTAAGTATTCTACAACAGAAATCACGATTCTATATTCTGTTTATCGCATGACAACCATTTTCTGAAAAATAATAGACTTTTGCTGTCTATGAAGGTGTGTGTGTACAGAAGGAATTTTAACATAAAAGGTTATCACTACTGAGGAACTTCACAATAGCGGAATTGTTTTGCGTCTGCTCACATCATGAAATAGTTTCAAATTTTAATTTAACTTCTCATTTTAACCCTTTACCCAATGAATCAGCCGCATCCGCCCACGTAATATGCAAATTCAGCAGTTGAAAAAATATTATATTTCAAAAAATTTCAACAAAACCATATGATGTGACCCCTCGTTGGAACGAGCTCATTCCAACGAGGGGTCATATGATATGGTTTTGTTGAATTTTTTTGAAAAATTTTTAAAAAATAGTATTTAAAATAATAAATTTTGATATCGTCTGCGTTGGGTAAAGGGTTAAAAAATATTCTATCAAGTTGTCCTACAAGATGGTTTCACAGGAAATATCATGTTTATAGTGCATTTCAAACATATAATAGTGGAGTTCAAATGAAAATAATGATAGCCAATCAGGGAATCACATTTTGAAATGGACCAATCAAATCAATGGAGAGACTTTTTAAAAAGTTTTTAATAATAAAACATGGAATTTAAAACAACACTGAAGCAACGAAGTCAAAGATAACATTTGATAATTGATTTAGAATCTCATTCCTCATATCTTGTAAGCTCTGTCAAACAAATATTGAAAACTACAATGCATTAGAATTCTGAGATCTGCAAATTAACTTTCACTGTGAAAAATATAAAAGCAGACCTTGTGATTTGAGGAGCACCATCGCACTCGCCAGGCCTGAAAATAAGCAGTTTGACATTTGCAGAATGAGTTCCCCAGAGGATGAAATTGATGATGCTATCCCATACAGTGGGCCAATTTATCCTCTGGGTACCTCTTTCAGTTTAGTTTTGAGATCTTGATTCAGATTGAGGTGCACAGAGGGTAAATTTAGTGATGCTACCCTGCTGTGCAGGGTAGCATCACTAAATTCACCATCTGTGGACCTCATTTTTCAGATGACAGTCTGCTTATTTTCTGGATTGGCACTCGCACACCATCATGCCCCTAGATTGAAAGGTAGGTGCATCATCAATGACGCACCTAAGATATCCAATCAGGTATGTTATACCAATCTTGAATGGTAAAGTCATTGTTGTAATCGACAATTAATGAAAACAAAGGTTGCGTACGTGTGTTCGAAGAAGCTGAGAAAAATGAAATTCTTGATAAAGCTGCATTGAAGTATCTTTCTACAAGAAGGAAGAGAAAAGTTTCATACTCTGGTGCAACTTTTGGTGTAACTTTTTAACTGTCTAAATGCCGGAAGCACACCGTGAGTCAGACTCCGGAAGTTCTTGTGGCGTCGGATCTAGCGGAGAATCAGATTCTGCACTGATGACTGAGCCCATAATAATTATGTCTGTCACGTGTTTGTGGAGATTTAACTGCCTTTCGAATAAAAAAAGCTTGTGTTTTATTAAAATTCATCGGTAACAAATGCATGAGTAAGTCCCTATCAGTTATAGGGCTGTCGCGACTATCATTTTTTGTAATCGACTAATCGTGACCAATAATCGACGGTTAGTCGATTAATAGTCGCTTCCTATGATTTTTTAGCAAATCATTCTTCTGTTCGTAAAACTCTGAAAATGACAATGGCACCAGTGTGTTCAGACGAAGTGGGGTTGTGGGAAAAACAAATCGGTCCCGACTGAAGCTACATGTAGTCCAATCTTGGACCCACAGTCCGTAATATAATTTTGGGGGTTGGTACGTCCTGTAGGACGTACCAACCCCCAAAATAATATTACTGACTGCGGGTCCAAGTTTGAACTAGATTGAAGCCGATGAATTAAAATGAATTTACCAAAGAACGTTCCTGCATATGTTTTCTTTCTGCAATAAGTTTCTCGAAATTTTGAACATTGAGATCTATGCATTCCCTCGTCAGTTGTTAAAATTGGATCTTAGTCTGAAGTTCCGAACTTTGAGAAGTGATCTGACGTTCTGACTTTCGTCATAATTTTGTCACTTCCGCGCTTTGGATTTTCCAATGGGTGCATTCGTGTGTACAAGACTGGAGAAATTCAGAAGAATCTATTCTTCTCGAGTAACCGTGAGTGTTCTTTCTTACGCAGTCAGTGACAGTCGTACAGTCTTCCGGATATGAATGTTAACTATGGTTAGATATTTAAAGTTATTCACCTTCATTGATCGTTCACCTCACAAAACAATGCAATTTAGCCCCGACGTGTAGTGGACGTGTACCACCTTGAAAATGAACGACGATCGACTAAAAATAAAAAACATCGACTACTTCAATAGTCGACGGTTAGTCGACTAATCGAATAATCGCGACAGCCCTAATCAGTTATTCATTTTCCCCGATGGCACGCCTGGTGAAATGCATGCGTGGTGAAATGCACGCCCCAATTCTATTTTAGGTGTGCTATAAAATGCACACCTTCAGATTTCAAATCACAAGGTCTGTAAAAGTAACAGGAAATTCATCCTTTACCTAACATATCAGTTGCAATATACAAATTGGGCAGTTGAAAATCTTTTTCTTTTTACAAATTTCAACAAAACCATAACATGTGACCTCTCATTGGAACAAGCTTGTTGTGCTCGTTCCAATGAGATGCCAAATGATATGGCTTTGTTGAAATTGTTTTTTAAAATTGAAAAAATAATAATTAAAATAAAAAGTTTTGATATAAGTGCATTGAATTTTGGACCGTACCCAGAAACACTCATTCTCATCCCAAGGAGATAACAAAGGTACCCAAGAAGTTTTGTGAAGATCGGTTCATAAATACAGCCTCTACCCTGAGCCGTATTGACATGTGTGCTTACATTGTGTAAGTAGCACTGAATAAATCAAAGTTCATCTAATTTGCATAATTTCGGCACGAAAAAAAACCCCTTACAATATGTGATGTATTCCATGTTACTAAACATTCATACAAAAATTTATTCAAATCAGAACTTTCATACAGAAGTTCTATACAAAAGACTGATTGCACTAATTTTGGTACAAAATGGCTGCTGGTGGCCATCTTGAATTTCGGACCACACCCAAAAACACTCGCTCTCATCCCACGGTGATAACAAAGGTACCCAAGAAGTTTCGTAAAGATTGGTTCATAAATATGGCCTCTAGTCTGAGCTGTATAGAAGATGTGTACAAAAAACTGATTAGACCTAATTTCGGTACAAAATGGCCACTGGCAGCCATCTTGAATTTTAGACCGCACCCAGAAACACTCGTTCTCGTCCCAAGGTGATAACAAAGGTACCCAAGACATTTCGTGAAGATCAGTTCATAAATACAGACTCTAGTCTGAGCCGTATTGACATGTGTACTTACTGTGTGTAAGTCGCACTGAAAAAATCAAAGTTCATCTAATTTGCATAATTTCTGCACGAGAAAAAAACCCGTATTATATGTGATGCATCCCATGGTACTAAACATTCACACAAAATAATTATTCAAATCAGGGCTTTCATATGGAAGTTCTGTGCAAAAATCTGATTGCACCTAATTTTGTACAAAATGGCTGCCATCGGCCATCTTGAATTTCGGACCGGACCCAAAAACACTCGTTCTCGTCCCACGGTGATACCAAAGGTACCCAAGAAGTTTCGTAAAGATCGGTTCATAAATACGGCCTCTAGCCCGAGCCGTATTGGCATTTGCACTTGCAGTGCTGAAAGTAACCCCAAAAAACATCAAAATTAGTCTAATTTGCACAATTTACGTACGAGAAAGAAACCCGTCTTATATGTGATGTATCCCATGGTACTAAACATTCATACAAAAAATTATTCAAATCAGAGCTTTCATATGGAAGTTCTGTACAAAAAACAGATTTCTGCATCGTCGGTACAAAATGGCGGCTGGCAGCCATCTTGAATTTCGGACCGCACCCCAAAACACTCGTTCTCGTCCCACGGTCATAACAAAGGTACCCAAGAAGTTTCGTAAAGATCGGTTCATAAATACGGCCTCTAGCCCAAGCCATAGCAGCTTGGCACTTACAGCTCTGAAAGTAACACTAAATAAATCAAAGTCAGTCTAATTTGCATAATTTACGCACGAGAAAAAAACCCGTATTATATGTGATGTATCCCATGGTACTAAACATTTATACAAAACTTTATTCAAATCAGAACTTTCATACAGAAGTTCTGTACAAAAAACTGATTTTTGCATCATCGGTACAAAATGGCCACTGGCAGCCATCTTGAATTTCGGACCACACCTAAAAACACTCGTTCCCGTCCCAGGGTCATAACAAAGGTACACAAGAAGTTTCGTAAAGATCGGTTCATAAATACGACCTCTAGCCCGAGCCATAGCCAATTGTTGACGTACGGACAGACGGACGACGGGCCATGACAATAGCTCAAATTTGACTTCGGCAAAGTTGAGCTAAAAATAGTGAAAATTAATTGGCGATTTTTGAGAAAAGCACTGGCCGGTTTTGGCCGTTACATTAGGTAAAGGGTTAAAAAATATGTTAGCACATTGTATAGGTGCTTCATTTTGATACTCAGAAAAGGAAAGGAAAATAAAGTGTCACCATACGATGACGCAAAAAATACCCCCGCTTATTTAACAATGCAAGCCTGACTATAGGTGATACAGTTTTTGAGTATATACAAATACTAAGTCCATAAAGGGCAATGACTCTGGCAATAAAATCTCAAATGACACCTGCATTTTACTATGGGTATACAGCAATAGGATACACTTGCATACCAAATATCAAGTCACTTAACCAAGTACTTTACAAGTTATTCATGATTGAATTTCAGGACGGGCGGATGGACAGAAGGACAGGCAAGGTGATTCCTATATACCCACGCAGGGGATATAAAAACTTGAGATGTCTTGAGAATAAAATTCTGGGTAAACAAATAATGAAAAATAAATCAATATTTTAGTAATTACACCGGTATTTGATCGATACTCGGTTGAATACCGGTATGTATCGGTTTATCGATATACCATGAGCCCTATTTTCACATTCCTCTCCTTATCTTTTTCCAAAATATAAGTTATGCGATTCATTATAATGATGTCATTCTATTCTGTCCAGTAAAAAAGCAAAAGTTTTAGTTTGAAAGATATAGCAAATTTAACCCTTTTCACATGTAAGCTACTCAGCATTATATACAAAAATAAGCATTCAAATTTTTACTTTTTTTTCAATTTGTGTCCAAAAACATAACTCATGACCAGTCATGGGAATGAGCTCACTGAGTTGATTCCAATAAAGGGATCATAACCTATAGTTTTTGAAATAAAAACTTTCGGAATTTTTTTTTTTTTGTAAGTGTGCTCCTCTATTTGTGTTGGGTAAAGGTTTAACCCTTAAGGAACTAATTAGACAATGATCCCTTTTTCTGCAACAGAGAAGTTGCCCCAACATGCAGCCCTGGGCTTGAATCACAGTTACATTCTAAGTTACCTTGGCAGCTATTTTTAGGCAAGTCTTGGCTGCCTATATAGGCAGCCAAGACTTGCCTAAAAACAACTGCAATGCCACAGGTTCTAGAATGTCAAAGTGTAGCAAAAATATATAAAAAATCTTCAGGCTTTAATTGGTAGAGTGCTAAATTATTTTTGATCACAAAATTTGTTCATGTGTCTTTGCCTTGTTACAATTATGGGAGAGTGCCCATAAATTGTAACAAGGAAAATCCATACAGATCAAATAATTTCACTTAAAAGATAACATGAAGCATATTCACTAAATACGTAGCCTTTAAGTTATGGTACCTACACTTCAGAGTAAAGCCCAAATATGGGCTTCCAGCACTCTACCAGTAAGGGTTAAATTTATTGATCAAAAGCACTTAACATTTTACTACTGTATGCATTTTTCAGGAAAAATGAGAAGCTCTTTCTAGAATTCTAATAAAAATATATCATTTATTTGGTACAGTACATAGGGAATAAGATTACCAGCAGAACACTTAATGGAGTGAACTTTCCATCCATACAAAAACCCTCTGAGCCTGGGGAAGATGCAAAAGGAGAACAAGCAAAGATTCAGCTGCAGATTGCAACTTTGCTTTTAGCTCCTCATGCTTTGCACAGAATTAACCCTTTACCTAACGAATCGGCCAAATCCGCCCACGTAATATGCAAATTCAGCAGTTGAAAAAATATTAATTTTTGGAAAATTACAACAAAACTATATCATGTGACCCCTCATTGGAACAAGCTCGTTCCAATGAGAGGTCACATGATATGGTTTTGTTGAAATATTTTGAAAATTTTGAAAATAAAATATTTAAAATCATAAATTTTGATATCGTCTGCATTGGGTAAAGGGTTATCTCGTTGGAAACTCCACCCAATGATTGTTCTCGTGGCAGTCCACTCTCCATGTCCTGAATTTGGAAAAATCGTGCCAGGCACTTTTAAAAAAAAGCCCAAGAGACAAAATGTTATCAAAAATATGTAACATAATCTTAAAACAGACGACTTTAAAAGTTTTGCATTACCTCTCAGGAAGGTGATGCTTTCCATGACAAAAGTTTGAATAGTTTTATAGCCCTGTATATGTTTAATTGATCCTTCATCCTGAGGGGAATTCAATATCTGTGATTTGAACCTTGGTGACCCCCAAAACCCGAAGGGCTAATTAAACATTTCTTCCTCAACAGGCTTTGAAACCCAAACTCCAAATTTGTTTTCTTTCAGTTGTTTCAGCATCACTTGTCGTGCATTCTGGAAATTTACTGCTTTCTGTTTGGCTTCATGGTAGTTGTTTACATCCAATAAGTCTTTACGATTAAATTTGTGACAAATCGACTTGAAATGTTCATACATACTCTTCTTTGAAAGCCTAGAAAAGAATGTCTTCTCAACACTGAAATAGAAAAAAAAAATTGATTAGGCCTAAAAAAATTAAAAATCTGTTTCTCAGGCCCTCCCGTCTTTTTGGCTGCCGCATGCTCTCTTTTTATAACCAATGTAAACTTGAAAAAAAAATAAAAATTAAATGGCTTATGTCTGCTATTTTATCCGAATTAATAAAATTGATAACTTTATCCCTTGAGTGCAAGAAGGCTTTGCAATGCTTTAACCCTTTACCTAACATGAAAAGCAGACGACACATTTAAAAAAAATTCTTGAATAACTAATTTTTTTCATTTTTTGTCTCAAAAACATAGGTTATGACCCCTCGTTGGAACGAGCTCGACGAGCTCGTTCCAACGAGGGGTCATAACCTATGTTTATGAGACAAAAAATGAAAAAAATAATGAAAATTAACAGGCGATTTTTGAGAATCGCGCTGGCCGGTTTTGGCCGTTACGTTGGGTAAAGGGTTAAGGCAGCCAAGACTTAGCTAGAAACCAGTGGTAAGTAACTGAACATGCACAGATTGTACTCTAGAGAGAATGCAGGACAATTGCCCAGGCCCCTGAGGGTTAACAAAACTGAAAAGAAAATCAGACACATCTTTCATGAAAATGAAGCCTTCAACTGCTATCACGCCTCCACAAGGCCTTATAAATAGTAAATGTACAAAAATTTGAAAATTCAGACAGTTTCGGTATTCAATGAATGGTTCGGTTTGGTTTTTCGGTATCCCTATGATATCGGATCAGTTTTTCGGTATATTGCCCATCCGGTAAAGTGCACTTTTCTCAACTTTAAAGGCTGCAGAAGAGATGAATCATACGAGGGAATGTTTAGTCACATCTTTAAGAGTAAATAGTCTGTGCACCTCCTTCTGCTAATTCCCAATAAGATTGCAATACCAGGTTGGTAAAGATAATGTTGGTCTTATCTCTCTCTCTCTCAACTATTTTCTGAAAAAGGTGGATCCCAACCCCATCCCTGGTTCCCACTATTTATTTATTGGTGTTTAAGGTCACATACTTATGCACAATGGCTAATCATGATCGTGACAGTTTTACAGGTGGAGGAAGCCGGAGTACCCAGAGAGAATCACCTAGCAATGGCGAGCAGCTGCCAGATCCCCAATATCGTAACTCCGCACTACAGCAGGGTTAGATTGGTTGAAGAGATGCGCACCATCGACATGCAGTACGCCTTGGTACACAGTGTCATCGTGCCCCCATGTGGACAATCGGGGTTAAGTGCCTTGCTCAAGGACACAATGCGGGAATCGATCGCTCAGATGGTCACCCATCTGGTTCCCACATCTATGCAAAGATGGATAAATACAAAAGCAGCAGAAATCAATTTTGAATCTACCATTTATCTTCCATGTTGTATCTACCAATCACACAATTCCTAAAAAATCTAAATTTTATAGTAAATTTCCTTTCTTATTATACCTACCACAATTGTTTACTACAGGCTTGCACTACAGTGGAAGTCCCTAACTCGGATAAAATACTCTCTATTTTTGTCTTTCCCAAGCAAGTTGGGAAAGAAAAGTGGTGCAAAAGCACCAATAAAAATAAGCCAAAACTGGGTCGAGTGCAACCGGCGCAGACCCAGTACGGGACGCTCTCTCCCAAGTACAACTCCACGACTTCCGTTGCCAGTGCGCATATACCGTCTCTAAAGACTCATTCTTTTTTGAATCCGTAAACGTTAGAGTTATGTGATCAGCGGGGAGGAAAGATTCTTTACCCGTAAAGAAGACGGGAGGGCCTCCATGTAAACAATTGTGGTAGGTATAATAAGAAAGGAAATTTACTATAAAATTTAGATTTCTTATCAACCTACTCACAATTGTTTACTACAGGCTGAATAGACAAAAGGCTGGAGGGAATCGCATAACCAACCCCCACATAACCCTAGTGCACTGGAACCGTGAAGCAGAAGGAAGAGGTCCCGAGGCTTATCAACCATAATGTCGCAATCATTGGTAAAGGACTATGAAAAGAGACAAATGAGCCTGTGTGACACACAGACAGAAAAAAGGGCAGTAACAGCACAAGGCTGAAACTGACCTTCAAGAAGCCTAATGGCTATGACAGACAACAGCCTGAGCAGAAGAAAGAGGACCCAAGGCAAAAAGGTCCTCTGACTGCTCCTGCAACTGGCGTAAATAAAAGGTGGAGAAAGTAGAAGCATTTCTCCAGTAGGCTGCCTGCATAACATCCGACAACTTGACGGAGTTAGAATAAGCCCAAGAGGTAGACAGTGCCCGCACCTCGTGGGCAGAAATACGATTGGTAATACAATCGCCAGCTGCTAAACGACTATAAGCCGTACGAATAGCAAGACAAATCCATCGAGAAATGGATTGAGGAGAGATCTTCTGTCGACCCGGAATGAGAGACAGAAAAAAACGTTTTCTGCCCTTCCGTATGAAGCGTGTCCGATCAAGATAAATGCGAATAGCACGGACCGGACAGAGCAAAGGGCGAGTACCCTCAACAGAGGGAAGAGCCCTGATACAGATAGGAGGAGGAGTAGTATCTGGTAACTGATTCTTAGCCAAAAAGGAGCAATCAGTGGTAAAAGTAACACTGTTGGGAGAACTCCTAAAAAAGGCCGGGTCAACCGAGAGGGCGTGAAGCTCACTAACCCATCTGGCCGAAGCAAATGCCATCAGAAAAGCCGTCTTGTATGTGAGAAATTGCATATCCACCTGGGATAAAGGTTCGAACGGCGCCCCCCCCCAAGCAAAGCAGCACCCACGAAAGATTCCATCGTGGAGTAAGCTGCAAAGTCCGAGGCCTTTTCAAAGAAAAGTGCCGAACAAGCTTGGAGAGGTAAGGATTAGTGCCGATACGACGCTTCCCCACATAAGAAAAAGTCTCTGAAAGCATAGACCTGTAACCCTTGATGGTAACAGGCTGGAGACCCCGAGAATCAAACAGATATACCAGAAACTCCGCAATCTGTGAAATCGAAGGATTGGCATAATCAACAGAGTGATCAGCACACCATCGACAGAAGACCTTCCATTTAGCTGCATAAGCTAAACCAGTGGAGTGCCTCCTTGAAGAAGAAATGAACTCCACTGCTCGTCTCGAAAAACCTCTACGGAGGAGACAGGACCTGACAAAAGATATGCGTGAAAGCACAATGAAGTCGGGTCGACGTGAAACCTCCTCGGGCGACCTTGACAAAGAAGGTCGCGACGTAGCGGGAGACGTGCCGGAACCGCCGCCATCAGCGACCGGAGCTGATTGATCCACACCCGCTGAGGCGACAGGGGAGCGATCAGAATGATTCGACAACTGCAGGTTCGAATTTTGGCGAGAACCTGAGGAAGAATCGGAACCGGCGGGAAGGCGTAGCCGACTAGACCGTTCCAATCGAGTGACAGAGCGTCCACGGCAAAAGCCAGAGGATCTGGACACGGGGACACGAAAGTGTCCACCTGATGGTTCCAACGAGTCGCAAAGAGATCGATGTGGGGACGTCCCCAGAGATCGCAAAGCGACTGGAACACTGCCCTGTGAAGCATCCACTCGGTGGAAATAACCCTGCCCTGTCGGGACAGGGAGTCGGCTAGGACGTTCAGACGACCGAGAATGTGACGAACAACCACCCCGGCGTGAACCTCCTGAGCGAGCAGTAAAAGATCCCGAGCTAACTCGTACATCGGAAGCGAGTGCGTGCCGCCCTGGTTCCGAATGTAAGCAACCACTGTCGAATTGTCGGATAGTAGAAGGACCTGGCGATTCGACAAGTGAGGGATCCACTGCCTGAAACTCAGAAGAAGAGCAAGAAGCTCCTTCTGGTTGATGTGTAGAGCTGCTTGATCCTGGTCCCACATCCCGTGTAGGGAAAGACCGAGAGGATCCAACGTCGCACCCCATCCGAGATGGCTGGCATCTGCCGTCAGAACGCGATCGGACGTGGGTAAGTCCAGCGGAACACCCTGCGCAATCCACTGAACATCTGTCCAGGGAAGAAGGTGAGGATACAGAGAGTCCGGAAACGGAAGCACCTGATCCAGAGAATCTACATTCGGTCTCCAACGACTGAGCAGAAAGTGTTGGAGAGGTCTGACACGCAGCCGACCTAGAGGAATGAGATCCGTCACCGAACCGCAGAGACCGATCAGCCGGAGAAAACTCCGAGCGGTCGCGGACCTGGACTGGGACAGAGTCAGAGCAAAAGCTGAGAGAATCACAGCCTTGGCCTGGGGAACAGCCACCAAATTGAATTTGGTTTGGAAAGACATCCCCAGATGACAAAACGACTGAGAAGGGACCAGGTCCGACTTCTCCTCGTTGACTCTGAATCCTAGCGACGTGAGCAAGCTCAACAGAGTGGCGACATCCGATTCCAGTAAGGCAGCATTGGAATGCCTCTGGAGGATATCGTCCAGATATGCCGAAGTAGTCACCCTGGACTGTGTGCGATGGAACGCTATCACATGCGACATCAGTCTGGTGAACGCCCAAGGAGCCAGGTTGAGGCCGAAAGGCATGGCCTTGAACTGGTAAACTCGCCCCAGAAAAGCGAACCTGAGATACTTCCGTGACGCCCGATGCATCGGAACGTGGAAGTAAGCGTCTCGCAGGTCGATGCTGGCTGCGAAATCTCCCTGGTGAATTGATTGGCGGACCGACCTGAAAGTCTCCATGCTGAACTTGGGAGCAATGATAGACTGGTTCAGGATGCTCAGATCAATAACCGGTCGGAGTCGGCCGTCCTTCTTCGGCACCAAGAACAGGCGGGAATAGAAACCCACTGACTGAACGTTCTTGACGACCTCGATCGCCCCCTTTGCCAGGAGATTGGCAATCTCCGTGGACAAAAGTTCCCGACGTAAAACGTCTGAAGGAACTGTGGTTGGAAGAGGCACCCTTGACAGAGTGGGGTGCCGTCGGAAGGATATGCGCAGCCCGGACCGAACAACATCTAACACCCATGGATCGGATGTGATGGTGGTCCAATGGTCTGCAAACTCTGCTATCCTTCCTCCAACCTGGGATGAGCCGAGGTGAGGACCTTCATTTCGAGCCCCGACGAGGCCCGCGAGAGGAGAAACCACCTCCTCTGCTAAATGAAGAATCCTGAGACTTCCCTCGATTCTGCCGACCCCTACCTTTACCCCGTGAGTAAGAAGCAGAGGCGGCGGCAGAAGGACCAGCCTTTTGCTTCACAGAGGAAGCAGAAGGGTACTTGTTAGGCTTGGAAAGGCCCTTGCCTCCCCGAGAAGGCTGATCAAGCTGACGAAACAGCAGCTGATCTTTGGAATGACGTAGGACGTCATCCCGGACCGTCGACACGGAACCATGGAAAAGTTGCGGACCTGCCAAAGAAGCAGATCGAAGAGTAGCACGCTGCTCCTCGGGAAGGGATCGTCCTGTGTCCAGCACAGCGTCCCTTCGAACTAATTCCAAATTGGCCGTGTTACAGGCATGCGTGTGAGTAAGGTGCATAAGCGCCTTGGACAGCACACGCAAAGGAGCCTGTACCTCGTCAAACTTATCTGGAGGCAGATAAGCAGCCAAAGCTGAGACGACGTGATCTGAGAGAGAAAGCATGCCAAGCATCTCTCTAGATAAGCCCAACGTGGACTCCAGAGTCGTCATTGGAATGACGGCAGACTTGGGCTTGGAAAGCCCGAGGGAAGTGGAGTCCTGATCCAGAACCGTCAAAGTCTGGCAGACTGACGGATTGGCGGAATCGTAGGAACGATAACGCACAGGAGGCAAAAAGGTGTCAACCCTGGTGAAGAACGAAGTCTTCAAAGCCTTGGAATTCAGCTTGGCATCCAATGCTGAAAAAGCTTCAACCACCTGTACCGACTGGCACGGTCGAAGGCGCCCAGAAGCAGGTTGCTCCATAGGCTGTTGGCGCGCGACCGATGATCGCGGCCAGGCTGACACTGTCGGCTGGTTAGCAGGTTTGAGCTCAGGCAGAAACCCAAACACAAAGTCAAGAGCCGCCCCCAAGTCCGAAGACTGCTGGCCCTCGACCTCAAGCATGTCGGACTCCTCCCCAGAGTCGGAAGACACATAGCCCATCGTGGGCAAACCAGCCGACGCCTCCCATGGTGTCGGGACACCAGAGGAATCGGAAACCGGCCTGTTTCCAATTCCGGGAGGCGGCGCCATAGGAGGCGCCTGGAAACCACCCATAGCCTCGCTGGAAGCAACAGGAAGGCTCTTTGAGAGAACCTGAGTGAGTAAGGAGAGGGCCTCCCTAAGCTCACTGCCTGTACCGACCGGTTCGACAGGGGAGCGAACCGGCAAAGTGGCTTCACCTCTGACCCTCTTAACCAGCGAAGGGTCACGATCCTCCAAAACACCCGACGCGGGACGACGGGCGGCAGCCGAAACATCTGAAGGCAGACGTGTATAGGGGTACGATGCACCCCGAGGATCAATATTGCGAGAACTCATGAGAGTCACCGCGGACCTCTGCGGGGCAGAAGGTCCAGGCTGCACAAAAGGCGTTGGTCCCCTAAAACTGGTCGTGTGACCAGAGTGAGTGGACGGAAACGCCACGGAGTTCATAGTGTTTCCACTACGAACATCCGAATCCAAAGACACAACTGTGGTACTCGACGGCGACGAGACCACAGCGATGGGCTCGGCCGGCAGCCCCTTCCGACTTCGCCGCGTTGAAGTCAGGGAAGGCTGGGGCCGATATCCCACGTCTACAGTATCGGACAGTTCTGCAGTCCCCTGCAGCGAAAAGCCGAGGCCAGCTGAAACAGACAACGAAGCAGACGGACCAGCAGCAGTAGTAGATACGTCGAGAGTCGTTGAGGCTGGTGAAATAATGGAGAGAGCACACCGGCTCGGCTCCGAAGGAGGAGTCACAACCCTAGTGACAGCCTCAGATGTCGACTGGAGGGGGACCGTAGTCCCGGAACCAGGCATCTCTACACCAGAACACTCAACGGCTCCCGCAGTATCCACCACAGGAAAAGACTGCACATCCCCCACGGAGGAGGAATAACTCTCACCAGACAAAGTCGGCTCGGGAGGCCCCGAACGACCATGTTCTCCTTTCCCGCGGGAGCGGGAGGCACGGCCACGAGAACGAACGACACGATTTACAGACGCCCAAAAGGTGGAAGACCATGTTCCACAGACACCACACGGCCACTCGGCCGAACACCCATTACAGGAGGAACACGACGAATGTACATCGTCCACATGCTTAGGCAGCAGACACTGCCCACAAGGAATTGTCCTAGGCATGAGAGAGGTGAGAGGAGCAGAGAAGGTGAGATCAGAAAACAGAACACCCCCAAAGAGAGAAAGGTGACAGAAACAAAGACCCCAGACGGTCGACCGGGAACCACCCAACAGGAAGACTACTCTCAACAGAAAGAAGAAACACTGCAGGAGTGGTACCCCACTGACACCTAACTCTAACACAATTAGAAAAATTTGCAAAAAAAGCATGAACAATAATTGTGAAAATCTAAGTCCGAACCGCGTGGCCCGCAAAAATCGCGCGCGACCCGAGAGAGAGCAAATAAATATACATTATGGACATATAATAGAAAAAAGAGAATATAAAACACTGTTCCTGAGAATACAAAGGATACACTGTGGTATAATGAATCAGGAATCATCAAACATCGAGCTGGTGGAACACTGATAAGCGTGCAAAAACATCTCGACACGAAGCGGATTTCAAAAAGAATGAGTCTTTAGAGACGGTATATGAGCACTGGCAACGGAAGTCGTGGAGTTGTACTTGGGAGAGAGCGTCCCGTACTGGGTCTGCGCCAGTTGCACTCGACCCAGTTTTGGCTTATTTTTATTGGTGCTTTTGCACCACTTTTCTTTCCCAACTTGCTTGGGAAAGACAAAAATAGAGAGTATTTTATCCGAGTTAGGGACTTCCACTGTAGTGCAAGCCTGTAGTAAACAATTGTGAGTAGGTTGATAAGAAATGCTATTTACCCTGAATAACATCTTCCTTGAGTGCCATCGAGTACTTCAGGTCTCTCATCCCCATAACACCAGTTAATACTCAAAGATTTTGTCTTCTGTGTTTCTCTGGGTGGATCACATGCTGTCACTCTTCCTAGCCATGGATGATTCATATGATAACCTGGAGGCAAAAGACTACTGACATCTGTTTCTCCTTTACTCACTCGGCAGCAACAAGCCCTTGCCAAATGTCCATGATCATAAAGATATCCTGAAAGTAAATCAAAATAATTTATTTATTTATTTATTGGTGTTTAAGGTCACATAATTAGGCACAATGGTTACTCATGACCGTGACAGTTTTATGGGTGGAGGAAGCCGGAGTACCCGGAGAGAACCACCAAGCATCGATAAGCAATTGTCAGCTCCTCAACATTCTAACTCTGTTCAAGCTCCGCTCAAGCTGGGTTACAGCGGTTGAAGACATGTGCACCATCGACGTGCAGTACACCTTAGTACACAACGTCATCGTGCCCCACTGAGCCACCACGCTCGCAAGTCAAAACAATAATGCAGGCCTGTCAATTTTGAGCCGAATACCATTTGGGTTGCGTGGAGGTTACCTAAATTGATAACCATGCAAACAAAAAACAGATCACAAAAGATTGTTGCCAGGTCACGCAAAATATTCTCCAAGTTGAATGATAAGCATGAATGAATGGTGGAATGATGTTGAGCATCAACCAATCATGAGCTGGAGAGGTGTTTGCATCTGCCTGAAGTATAGCTGCTCTGTTGGCCAATTATTGGCCAACAGAGCAGCTATACTTTAGGCAGATGCAAACACCTATGCTGATCATTGGTTGGTGTTCAACATCATTCTAAACTGTTGATCATATTAAAATGTAACAAAAGTTAAAAAATTTATAGTAATTTATATATTTTTTATTCTTACCAATGACCCAGACATAGCTGGTGCTAACTCTTAAAATATAGGGCCAAACACAAATTTTGCCCCCCAATCCCCAAAATTTGCATCTAAAACTAAAGAAAACATGTCCTGAAAGGCCCTCCACACTTCGCCCCTACTGCGCATGCGCAGTGTCAAGGACGTTCCGAAATTGGCGCCATTTATCATTCTAATAACCAGTGCCTGGTAAGCACTATGTACTCAGCGGGGAGGCAAGAGTTCCCAACTCCTGGGAGGGCCATCCCCGTCTGGGTCATTGGTAAGTATAAAAAATATATAAATTACTATAAATTTTTTAACATTTTTATACTGTACCAATGACCCAGACATAGCTGAATAGTAAAAAGGCTGGAGGGCCAAGGACATAGAGCAAAATGGAATACGCTCAATAAAATAAAATAGAGTCATCCCCTGTAGGGAAAAGAAGTAATAGGCCTTACATGTATCTTTCTTATTTATGATAAATTAGAAAGATACAACACCTTCCAAAAATTGAGCTTCATACATCCATGTACTCTATTAATATCCAATAATCCTTATACTAATAATTTTTAAAGTAAGCCAATAATAAAGAAAGTCTAGAGAATAGAGACTCTTATACTTCTAAAAGTGTGTGAGAATTGCATAATCATGTCCGTTGACATATGCAATATTCAAAGGCTATACTTTAAAAACTAAGACTTGAATGAATTTTATAAACTAAACTTCTCACTAAACAACCATCCCAATAACAGCTCAGAATTACTAACTCCGGAGGAGGTATCCCCTTGTTTTCATAGTAAAAACAGGTGACCCAAGGGAACACCCTCCCCCCCCCCCCCCCCTTTTTCTTGCCCTGGGTCAAATAGCCCAGAGCGAAGAGGGCAGCCGAACGGAGACACTGCCGAAACAGACAGCCTACCTAGCTATAGTAGCAACTGTTAAGTGAATGACATTCTGAGCAGTAGATAATAGACCTAACAATAGAGGCCTCCAGAAATGGACTCGATATTTCTGAGATAAAATTCATGAATGGATGGCTGAGCGCAATGAGCAGCCTTCAAAAATCTATAATAGCAACACTATTAATGTAAGCCCAAGAAGTAGAAGAACTCTTACTTCATGAGCCGAAATCTTAAGCACAACTGCTAAGCTAATGATATACCATAAGCAGTACGCTAGTTAATAGAATCCATTAACAATAAAATGGAGCGTAACGTCCTTCTACTAGACATCAAAGACAGAAGAAGCTTACGCCCTTGTAATAAACAGATATCTGTTTATAAATACATAAACTGTACCCGGAAAGAGTAAAGGCCTATGCCCATACGAAGACGGAAGGACCTTAAAATATTAAGTTCCGGATAATAGGAGCCTAACTCTTATGCAACAATCCAACCTAAATAGTAACGGAAGTATTGATTCCGAAACTATGAAAGTGAAAATCATCCATCGAAAGTGCATGAAACTCACTGACTCTACAGTAAAAGAGAACTGTCTAAAAGGTCAGAATTTGAAAACTACTGTTTCCAGAGGCTCAAATGATTACTTAGCTAAATAAGAACCGAAGTTAAAATCCGTATAGGAATTTAATCTAAAGATTCTAAGTCTATTTATCAAAAAGTTACTAACTGACTTAGATAAAGAGACAAAAGACTCAATAGTAAACTATAGTAGAGTGCATAGGTATGAGGTAACATAAACCTATAACCTAAATAACACAGGCTGCAGTAGATCTTGTGAAACAAGTATACTAAAAAAAAGCAATGAGTAGTATGGAGGGATCAACCATATGAACATAATGATCCCTACACCACGACGGAAGAGCCTCCACTTTAGTCGCATAGAATAGCGAAGAAGAGGATCTCCTATAGTAAGAAATCGCGTCCAAAGCTCGTCCAGTACAGTGCATACAATGCAATACGGACCACACAACGGAATACATGAAGGTTGCGACCTTGCTGGTTGTGATAAAGATGACACGATTTACCCAGTGAAAAAAGATCCTCACATTGAGGAAGATTTCACGTTAAGATCCACAGTAGACAAGAGAGTAAATTACTCATGATCTCTGTGAAGATAGAGATGCTATCAACAGAAATGTATTGTGGTTGTTTATCTTAGCAATACCTGCTAAAACAACAGCGCCGGAGGATACGCATATCCTATCATTCCGTCCTATAGATCAATAGAGCGTTAACAGTATTAGCTCAGAGATCTGGACAAGCCAACACATACGTCTGCAATTGATTAGCAAGCTGTGTCATAAATAAAACATCATTGGGCGCTCCCATAGATAGCAAATCTGATTAAATACTTGTTTGTTGAGAGTCCATTCTGACAGCAACAAGCGACCCGTAAGAGAACGGGAGTGCGATAAAACAATCAGACGACCCAGAATATGACGGACCAAAACGAACTTGGTGTACTATAACCAACAGACGGATTCTTTCCATTAAATTGAATAACGGAAACGAAAGAGTGCCTCCCTGGTTCCGGAGATACGCCACTACTGTCGAATTAAAGGACAGGAATTTGGGCATGCGTTTCTGAATAATGTTCATGCAATGACATAAAGCAAGCCTAAAAAAACATTATTCCACGGAAGTTAAACTGATAGCTAAAAGACTGCGGAACCCAAAGACCCTGGCACTTCGAATCCGTAGGGATCAGAATATATCCCAATCTGTTTGACTGGCAACCGTCATAACAGCCACACTCGGGTCCGGCAACTGCGGCGGCACTCTCTGAGTCAACCACCGAATGTTTGCCCCAGTCTGAATCTCTTGTAACACTAGATAGACAAGAGAATGTATAATTCAAGCAATTCATGGATTTCCGGAAAGTTGCCGTCGAAGAGAAGCTCCTCCGAGAACGAAGCGACTCTGAGAGAGTTCTTAACCTACTATCCACGCGTGGATGTAGCTAGGGCTGCATCACGTCTAACCAACTCCAATCAGCCACTGAAGGGCGGAGTTATACGTGAACAAACTACTGCCCTCAAAAGAAATTACATTGAGAATAATATCCCGTAAATCTTTTCTTGAAGACGTAATGATAATGCCTCAGTAAGGCGGATTACGTATAATAAAGCGTCTAAGTTAAGTCTACTATACATAATGTCGTTCCCAACATTGAAATTGGAAAAGACATAAACGGCGAAAAAGAATATATGCAGTCTTTAATCACCGTCTAGACGCATATGAACTCTCGGTATGCCCTGCTCTGCCAAAATAAACTATATGTAAAAAAGATAAAATGGCAGAAATGAGCCACGCGGACAAGAAACTAAACTATCATGCTTAGTAGCAGGCTTGTATATATATATAAATATATAGCGTCGAAAAATAAAACACATGTTGTAATGACAATATTGGACTGCGTCGGTAAGTCAGGGACAAAGCCCCTGTACCGATCAAAAAATCCGAGTCCAATGACGCTATAAGTCTCTTATCCAAGATCGCAGCAATGAAGTCCGAAAAATAATCACTGGAAGAAATGCCAGAAGATAAGAAAGGCATCTTCCGATACTACTAAAGGGAAAACTCGAAATCTTTCGAATCCCTTTCGCCATCCTGTCGGACCCTATAAAGCGTTCGGTCGTCCGTAGCTTGATGCAACCGCGGACCGCACCGACCCATCGCCGTCGGATAATTCCTGATTCGACCGAGAAACCGTCAATTGCTGGGATGCTGCGAAACAACTGTGCTAACTCGGATAGCACGTCCGTCACTGAGGCCTGAGGAGCAGCGGTCTTACGATGCATTGCCGCAGGAAGCTCCGAGATCGTTACCCCGTGCATACTTCCAATATGCGAGCGAACGGAGTGTATAGGCCTCGTGTCCCTTGGCTACCGGATGGCGCGACCTATTCGCTGTGGAATCACTGAATGCCGAAACTGATCGGATACTCGAGGTCACGTAGCCAATGTGCGGTCGTGTGCCCTGCTGTGAGGATGAGGAAGCATTAAAGACAGTCTCTCGGACTGTCAATATAACGGAGCGTCCCGAGCAACGGACATATGCTCCGAATGTAAAATATCTGAACCACAACATGCGGTCCCCTATGTTGTTGGCTTCCTCCGATCTGTCCTCAATCTGCCGTTACTGGGTGAGTACTAAAGTAATTAAAGTGCTCGCATCACCCAAATCTCCTTCCTAGACCGCAACGGACGAACCCGGCAGCTGAACCATTCGATGAATGTAAGCTACACCGGGTGAGCTAGCGAATGTCACTCCGTAAGCGATAGACATATTCCATGAGCACTTATTGCCGCTAACTCTTCATTAACTATGACGACAGAGGCACACTTTTGAAAGACATCTCCATAACTCTTCGAACAAGAAACCAGAAATGCTTGGATAGCAAGCATAAAATAATAATATATATAGCGTCGTTCAATAATTCGATAGTTTGCGTGACATTATTGGACTATGTCGGAACTGAGGGACGATGTCCCTGAACCGAACCAAAAATTTCTAAGTCCACCGACGCTATCAGTTTCTTATCCGGCATCGCAGCATATGTTGTTCCGAAAGGGAAAGCTTGAAATCCACCGAATCCCTTTCGGTATCCCGTCGGACCGGATGAAAATTTTCGGACGTCCGTACCCGCTTCCGCGGAGCGTCCCGACCCAGCATCGTCGGATAAAATATATGCGACAGATTCAGTTGATGCTGGGATGCTGCGATAAACTGTGCTATTAAGGAAAGCACGTCCGTTCCCGAGGCCTGTGCAGTAGCGGACTTACGATGCATTGCCGCTGGAAGCTCCGTGTACGTTGACTCCCGCACACTTCCTATGCGAACGCCCGGAGTCTGCAGGCCTCGAGTCCCCGGCTACCGACCCAGCGCTGTCGGATAATTCTCGATCCGACACCGTTTCTGTCGGCTGCTGGGATGCTGCGATAAGCTGTGCTATGTGCACAAGAATGTCCGGCGTCGAAACCTGCGGAGGCGCAGACTATCGCTGCTTCGCCGAGGGCAGCTCCGCATCAGATGGCTCCCGCATACTTTTCCTATGCGAACGTCCGGAGTCCATCGGTCTCGAATCATTTTGTACCACAACATCTGGGGCCAGATGTTGTTGAACGAGAGAGGGGCCTCTCTCGCTTGCCGTCCGGATGGACCGGAACGAGCTATGAACCGGACTAAAAGGCTTCCTCCGTTCTCCCTCCGATCCGCCGTCACTGGGTGTGCATTAAGTTAATTTTATAGTGCTCGCATCACCCCAAAATTCCTTCTAGACCGCAACGGACGAACCCGGCTGCCGAACCATTCGGTGAATGGACGCTACACCGGGCGAGCTAGCGGACGTCAAAGGCCGTCGAACCTACTAGGGTCCTCTTAGGCAATTGGCGTATTACATGAGCACTTTTCCGCTAGCCCTTCATTAATTGTGACGACGGAGGCACACTGTTGGAAGACATCACAGATACATCACCCTAATCTTGATCGTCTGAAATAGAAATTGATAAAGTAGAGTGACCCTGCGGGGAAAGGACCGGAGTGTCCAAATCCCCAACAACATACCGTGACATACGCTTCCCATATTGTCATCGAAATCATACGATACAGAACAGGAGTTAATGCGAGTACACTGACCACATATAGAATGATAATAAGGTCAGAGGAAGACTTCCTCTTAAAACAATTGAACAATATCCTTTCAATATGAAAAGAAAACAAGTCCTGGTACTCGCACTAACCCCTGGCAATCAAAATACATAATAATAATATGATCCATTAGTATAGAAAAAATAATTGAAATCAAAATATTTTGAAAAAATATTTTTTCAGAACAGCCCAAGTTTCTGAAAAGTAACGTTGAGCCCCAATGGATCCCAAGCCTAAGTGTGGACAAAAATTTTAAAAATATTTTAAACAATTTATTCAACACTTACGAACAATAATAATGTATCTATTTATGATTAAAATAACATAAAGATATTATTATTTAGAAATCCCCCCCTCACACAGAGGGCTGTTGTAAATGTAAACAATGAGTGTAAAAACACTAAAATAAGACTCCAGGCACCCAGGCCCGAAATCAGTTACCAAAAATACACCATCTGATGCAAAACAGAGACTTCCAGGGAAGAAACTGCAGAACATCAGATGGTAGATGCAGAACACAACGCCTAACCACCCGTAGGTGAAGACGTAAACATGGGGAAAGAACAGAATTCATTCTGTTATTCAGCTAAAACTCCCAAGAAATTTTAGTAATAATAATTACAGAAACTATGCCAAAAGCATGGGAGAATAGCAAGGGGGAACTTAAAGGACAGGGAGAGAGGAAAAACACTTGAAAAAACAGTGTAACTAAATAATCAGAATGACAACAAAATGGCTGCTGCCTTGAAAATAGGTAACTTAACATAATTTCATTAAAAATTTTTAAGTTACAGCCCTGATAATATTCTGTCACACATTCTTTTCCTCTCCTCCTTTTCTATCCTCCTTAGAATCACCATTTCACTAATATTTATGTGTCTGGCATCATTTAAACTGAGATTTAAAAGCACAAAGATCAGTCAGATGTTAACTGATGAAGGGCCAAACTTAGAATGATAAATGGCGCCAATTTCGGAACGTCCTTGACACTGCGCATGCGCAGTAGGGGCGAAGTGTGGAGGGCCTTTCAGGACATGTTTTCTTTAGTTTTAGATGCAAATTTTGGGGATTGGGGGGCAAAATTTGTGTTTGGCCCTATATTTTAAGAGTTAGCACCAGCTATGTCTGGGTCATTGGTACAGTATAAAAATACAGGAAATTGCAATATTTCATGTCTCTTCCACAAATAGCGTTTATGAATGCCAAACTCTTCTGCAGCATGCTTGCCCATTCCAAGATTAGGCAATAATTGCAACTACAATTAATTTCTATCTGAATTGCTGCAACACAGCCTCATTATTGTTCCAAAGGATTCATCTTTATTCATCAGGATATTGCCCATAGGAACAAGGACTTGGTTGGCTATGATACAACAGTTAATACATGAGCATAGTTGCAATACATATATATTTAGGTTACCTGATGGATTACCTGCATCAAATACAGAGGAGTGAAAGATGGGTTACCAAAGTTCAGACCAGGTGGATGATAAATGGGCTAAGCAAAATTTTAATAACAGCAGGCCTGATAATGCAAACTAGTGATATCACTGCTCCATGAGCCTGGTTTGTTTCGCTGCTAGAAAAATTAATAAAAGAGACAAATTTCTAGAGCTGGGAGGTTCTGATTTTCCAGATTTGGTTTTTGGTTTTGGTTTGGTTTCAGGAAAAAATAGACAGTAAATAACACGTCAGCCTCCTTAACTTTGAAAAAATCTGCAACAGTTTGTACAACATCACTCGTCACAAAAGCCCTGTCTATAACGGTATCTGCAGGGGGTCAGCCAAACTTCCATTTGATCATTTTAGTGGATTCTAGGGGATCAGTTGCTAAGCCGATTCAGTCAGAAAAAATCCATAAATAAAGTAAAAAATGAATAAAGTTTATCTAATCTAAAACAACAACAACAACAACATAAATCATTTTAACAAATTATTAAAGTCCATCTAAGGCCACATAAAGTAGATCCTCTGTTTCTCAGGCCATTATTTATGAAATTGCATGCGGGCGAGCGTTTTTTTATTTTATATTTTATTTCAGTAGTTTTTTCTTAGCCATCAAAAGTTCATGTTCTTGGTTCAAGTTTTAGGCCTCATAATCTACAAAACAGCATGGGTGGTGGTGTATTTCATCCCTTGAGTGCAAGAAGGCTTTGCAATGCTACAGCATTGCAAAGCCTTCTTGCACTCAAGGGACAAATTCATCAATTTTTTTAACTTGGGTAAAATATCCGACATAAACCATTTAATTTGAATTTTTTTTCAAGTTTAAATTGGTTATAAAAAGAGAGCATGCGGCAGCCAAAAGGACCATGTGGGAGGGCCTGAGAAACAGATTTTTTATTTTTTTAGGCCTAATACATGTTGTGTTCTCATTTCGATGGACAAGGCAATAAGGGAGAAAATGTGACAATCAGAAATAGATGTATTTGGCACTTTGCCAGCTAGATTAAATAATCAAAGTCCATGGAGGACTTTAGTCCAGTTGCCTTCAGTTAACCCTTTAACCAATGTTACGGCCCAAACCGGTCAGCACTATTCACAAAAGTCATCAATTAATTTTCATTATTTTTGAATTTTGTTTGCAAGCGTCATCTGGCTTTCATGTTCATCAGTTAGATAAAGGGTTAAATATGTGAATCACCCTTCAGAACAGGTCAGCTGCAAATGGTCAGGGGTGTGTTTTCCACTATTATAAAATAAGAAATAAAAAGTTTGTAGTTTTCGGGTTGGGATCTGGAAAAACATTGCAGACACAAGGTGGAATTTTTGGTTTTGATATGCTGGGGACCCACTCACCCTCGCATGCATATTTTTTCCTTCATATTTTTGACACTCGTCCCATTCGGCCTTTAAAAACCATGAAATAGTGACACTGTATATTTTATCCCCTTTTCATGAAATGAGCTAAAAATGTCCCGTCCCCCTAATTCCAACTTTTATATCAATAGAATTGCTCAGAAGGACACTTCCTTTTCCTGTTTTAACCCCTTACCAAACGTATTGGCCAAAACCGGCCAGTGCTATTCATCTAAATCGCCAATTAATTTTCATTATTTTTTCATTTTTTGTCTCAAAAACATAGGTTATGACCCCTCATTGAAACGAGCTCGTTCCAATAAGGGGCCATAACCTGTGTTTTTGAGACATAAAATGAAAAAAAATAGTTATTCAAGAATTTCAGGTTTAATCTTTCCATTCTTATGTATTTTCAGAGGAATCACCACTGATTGTATGCAAGGAAATTCCACTCCACAAATGTTTAATTGTTAATCCACTCTCCTTGTACTGTATGTGTACTGATGTTGTAAATTTGTTGGGCTGGGTGGGTTTTTTTGTTTTGTTTTCCGGTTCGGTTCAGGTTTTTGCAGTAAACTGGAAAACCGAACAAGACCCAGCAAAAAACGGCTGAACGGTTTAACCCTTTACTAATATGAAAAGCAGACGACACTTGCAAACAAAATAAATTCAAATCGTGTTCATTATAATTTATTTTTCTGCTTTGTGAGGGGGTTCTGTCGAAGAAGTCAATCAAGGTGAGGGGGTTTTGTCCTGAGGGGGTTTTGTCGGCAGGTTTTTTTTCCGAAGGGGTTTTGTCTTGAGGGGGTTTTGTCCTGGATTCGTGCATTTCATCCCTTGAGTGCAAGAAGGCTTTGTAATGCAGTCAAGGGACAAATTTATCAATCTGATCAATAGGTAAAATTTCAGACATAAACCGTTTAATTTTTATTTTTTTTGAAGTTTGCATTGGTTATAAAAAAAGAGCATGCGGCAGCCAAAAGCAGGCCTGAGAAACAGCTTTTTAACATTTTTTAGGCCTTATATGAATTAGTAATTTATACAGCTAAAAAATGCGAAACGATTAAAAGTGAAGAAAACTGTTTCAGTTATACGATAAAAATATGTTTAAGCTACTCACCTAACGTTAAAGAATCCAAGTAAATTGGATCCAGGAAGTGACTGAGTAATGCTCCCTGTAAGCCTACAACATTCCATCGACATATTTTGTCTGAACATGACATTGTTAAGAGACGTTCCCCTCTTTGAATTCCATCAAACGTCAGGCCCTTGAATCCAGGTTCTATGGGAATTGTTCCTTCACCTGTTTGAAATCAACAGTTACAACAATCAGAATAAATGCAATTATAGGACACAGTTCAATCAAATGCATTAATTTAAATTTTTGTTTAACCCTTTACCTAACCTGAAAAGCAGACGACACTTGTAAAAATAATTCTTGAATAACTAATTTTTTTCATTTTTTATCTCAAAAACATAGGTTATGACCCCTTGTTGGAACGAGCTCGACGAGCTCGATCCAACGAGGGGTCATAACCTATGTTTTTGAGACAAAAAATGAAAAAAATACTGAAAATTAATTGGCGATTTTTGAGAATAGCGCTGGCCGGTTTTGGCCGTTACGTTAGGTAAAGGGTTAGGCCTAAAAAAATTAAAAATCTGTTTCTCAGGCCCTCCCGCATGGTCCTTTTGGCTGCCGCATGCTCTCTTTTTATAACCAATTTAAAGTTTAAAAAAATAAAAATTAAATGGTTTATGTCTGATATTTTACCCAAGTTAAAAAAATTGATGAATGTGTCCCTTGAGCGCAAGAAGGCTTTGCAATGCTAAAGCATTGCAAAGCCTTCTTGCACTCAAGGGATGAAATACACCACCACCCACGCTATTCTGTAGATTATGAGGCCTAAAACTTGAACGAAGAACATGAACTTTTGATGGCAAAAAAGTAATTACTGAAATAAAAAATAAAATAAAAAACCGCTCGCACGCATAAAATTTCACAAATAATGGCCTGAGAAACAGAAGATCTACTTTGTGTGGCCTTAACAACATTTTCAACAATATATCATATTAGAAATTTCAAAGCCCACATAACACAAGCTATTAATTAGTGTTCAACCAATTACCAAAAGTCGTCACTGACCGATTACCAGTTATTTGATCTCACAAATGGCCGATTCTGATGCCGATTTAGATTGTAATACCGTGCACTACTAGACAAGTAGAGGCTCGAAAGGAATACATTAAACTGAATACTTTTCAGTGTTAAACTTCGCTGACTGGGGTTGCAGTAAAATTACCAGTCGCGCACAACTGAGTGGTAAAGGCTCTCTTTACCGCATAAGTGCATGCGACTGGTAATTTTACTGCAACCTGAGTCAATGGAGTGCAAACTTCACTTTTCCAGTATGAACTGGCAATTGCCACGAGTATGCTCAATTGTAAGCTTTACATGTCATTTAACTTGTGTATCCCATAAAGGGGCGTCTAGAGAGATTAAGAATACACATTGTGGTTGTTTCTCAACTTTATTGAATGGTATCATTGACATCATTTTACATTAACAATTGAACAATTGCAGAAGATAATAAAATGCGGTTAATGATCATCACAAAATGCTTGGCAACAATCGGCCGATTGTGGTGGCCAGGTCCGATCATCGGTTGAACACTATTAATTGAAAATAGAATATGTTTTCATTGTTGGAATTCATTTTAAAAAAATGTTCACAATCCATTATAAGTACATCCATTAATTTCTTGAATCCTGCACACTATGTAACATAGAAACAACTAACCCTGTGCATATTTACAGTCTTAGTGACGGCATATTTTTATGGGATCTTCTCACTCATCCGGCAGCTATTGTCCAAGGAAGAAGTGTGATAATCCCTCACATCAAACATTTACCAACTAAAGTCTGTTTCTGATTGGTGAGAGGTCTTGCAGTTTATTAATCTCTCGGATAGACGAGAAATTAACTCTGTTCAAGTGATTACTTTTAATTAACCCTTTACCTAACATGAAAAGCAGACGACACTTGCAAACAAAATTCTTGATTAACTAATTTTTTCCTTTTTTGTCTCAAAAACATAGGTTATGACCCCTCTTTGGAACGAGCTCAATGAGCTCGTTCCAAAGAGAGGTCATAACCTACGTTTTGAGACAAAAAATGAAAAAATAATGAAAAGTAATTGGCGATTTTTGTGAATAACACTGGCCGGTTTTGGTCGTTACGTTGGGTAAAGGGTTAATCTGTGTTGGGGAGATCGAGAAAGTGCCGATGGAAGGAATTATGAAACAATTTTTGACTGAATGATTTGAGACTAGGAGGGATAGTGGGGGAGGAATAGCCTGGTGGGGGACTGGGTTAATGTAGGCCTCTTGGTTAGAGGACCGTGACAAATCAGTGGAAGGCTGAAGAATTATTATTAAATTTAGATGAATTTCTTTTCAAATCTGGTCATGGCTGCTTTGAGCAGCCATAACTAGATTTGCTTAACCCTTTACCTAACGAATCGCCCACATCCGCCTGCATAATTTGTAAATTGAGCAGTTGAAAATTTTTTTTTTTTTTAAATATTTCAACAAAACTATATCATGTGACCCCCTCATTGGAACGAGCTCATCGAGCTCGTTCCGATGAGGGGTCACATGATATGGTTTTGTGGAAATTTTTTAAAAATAGTAATTAAAATAATAAATTTTGATATTCTCTACGTTGGGTAAAGGGTTAAAAGTATTTTAAAAATACTCAGCGGGAGTGAGAGTTAAAGTTGAGCTGTCGGTGTAGTGCACATCAACACTAAAATAACATTTGATAGCAACTCCAGTGATGGGTGAGAAAAGATTGTTAATTAGTCTGAAACAGACTATATCCATTTGTCGCACATTAATAATCTACCCGAGATGGTCAAGAGTCTGAATTTTCTTTGGAGAGCAATAGGCAAGCACTACACCTGCATGCCGAAAGAATGTCAGGCCAGAGGAACTAATGACCAAAAATATTGTTCCATATATAGCTGTTTCTAGAGGTCACAGAGTACTATTAAAGTTGACTTTAAACGATTATTCTTCTTCAGAAGTCGATCATGAAATTTCATAATGATATTATTGTGCCAACCCTAGTGTGAAGTACAGGAAAAACTCCAACATGTCATTTGATTCCAGTCCCCGTACTTTATATAAAGTACATTTTGTATTTACACCACGATTAAACTTGAATGAAATCAATGAAGCTGATATTTTTAAAGAAAAATATCAACTTGAGTGGTCTGTTCACTTTCTTGCTTGACGCTGTTTTGTGTTGACGCATTTTATTCACACCATAACGGCAGTCAGATGTGTAATGACCAATCAGATGACTTCTGTCATGATGTTCTTATGCACAGACTGCATTCCATGTGGAGTACCGAGCACATTTCTCAAGTTCTGTATGAAATCAAGTAATGTTGAATGCACCCGGCAACCTGTGATATAACACTTTTTATAACACATTTATTCCAATATTTATTCCAAATGACGGTACACAAAGATTGATTGATCAGGCCTGTGATTCTGGAGAGGGTGATCGCCCTCATCCGCTATCGCCCGCCTGAATGAAATATTCTGTGGATGGTAATTGCCGGCCTAACCATATATTGCGCGGACGACAGAATGGGGTCATGATATTGTTTCAGCAGACAAAAAACATGGTTATGACGTGCGAACAGAGTGTAATACTATACGGTAGAGTAAAGGCATGATTATTTGATGCAGATTATAACACATTCCCAATTTTACTCAATTACGTCAGCCAATTTCTGTACAAGTGCCGACGACATGTGTATAAGGAAACAGTGGATTTCATTGCTTTAAAGATTAAATACTTGATATTTCTTTGAAATTCAATGTTGCTAATATTTTAATGTATATTATCACATTTAAATTTGATACAGAACATGTCACGATGCTAGTCTGAATACAGTCCATAGATGTAATAGTATTACATGATTCATGATGATTCATGATGGTTCATGGTGGAAGTTGCACACACACGTGAATGATACAAATTCATCATACAATACTATTAATACTACAGTGGAACCCTGTTAACCCTTTACCCAACGCAGACGATATCAAAATTTATTATTTGAAATATCATTTTTTTAAATTTTTCAAAAAATTTCAACAAAACCATATCATGTGACCCCTCGTTGGAATGAGCACGGCGAGCTCGTTCCAACGAGGGGTCACATGATATGGTTTTGTTGAATGTTTCTGAAAAATAATATTTTTTCAACTGCTGAATTTGCATATTACGCGGACGGTTGTGGGCGATTCGTTGGGTAAAGGGTTAAATGAATAGCTACTTTGCCAGTCAAAATTATTCAATTTACAGGAGTATTCAATTAACAGGGATTTGGTCACTTTCCTGTATTTTAGAGATAAATTGAACATTTATTCTATGATATCATGGAGCTATAAAAAGATATAAAAAAAAATAATGCCTATATTATATGCACTTATGTGAAATAGGTCACTAAACATTGGGTACTTGATAATTGTCAGGATAATTTCTTTTATTTAATCTTATTTGTTTTACAAGGATTGGCGAACAATTTATGCAACTAATATCAACGCCTCTCCTTGGCCCAATGGCGTAGGTGTGTGGGATGACCTTCATAGCGGCAACTTCGTGGCCTAGCCCTTCTTGAATACTACGAAGGGATCTTTAGCCTGCACAGAGTGTGTCTCTCCGCACAGAGGACAGCCATTTTACGTCCCCACCTGATAGGACGGTACGCTGTGACAGCATCAACTCCACAATTGATGCTGACGGAGAGTGTTCGGACACCCGACCGGGGATAATTTCTTGACACATAACAGGATTTTTTTATTCAATTAACAGGAGTTTGGTCTATAACCCATATTCAATTAACATGTCAAATTTGTACTGAAATGGTTTGGTGTTCGAAAATTACATTCAATTAACAGAGTTATTCAATTACAAGATATACAATTAAGTGGGACCCACTGTAATACTAGATTAGCCCCTCAGTAGCCCTCCTTAGCGCAGTTAAAGCAGGTCAAAGACAGCCCTTCTGGGACTAATTAAGGAGGGTGATTATGGCCCTCATTCAGTTTTGAAAGTGACAGGCCTGATTGATGTCAGTGTTGCTCTAGTTATGGGTATAAAACATTTCCGATCTAAATAAGAGCTATTGCTGAAGGCTATTATACCTCTACCACAGTGATAGACTGATGAAACATAAACAAATTAAAAACAAAGTAAGACTGTAAATCTAGTGAAAAATATGCAAACAACTTTTTTATAGTAAGTGCTGGAGCGGCTTGTCACAAGGATCCATCATACCAAGTTTCATTGAAATCCATCCACCCAATGCTGAGATATCACTGTGGATGGACTGAAATTAATTAGGTAAGCTATAAGTTAATCCTTTATCCAGCATAATGCTATCCACTTTTCACCCCCCCAAAAAAGAAGAATATTATTTTTAACAATTTTTGCCTCCAAAACATAGCTTATGAACCTTCACTGGAACGAATTCATTGAACTCATTCCAATGAGGTGTTATAACCTATGTTTTGGAAGTAAAAAACAAAAATTTAAAGTTAATCAACATTTTTATTTTGCAAGTGTCATCTGCTATCCTTGATTTATCTATTTATTTATTTATTTATTTATTGGTGTTTAAGGTCACATACTTATGCACAATGGCTAATTGTGGCAGTGACAGTTTTGCGGGTGGAGGAAGCCGGAGTACTCGGAGAGCACCACCGAGCATCGATGAGCAACTGTCAGCTCCTCAACATTGTAACTCTGTTCAAGCTCAGCTCAATCAGGGTTACAGCAGTTGAAGACAAGGGCACCAACGACATGCAGTACTCCTTAGTACACGACGTCGGGCCTGAAAATAAGCAGTCTGACATTTGCAGAATGAGGTCTCCAGAGGGTGAATTTGATGATGCTATCCCATACAGTGCACTAATTTATCCTCTGGGTACCTCTTTCGGTTTAGTTTTGAGACTCTGATTCAGACTGAGGTTCACAGAGGGTAAATTTAGTGATGCTACCCTGCTCTGCAGGGTAGCATCACTAAATTCACCCTCTGGGGACCTCATTTTGCAGATGACAGTCTGCTTATTTTCTGGCTTGCACGACGTCATCATGCCCCCATGTAGGCAACCGGGATAAAATGCTTTGCCCAAGGACACAACGTGGGTCGTTCCGGACGGGGGTCGGACTCGGGTCCTCTAGCATAGAAGTCCTACAGTGTACCACTATGCCACCGTGCTCCCACTATCCTTGATATGTACATGATTTAATATTATGCCAATAAAAATCAACTCACCTCCTTCTACTTTTGTTCTCAGTACACCCTGTACATTATTTGTAAAAGTTGGATTATGTGTTCGATCTGTTGAAAATGGTATAACAGTGGTCTCAGAATCCCTGAAAAAAAGATCCCATTGTAAAATAAAATGTTTCTGAACATGTTCATCTCCTTGACTGGGTCAATGTTATTTTTCAGCAATAACTAGGAACCAGCATATTTGTTAACCCCTTTTTCTAATGAATAGGCACATCTTCCTGCATTTGTTTATTGGGAGTTTAACCCTTTACCCAACATAACGGCCAAAAACCAGCCAGCGCTATTCACAAAAATCACCATCCAATTTTCATTTTTTTTTCACTTTTTGTCTCAAAAACATAGCTTATGACCCCTCATTGGAATGAGCTCAATGAGCTCATTCCAATGAGGGGTCATAAGCTATGTTTTTGACGCAACAAATGAAAAAAATTAGTTATTAAAAAATATTATTTGCAAGTGTTGTTTGCCTTTTGTGTTAGGTAAAGGGTTAATGACTGCCAGGGTTACATCGTGTCAGACAGTATTATAGGTGGAGTACTCAGAGACAACACCCTAGCAACTGTCAGGCTCTCCATCTTACTATAGTACCGTTGCTGTGGATTGGCCGTAATGCATGTATGGGCAGTGATCCATGCATGCATTTACCAGGTAATAAAATCATCAGCAGCAAAATTTAAATTGAATTTTTGATAATTATTCCTATAATTAGTGTTTGGAATCTAATATTATTATACATCCATTAATCTTTAACCCTTTACCCAATGCAGACGATTTCAAAATTTTTTATTTTAAATATAATTTTTTAATTTTTTTCAAAGAATTTCAACAAAACCATATCATGTGCCCCCTCTTTGGAACGAGCTCGACGAAAGAGGGGTCACATGATATGGTTTTGTTGAAATTTTTAGAAAAATAATATTTTTTCAGCTGCTGAATTTGCAAATTATGCGGGCGGATGTGGGCGATTCGTTGGGTAACGTGTTAAACCCTTGTATTAAATGGAATCGCAGCTATGACATAAATGTTTCTGTATTCAACTGGTGATGTACAAGCTGGAATTTTTCCCAGCCCATTCAACTGGTGATGAGCAAGCCGGAACTTTTTCCCAGCACCATATATACTAGTTCCTTTTCCGTCGAGTCATTAGTTACGCTTCGAAAAGTTTCCAAATTTCGTTATACAATCATCGATCATCTGTCGCATAGTGTGAAAATGAAAATGTCCAAAGCAAAATAAAGTTGGTTCACAAAAAAATTAGTTATCCAAAAATGATATAATATTAAAAAAACCCCAATCATTTCCAACCACAACATTAAACCAGTCCTGTGGCCATCTCAACTGCGAACCCCAATATATCTAAATTGGTCAACTTTATTTTGATAAACCTTCAGACATCCTGACATGCTTTGAAATTCTTTTAAAAACGTTTCGTCCAGATGTTTTGCAAATCTGCCCAAATTTGTTCTTCTATTTTTACTATCAGTAATAGCCACCAAATGGTAAGGACTGAATGGACATCAGCCCAAGAGAAACGGTAATACAAATTTCAACAAAAACGCCCATAGAAAAGATAATGAATGTAATTTAGACTGGTTTCCAAAAGGTTGTTTTGATTTTTTATCGATCAATTTGATCAGTACAGCTACAAGCAAAACAAATTAACTCTTCACCTTTGGGTTTAAACATCTGAATTAAAATTTGTTTATTTAACTGGTTTTAACCCTTTACCTAACATGAAAAGCAGACGACACTTGCAAAAAAAATTCTTGAATAACTATTTTTTTTCATTTTTTGTCTCAAAAACATAGGTTATGACCCCTCGTTGGAACGAGCTCGAAGAGCTCGTTCCAACGAGGGGTCATAACCTATGTTTTTGAGACAAAAAATGAAAATATTTTGAAAATTAATTGGCGATATTTGGGAATAGCGCTGGCCGGTTTTGGCCGTTACGTTGGGTAAAGGGTTAATGCATGCCCATGGTTCTCGCGAAACATTACTACACCATTCCAACTCGTTATGTAATACACCCAACCATTCAAACACACATCACGTTCTGTCTATTTATTGCATCCATTGAAATATTGCCCACCCATGGAAAGTGACCAGTCCAGCTTGGCCGTAACTCTACACAAGCAAAGTTAGCAGTAGTGAAGGCAAAGGCACATTTCGACATTCAGTATGCTTTAGACCTAAAAAAATTTGAAATCTGTTTCTCAGGCCCTCCCATATGGTCCTTTTGGCTGCCGCATGCTCACTTTTTATAACCAATGTAAACTTAAAAAAAACAGAAATAAATGGCTTATGTCTGAAATTTTACCCAAGTTCAAACAATTGCACCATCAGGCGGTGGATCAATATACGGCAGCCTATGAAGATATTGCACTGATGCTGGTTATCGAAAGGAACCATCCTCTAATCAACCATAAAAAAACAGTATCTGTTGGATTATCACATGGACAATCAAAAGTCCCTGAAAGTCCAAGATGTCTGCCATGCTGGCCATATTGGATATGCCAGAATGCTAGTTATCGGATGGAACCATCCTCTAGTCATGCTTAATCAACCATTAAAAAGCAGTATCTGTTGGATCTATAGTTTTCAAGTTATCGCGTGAACAATCAAAAGTCCCTGAAAATCCAAGATGGCTGCCATGGTAGCCATATTGGATATGCCAGAATGTTGGTTATCGGAAGGAACCATCCTCTAGTCATGATTAATCAACGACAGACAGACAGACAGACAGACAGACAGACAGACAGACAGACAGACAGACAGACAGACAGACAGACAGACAGACAGAGACAGACAGACAGACAGACAGACAGACAGACAGACAGACAGATGGGGGTTTGGGAGGGACAGAAGAGACGTAGATTTAATGAGATAGACAGAGATGAAGAAACAGATAGAAAGGGCATGAGTCGGCTCTAGTGACAGAGATAGGGTTAAGACTAGATTTGATATTTGGACAAATATCACAAACAAAGTCAAACATAAAATGGAGGTCTGTTGTACCCAATTCGAAATTGATAAATTTGTCCCTTGAGTACAAGAAGGCACAAAATACCCCACCACCCATGCTATTCCATAGATTATGAGGCCTAAAACATAAACCAAGAACATGAACTTTTGATGTCAAAGAAATAATTACAGAAATAAAATTAAAAAAATACTCGCCCGAAATGCAATTTTACAAATAATGGCCTGAGAAACAGAAGATCTACTTTGTGTGGCCTTAGTATATAATGCTACCATGCTCCCGCATGGGCAATTGGGATTAGTGTTCAACCGATTACCAAAAGTAGCCGCTGACCAATTACTGGTTATTTGAGCTCACAATCAGTCGATTCCTATGCCAATTCTAACTGTAATACTCTGGCAGCTGCTCGTCGTTGCTCGGTGGTTCTCTCCGGGTACTCCGGCTTCCTCCACCCGTCAAACTGTCACGGTCATGATTAGCCATTGTGCATAAATATGTGACCTTAAACATCCATAAATAAATAACTGTAATACTGTGCACTACTAGACAAGTCGAGGCTTGCAAAGAACTACATCAAATTGAACATATTTTACAGTGTTTACAGTCTGTTCACCACTAGATCAGTCGAGACTCAAAAGAACTACATCACACTGAACATATTTCACAGTGTTAAACTCCGTTGACTCTGGTCCAGTAAAATTACCAGTCGTACACACTTGGGCAGTAAATGTGGCTCTCAGAGCCATGTTTACCACTCAAGTGCGTGCAACTGGTAATTTTTACTGCGACCTGAATCAATGGAGTTCAACCTTCATTTTTCCGTTATGAACTGGCGACTGTTGCAAGTATGCTCAATTGTAAGCTTTACAAGTCATTCAACTTGTATATCTTGTAAAGGGGTGTCTGGAGAAGATAATAAAATGCAGTTATGAATAATCACAAAATGCTTGGCAACAATTGGTTGAACCGATGTTCCAGGAGCCATTGCCATCTGATTACCCACAACTGGCTGATTGTGGTGGCCGGTTCCGATCATCAGTTGAACACTAATTGGGATTAAGTTTCTTGTGCAAGGACAAAACACAGTAACCACTGGTCAGGACTGAACTGTTGACCTTTCAATTTAAAGCCCAAAGCTCTAACCATGGAGCCACTGAAGCCCCAAAGACAGAATTTGAAAAAAAAAAATTATTTAAAATATTCCAACAAAATCATATCATGTGACCCCCACCCCCCCACCCCCCAACTGGAATGAGCTTGGTGTAATGAGGGGAACCATAATATGGTTTTGTCAAAATTTTTGGGAATTTGTTTATCAAAAAATAATGAAAAAAATCCAGCAAGAGGATCACAGATCCAGAAGTCGAGTTTTAACATTAAATTCTGAAGAAATAAGCTATTTATAGTAACAGTGACCTTGACCTTGGAGTCCCAGACTCCAAAATCAATAGGTGTATTCCCTTCTTATAAGGTAACTTCTGGTATAAGTTTGGTAAAGGTGCGTCAAATATAACTAAAGTTATTGCCCGGAAACCAATTTGTCACAAAATATTCTATTGATAGTAACAGTGACCTTGACCTTGGGGCCCCAGACTCCAAAATCGATAGGTGTCTTCCCTTCCTATAGGGTAACCTGTGGTATAAGTTTGGTGAAGATACACGGAATAGAAGTAAAGTTATTGCCCGGAAACCAATTTGTCACAAAATATTCTATTTATAGTAACAGTGACCTTGACCTTGGAGTCCCAGACTCCGAAATCAATAGGTGTCTTCCCTTCCTATAGGATAACCTCTGGTATAAGCTTGGTAAAGGTGCGTCAAACAGAACTAAAGTTATTGCCCAGAAACCAATTTGTCATAAAATATTCTATTTATAGTAACAGTGACCTTGACCTTGGAGTCCCAGACTCCGAAATCAATAGGTGTCTTCCCCACCCTATAGGGTAACCTCTGGTATAAGTTTGGTAAATGTGCGTCAAATAGAACTAAAGTTATTGCTCAGAAACCAATTTGTCAGAAAATATTCTATTTATAGTAACAGTGACCTTGACCTTGGGGCGCGAGACTCTGAAATCGATAGGTGTCTCCCTTTCCTATAGGGTAACCTTTGGTATAATTTTGGTAAAGGTGCATCAAATAGAACTAAAGTTATTGCCCGGAAACCAATTGTTTATGCCCGCAGCCCGCCCGCCACTTCATCAAACTATAAGTCGAGTTTGACTTCGTCAAAACTCGACAAATAACAAATCTTAAAACTGTGTGTGATGGACAAAGGATGAAATGAATCATATGATCATAAAATAAATGTTCCCGTTAATTTTAACTGTATTTTTTCTTTCAGGACAACATTTTCTTACTTAATCTATGAGCTCTGCCAAACAAGATATAATAGATTAAATGCCTGTATTGGATGTACTGAGGCCAAATAGGTCTATAAACAAAGAAAAACTGATGAGAGTCAGGGTAATTTTTTGACAGGTTACAAGATTTTTTATTCCATTAACAAGAGTTTACTCTATAACCTATATTCAATTAACAGGTCAAATTTGTACTGGAGGTATGGTAAATGGTTTTGTGTTGGAAAATTATATTCAATTAACAGGGTTATTCAGTTATGAGGGCTCCACTGTATTAGCATTTCAATACCATACCAATGTCAGCAGTGGATATATTGGATGAGCATGTTAAGTTTTGTATGAAGTGCATTAACCTTTTCAAATTATACAAGCTTTCTGATTGGTCAGTAACCAATGCATCCAGTACGGTATATTTAACTCCAACTAGGCGTACAAAGTTCAATGGGGTGTATGAGAATATCACATGACAGCTAAAAGGGGTGTACAGACATTCTATGGTACACTTCTCCGATTTCTCTCTCACCCATCACCTCAAACATTTTCGTCAGTAATAATAAACATTCAGACTCACAAATAAAATGAGAGTAATATTGTTTCATGAGAACATTCTGAAAACTTGTAATAAAACATGTGTACATACCCCCGATTTTCGATTTACTGTCAAGAAGAGGTATTCTGTTGTGGTGTTTCTACACTACAGATCCTCTGTGGTTTCGAGAAACATGCGACATATCTCGTTATATGAATTGTCTATTCAGTGAAATTTATTAAAGCAATTGTACAAGTTTGAATATAGTCTCCCCGATTCTCCAAGACACACAACACACCACTGTATCAAATAAAATGCTTATAAAGTTAACTTGAGTCTCACATTAATAACAATGCATGAGTTCCCAATGTCCTTGAATTGAAGTCGCCTAAAAATGTTTGAGTTCAATGAAAGGGAAATAACTCCAAATTACTTTTGTTCAATAATAAAGAAAGATACGTTTCTTTCCATTTCTCTAATTATTACTTTTATACAATAAAACAAAACTCGACACAATAAAGGGGCAGGGTAATAAATTTGTGCACTGTGCAAATAATAATACGACCATCATACACACTCTGATAAAATAACAGATAATTCATTTCAGTTTTTATAAAACAGCTAGTGACACAGAAACTAATGAGTAAAATATTTTTACAGTATGACTGCCGTGGACTGGTCACTTTCCATGGCCGCGGGTGGGCAATATTTCCATGGATGCAATAATATAAGATTCCAAACACTATTTACCTGAATAATCATAAAAATTAAATTAATGAAGCACCGGGTACAATACGGTGCTTCATTAATTATAAGTTTGCCAATGATGATTTTTATTACATGGTAAACACATGCAAGGAATTAAGTGCAAATTTTCCCAATGGCTTCATGGTCCCAGACCCTATCCCAAAGAGGGCAGAAGAATCCTGGATTATCTGGATGATTGTTTCTCTGTATATGTGATGTAGTTGGTGGTAATACAGTGGAGCCCACTAAATTGAATATCTCTTAACTGAATAATTGAATTTAATTTTCCAACACAAAATCATTTACCATACCTCCAGTACAAATTTGACCTGTTAATTGATTATAGTAAACTCCTGTTAATTGAATAAAAAATCTTGTAACCTGTCGAGAAATTACCCTGACTATCCTCAGTTTTTCGTTGTTTATGGACCTGTTTGGTCTCAGTACATCCAATACAGACATTTAATCTATTGTATCTTGTTTGACAGAGCTCATGGAGCTCTGTCAAACAAGATATAATAGAATAAATGCTAAGTTTATCTCTAGAATACAAAAAAGTGACACAATCCCTGTTAACTGAATAATTTCCACTGGCAAAGTGGCTATTCAATTAACAGGGTTCCACTGTAACAGAAATAACATAATTTTCTTGGGCTTTACTGTTTATTATCAGCACTTTAGCGGGCGTTCCCTAGTATATTAACATAGTTTAGCCAGGCAGTGAAACCCAGAAATGGTGTATTTCAACCGGAAGCGGGCGGCGACCCGTTAATGAAAATAAAATTCATTAATGGCCTGCCGTCCACTTCCGGTCAAGGTAATAATAGTAATAACATGATTTTATCGGCCATTCTGGTTTATTAACCGTCCTCAAGGACTGAATAACAGGACTGATTACAACTATTACACAGCGACAGTACTGTAAGAATGGAATTATGAAAACTGTAAATCACTTTCCTCGAATATCTACAGAAAAATATTAGCCCAACTAAAAACCACATATTAAAAAGTTCTTTCTGCTCAGGCCGAGTGGCTGTAGTATTTTCAAAATGAAAGTGTCAATGACACTGTAGCTTAACTTGTCTGTGAGTTATGTTTGATGAAAAGGATAATATTCAATGTTTATGAAATAAGACAAGAATTGTGATAATTGGGAATATGTTAATTTCTGTTCCCTGTATGCTATGTTTTCAATAAAAATAATATGACGTGTAGACTATACTAAAGGGGTGGGTTAATGTGGTCCTCACAGTTAATGTATATCAATGAAAGTTACCAACTTACAGTGAAATTATTCCAAAACGAGTCATCCTATCAAGTTACAATGAAATCCCTTCATAAATACGGCCTGTAGACTGTGTTAAAGGTTTTTGGGCTTCAGGCCCCGGTAGCCATCACGGTTGACTGATCGCAACCAAAAGGGGACGTCCTCATCTAGACATTATACTGAGTCATCCTACCAATTTACAATGAAATCCCTTTATCAATATGACCTATAGTCTGTGCTAAAGTTTTTCGGGTTTTGGGCTCAGGCAGCCGTCATGGTTGAATGATCACAACCAAAAGGGGACATTCTCATCTAGGCATTATCTGGAGTCATCCTACCAAGTTACAATGAAATCCCTTCATAAATATGACCTGTAGACTGTGCTAAAGGTTTTCGGGCTTAGGGCCCCTGTAGCCATCACAGTCGACCAATAGGGGACATTATCATCTAGACATTATATGGAATCAACCTACCAAGTTACAATTAAATCCCTCCATAAATACGACCTGTAGACTGTGCTAAAGGTTTTCGGGTTTTGGGCTCGGGCAGCTGGCATGGCTGAATGATCGTGACCGAAAGGGGACGTTCTCATCTAGACATTATCTGGAGTCATCCTACCAAGTTACAATGAAATCCCTTCATAAATATGACCTATAGACTGTGCTAAAAGTTTTTGGGCTTTGGGCCCCTGAGGTGTGAAAGTTGACCAATCGCGACCAAACGGGGACGTTCTCATCTAGACATTATATGGAGTCAACCTACCAAGTTACAATGAAATCCCTCCATAAATACAACCTGTAGACTGTGCTTAGGGTTTTGGGCTCGGGCAGTCATTCGGTTGACAGATCGCGACCAAATGGGGAAGTTCTCATCTAGGCATCATCCGGAGTCATCCTGCCAAGTTATAATGAAATCCCTCCATATTAAATATGACCTATAGACTGTGTTAAATGTTTTTGGGTTTCGGGCTTGGGCAGCTGTCATGGTTGACAGATCATGACCAAAAGGGGACGTTCTCATCTAGGCATTATACAGAGGCATCCTACCAAGTTACAATGAAATTCCTTTATAAATATGACCCATAGACTGTGCTAATGGTTTTCGGCTCGGGCAGCCACCATGGTCGCAACCAAAAGGGGACGTTCTCATCTAGACATGACCTCAAACCTGTATATGAAATTTTGTGACGATCGGATAAGAACTACGGGGTGTAGCCTGTGCTAAAGGAAAATGTGAACAGATTCACAGACTTCCGCACATGTGATGGCAATAGCTTATCTTGACTTTGTCAAGTTAAGATAATGACTACAGAATATATTACACAATTACAGTACTGTTTAAACATATTCAATTCCTCAACTTTTCAGTATAAAAACATCATTATACACATTTGATACCACATTGACAGTTTTTATTTAAATAGATAAAGAAAATGTGAACAGACTCACAAACTCGCAGAATTCTACGCGTGTGATGGCAATAGCTTATCTTGACTTTGTCAAGTTAAGCTAAAAATTAAGGTGTTCAGAAAACAAGCCAAGACTAATACCAGGTCTGGACCTGCGTCGCTGCATGCAATTGATCTGAAAATTAGATACATGATACAACTCATCATTATGAAACAGCAGGCCAAATATAAAATCATTCCCTTTCATAGAAGCCAAGAAAACTTTGACGGAAGAAGTGTTTCGGATGGATGGACGGACTGACGGATGGCCGGACTGACAGACGGAGTCGAGTGGTTACTAGACCTGCTCTGCCGCTGGCGACGCAGGTAAAAATTACCTAAATTTACAAACTGAACATTTTATTCAAGTAAGCGTTATTCATAAATCTTTTGGCAAGTATTGACAGATATATGTTAACACAAAGGCTAATAGTTAAAAGTCTCTGATACTGCAGATTAGGTTTTGTCTTCCATAAAAGGATAATAATTTTTCCTGAATTCACATTAACCCTTAAGGGCCTGGAGATTTTTATACATTTTACTGTACGCTGAACGTCTACCTCCTGTGGTTTTGCAGTTGTTTCTAGTCAAGTCTTGGCTGCCTACAGAGGCAGCCAAGACTTGCCTAGAAACAGCTGACAAGGTACTTAGAAAACAAGTTTTGAGTTTACACAAACAATGCATCTTGGGGCACCTGTTCCTTTGCATTAAAAAATTATCAAAGTCGGAATTAACCTGTTAAGGGTTAAAACACAGCTCATACGTTAGTAATGATTACCAGCCATGTCTTGGTTAATCTAATGATGCCCCAAAACCGAAATAAATGAAACTAAATTCAACACTGACCTTGGAGAAAATAGTGCACCATCGCCACATGGAGCTGTTGAAATGTATAGATGAAAAGTTATTCCGTCTTTTATTTTCAGTTTACCACCTGAAGACTGTGTTAACAAATCATTTGGCTTGCTAGGTTCATACTTAGCAATATGCTTGTAGAGAAATCTGCAAAAAAAAAAAAAACAGTAAAGCGCACACAGTTAGTGAGTTGCAGCCTTTTGATTTTGAGGTGAGATATTGCTCTTGCATGCTATCGCACCTGCTATTTTTACTTTTTGTGAGTAGACATCGGTTTCACCTAGCAATTAACCCTTGTCTAAAGAATCGACCGTATCCGTCAAATAATTTACAAATTCTGCTGTAGAATATAATCGAAAACCATTCAACAAAACCATATTATGCGACTCCTCATTGGAACGAGATCAAAAAGCTTTGTTTTCCTTGAAATTTTTTTTTAAGAATTTGGGGAAAACAATTCAAATAACAAATTTTGATATGTGTTTTCTGTGAAGGGTTAAAATCTGTTCATGGAAAACAGGCCAAATAATACAATGTGTGCTAGTGCTGGAAGGTTATGAAATTTGTCCACGGTTTTGGTTTCTACTCCTTTTTTTTTAAAAAGAGTTGAGTCCGGTTTCATTTTTTTTTTAGAGAAAAATATTAAAGTATTAAACACTATAAACACTTGGGTTTTTCCCCAAATATTAGTTTTAATAAAAGTTCAAAGTGCAAGTACCTTCCCCTCTCTCTATGTACGGTGAACCATTAATCCAGAAGACAATGAATATTGTTCACAGAGCACTGGATATACAGTTGACAGTTAAATAGCATTGGCAGCACCCCCCCCCCCCCCCCCCCCACACACACACACAAACACTCACACACACACACCAAGGCAACAGCTGTGGTAGCAATGCACAACTTGGGTAAAAAATGCGGAAGATGTATGTTGTGAAATGTCAGGCCAAAGAAAAGAAATCCCTTTGTTTGGGGTACCCCCACCGACCCTAAACAATAATGCCGACCCTAACAATTTTACAAAGTAAAAGTCGCTCATTGATTTAGGTCATTGTAACCCTAATTTTTATCGGACTTCAACTGTGAATTTGAAATCTATTTTAAGGTTAAAGCTTTCAAAAATACATGTATAAATAAATATATCGGACAGTATAAATGCAGAGCAAGTGATAAGTTCCAGTTCAGCAAAGGAAACCACATTTGATAAATTGATCATTTTTTGATACAGTGTTTTACCATTGGTGTTGAAGGTCATGAAAATTAATGAATATCATGTTGAGTTTCATGTAATGATACTGAAAGCACCGAATCTTGGCCTGTTGTCTTGAAAATGTTATTGGTGCACGTATAGTGTACAACTGTTTTTTTTTAATTCAATTAAAACATATACATAGAAATTACTGACAGTGGCCAGCAGATGCATGGATACTGCATTCAAGTGAAGTGTGTGGTCAATTTGGTAATTCGATGTTTGTTTTATTTTTGTCCAAAGCCAGGTGGTGCTTTCAATCTCACACTGAATGGGGTGATTTTTATCATTTCATTCATTTGTCATTCGAAAGAAAGTTTATTTAATGCATAAATACAATTATATAATGGGACCAAAAAAGTTATTAATTAGGCCTACCAGGCTCTGATTTTTTTCTTTAATTTCCACCCTTTTTATTTAACACATTACATGAAGTGACAGCATTCAAGATTGTGCAGTTAAATAACTGTGTGTGTCCCGGCTGATGGTTATCATACATTCAGGTCAGTCGGTATTTTTCAATAACTAGAGCTGTAGGTTTTTAAATTTCTTGTTTGGTTTCGGTTTTGGTTTTTCAGGTGGAATAAAACCTCGGTTCGGCATTCGGTTTGTTCATGAGGCCAAATAAAATTCAATAAAACTCATTCTTATGTCCGGAGTCATAACTGGATGGCAGTGAAATTAGTGAAACTCAATGAATGCCCGAAATAAGCTATATAATACATGAAGAATCAGGAAGGCCAATATAATAATTACCTAAATATACAGAACTTTTATTGTGCTTGGCCATTTTTCGATGTCTGACACCTACACGCAACTTGAAGAAAGCTGTAAACACATCTAAACTGAAATGTCGGAAATTCACAGAATGTAGCCTTCCCAGAGTAGTGAGAGTACCCAGACACTGCCATTGGCAGTGTCTGGGTACCCTCGTTACTCTGGGATGGCTATATTCTGTGAATTTCTGCAGCAAGAGAGTATTTAATAAAAAACGAAAAACCTTAGATTACGGGATCTCGACGGTTTCGGTTTTTAAAAAAAACTAAAAACATCGGTTCGGTTTCGGTTAACCTACAGCTCTATCAATAACCGAAACAGAGTTGTATTTTCGGTTAACCTCCCAGCACTAATGTGTGCATGAAAATGTGAACAATATACCATGAATTATAAGCTGTAGCATTCCAAGACTTCAAACGAACCAACTTCACTTTCCGTGATTGGTAGAGAAACAACATTATAAGTTATTGTGATGAATTGACGGTAACATGGTCAGAGGTTTTGCGAAGCATCTTGGTTGAACATATGTTCCGAGCCGCAAACCTCAGACCATGTTACCATCGATTAATCATCACAATAACGTATATGCTCCAATAGACACTACAAAATCCATAGCCCAAAACCTACATTGTGAAACACGAGAGTCTTATTTGCTAAACTTGTGATCATTAAAAGTTGCCTTGTTCAAGGCAACTTTTAACGATCACAGGTTTAGTAAATAAACCTCTTGTATGTCCATGATGGCACCGGATAAATAATCAATAAACCAGATAAACTTACTCCATCTTAGTTCAAATCGTAAGTCGGTTTGTAATTTAAACAACACTTCTGGAACACCGTCTGCTGCACACGTGAAACATCCAGAAAAATGAAGCGGCTTGCTAGTCACTCCATTGATGAAGCAGTTACGAAATGGACAACGTCATTTTCATTTTTTAGAAGTTTAATGAAAATGCGGCTAAAACTGTGGACGTAATTCGCACCTCAAGTTTACATGTGCTATGGACCGACAACGACAAACTGACGAACAAGTTGACTCCTATAAACCCCCGTAAAACTTAGTTTTGTGGGGGTATAATGACCACAAAGTATCAACATGCTGTTTAATGTCGTACGTCATAAGACGTACAAAAGTATGAAAGGTTTAATTTATACCTGTGGGCGGGTATATAATAAATGGATCACCCGTATGTGGAATTTTTCTGGTGTGCAGTACTGTATTTCATCCCTTGAGTGCAAGGAGGCTTTTTCAATGCTAAAGCATTGCAAAGCCTTGCTGTATGTGAGGGAGAAATTTATCAATTTTATTAACTTGGGTAAAATATCAGACATAAACAATTTAATTTTTTTTTTAAAGTTTGCATTGATTATAAAAAGAGAGCATGCAGCAGCCAAAAAAGACCATGCATAAAGGCCTGAGAAACAAATTTTTAACTTTTTTAGGCCTAATCTCTATGTATTTACCTTAAAAATCCCCTCCTTGTGATAATCTCTGCATGAGAATCATTAACTGTATTTCCTTCTAAACTCAACTGATGACCAGTAATACATCTATTACCTGAAATAGTGGACAACACAATTTATTTCATACAAACTTGGGTAACAATAGTTCTTCGTGGAAGTTTAACCCTTTACCCAACGAATCGGCCGCATCTGCCCGCATAATATGCAAATTCAGCAGTTGAAAAAATATTTTTAAAACAATTTCAACAAAACAATATCATGTGACCCCTCGTTAGAACGAGCTCGTCGAGCTCGTTCCAATGAGGGGGTCACATGATATGGTTTTGTTGAAATTTTTTTAAAAATTTAAAAAAAATGACATTTAAAATAATAAATTTTGAAATCGTCTGCGTTGAGTAAAGGGTTAAGCTACTTTTAGCATATATGGCTACACTAACACATCAATACAAATGTATACAAAGTAAAGTTTGGTCAACTGTTTAACCCTTTACCCAACGTAATGGCCAGTGCTATACACAAAAATCACCATTCAATTTCATTATTTTTTTAATTTTTGATCTAAAAAACATAGCTTATGACCCTACATTGGCACAAGCCCATTGAACTTGTTCCAACGTGGGGTGAAAAGCTATGTTTTTGATGCAACAAAATTAAAAAATTTAGTTATTCAAGAATTTTGTTTGCAAGCATCATCTGGCTTTCATGTTCATCAGTTAGATAAAGGGTTAAATATGTGATGCACCCTTCAGAACAGGTCAGCTGCAAATGGTCAGGGGTGTGTTTTACACTATTATAAAATAAGAAATAAAAAGTTTGTAGTTTTCGGGTTGGGACCTGGAAAAACATTGCAGACACAAGGTGGAATTTTTGGTTTTGATATGCTGGGGACCCACTCACCCTCGCATGCATATTTTTTCCATCATATTTTTTACACTCGTCCCATTCGGCCTTTAAAAACCATGAAATAGTGACACTGTATATTTTATCCCCTTTTCATGAAATGAGCTAAAAATGTCCCGTCCCCCTAATTCCAACTTTTATATCAATAGAATTGTTCAGAAGGACACTTCCTTTTCCTGTTTTAACCCCTTACCCAACGTAATGGCCAAAACCGGCCAGTGCTATTCACCTAAATCGCCAATTAATTTTCATTATTTTTTCATTTTTTGTCTCAAAAACATAGGTTATGACCCCTCATTGGAACGGACTCATTGAGCTTGTTCCAATGAGGGGTCATAACATATGTTTTTGAGACAAAAAATGAAAACAAAATAGTTATTCAAGAATTATTTTTGCAAGTGTCATCTGCTTTTCAGGTTAGGTAAAGGGTTAATAAACTACAAGTTCTATATATTGTATTCAAAAATGTTTCCCACATATAAGTTACACATGCATGTATCAAATTCGAACAATAAATCAAAGCAGTGTGGTTGTTATATTAATACTTATTCATAAATTACATGATTATTGTATTATTCCTAACGACAAAGAGAGGAAAAATATTCTGCCCATGGAATGACTCAAGTTATCAAGGGTCAGATCGATTTTAATGAACGAGGTTCAGAAATTTCATCTCAAAACATGATGAATTTGAGATTCTGTTTACCATATGAAATAACATCAATAACAGAGTGTAGAGAGTTAAATATGATGAAAACTATTGACATGTAAACTTAGGGCCCTGCGAAGTTTCCGAGATTCAATTCGATTTTGAATCTTAAGTTGACATTTGTTTGATTCGACATCAGCTGCCGGATGCATTTCCACTCGAATCTTTTTCATAGAAATTTAGTTTAGAATCAGTCATCTTCATCGTCTCGAAAACATGTTGTTCAGTTGGAAATCGTGCATAAATAATGTGGAAATCGAAGACTGGGAGTAACTTCAGCTACATTAACAAGGGTGCGTAGTGGTAGACTGTTGGACTTCTATGCCAGAGGTCCTGAGTTCGATCCCCGTCTGGGACAACCCGCATTGTGTCCTTGGGCAAGGCACTTTATCCCGGTTGCCTACATGGGGGCACGATGACGCCATGTACTGAGGCGTACTGCATGTCAATGGTGCACATTTCTTCAACCACTGTAACCCTGCTTGAGCAGAGCTTCAACAGAGTTAGAATGTTGAGGAGCTGACAGTTGGTCGTCGATGCTCGGTGGTTCTCTCTGGGTACCCCAGCTTCCTCCACCCGTGAAACTGTCCACGGTCATGATTAGCCATTGTGCATGAGTATGTGACCTTAAACACCAATAAATAAATAAATAGCTACATTAACATATATAAAACCCTCGCTCATGCCACCAACCATACTAATTTCAATATCATTAGTCCCTACCACTGTTACATGCAATTTTAAAGCTTCCAAGCAATGAACTTTAATCTTTACTGGGCAATATTCCAACTACATCATCAAGGCATGCCTTCTACGAAGGCATGCCTTGATGATGTAGTTGGATTATTTTATTATAACTTGAGCCATCACAGTCAGAATAAATCAGGTTTATGGCACCCCAACCTCCATTGGTCATCATCAAGACATCACTGATTTGATTCAAGGTTCAATTTGATTTTTGAAGAATAAAAGTTATTCGGTTCAAGATTCGATTCGAATCAAAAATGTCAGATTTGCAGGGCCCAATGTAAACTACAACTTCAACCATTTCCTGGATTGATGATTTTAACTAGTTTCACGCTAATAACTTATTTATTTATTTATTTATTTATTTATTTATTTATTTATTTATTTATTTATTGGTGGTTAAGGTCACATATTTCTGCAGAATGGCTAATCATGACCTCAACAGTTTTACGGGTGGAGGAAGCCAGAGTACCTGGAGAGAACCACCGAGCAATGGCAAGCAACTGTCTGCTCCCCAACATACTAACTCCACACAAGCAGGGTTAACATTGGTTGAAGACAGGTGCACCATCGACGTGCAGTACTCCTTAGTACACAGCGTCACTGTGCCCCCACGTGGGCAATGGGGGTGAAGTGTCTTGCCCAAGGACACATGATTGCCGCAGGTGGGATTCGAACCGAGGACCTCTCGGCTTGCAGCCTGCACCTCTACCTACTGAGCCACCGCAACCCCCAATAACTTAATTAATAGAAATCTGTTCAATATTATTTTACGCTAGCAGGAATTAAAATTAAACCACAAAAATCGTTTTCAATGGTTTTTGACAGAGCTCACTGAGATTTTTACTTTTTTAAGTTTGCATTGGTTATAAAAAAGAGAGCATGTGGCAGCCAAAAGGATCATGCGGGAAGGCCTGAGAAACAGATTTTTAAGTTTCTAGGCCTTATAGGCCTAAATATGAAATTAATATACCTGAGCCCACACTGATGACTGTGCCTAAATCATTATCATTTGTCTTCATAATGAGAGCTGCAATCACCTTACGACCAGCAAATGTTTCCATAATGTTAGCAATTATCTGGTTGAATGCCTGGTGACTCAGAGCAGCCATTCTATCAAAATGGGTCATAGCTGCTGATGGAACAGGTGTTTTCATTGACTGAAATGTGAAGAAAGCATTTACAACTAGATGTGCCAGTATGACATGTATGCCTCGGCAAGCAAAAAAAATTTCAGAAAACTGATTTGAGTTTTCATATCATAAACTGAGTTCGAGGTCAATAACTCCACAATATAATCATCCGACCAGGACCAAACTCCAACTGAAATAACAGTTTTCCAGGCTATATAGTTTCATCATGGGTACCTACAAATAGGACAGATATGATCAGGACCAAACTCAAACTCGATTTGGAGATACCCATGACAAAATCACATACCAGAAATGAGTAAATTATCTCCAAGTATGGTGAAAAAAAACCCCTGGAAAACTGTTATTTCAAAATGATGGAATGACAGAATGATGGATGGACAAGGCTAGCACTGAAACTATATAATCTAGTATGTTACTTATCATTAACCCTTCACCCAATTCACCCAACATAACGGTCAAAACCGGCCAGCACTGTCCACAAAAATCACCATTCGATTTTCATTATTTTTCTCTCTTTTTGTCTCCGAAACATAGCTTATGACCCTTCATTGGAATGAACTCAATGAACTCATTCCAACGAGGGGACATAAGCTATGTTTTGAGGATAAAAAATAAAAAAAAATGTAGTTATTCAAGAATTTTATTTGCAAGTGTCGTCTGCCTTTTGTGTTAGGTAAAGGGTTAATCCTGTATCTAATTAATCAGTTGCATCCACTCACATAATTTACAAATCGAGCAGTTGAAAAAATTTTAACCCTTTACCCAACGAATCGGCCGCATCCGCCTGCGTAATATGCAAATTCAGTAGTTGAAAAAATATTATTTTTCAAAAAATTTCAACAAAACCATATCATGTGACCCCTCGATGGAACGAGCTCGTTCCAACAAGGGGGTCACATGATATGGTTTTGCTGAATGTTTTTGAAAAATTTGTAAAAGTGATATTTAAAATAATAAATTTTGATATTGTCTGCGTTGGGTAAAGGGTAAAAAAAAAAAAAGTCAAAATCATATTGTGTGCCCCCCTCCCTCCAACATCATTAGAACGAGCCTATCAAGCTCATTCTAATGGGGTATCACATGATATGGTTGTGCAGAACTTTGTTTTTTTTTAAATCTGAAAAAAAGTAGGCTAAAGAAAATTAATCTTTTGATTCTCAGGTTGTGGCGCATTTGTATTTTTGGCCTGCTGTTTGTCATATTTTTTTCGGAGGCAAAATTCAAAATGTATAAAACTATCATAGTTTGTGATTTTAGCAGTATCACATCGTGATTGATACTGTATTGCTATTCTCTTTGCAAAATGAGACACAATTCTCATGTACAAAATAAATATTTATTTAACTGGTTTTATTTAGTGTTCAACCGATTACCAAAAATGGTCGCAGACCGATTACCGGTTATTTGAGCTCACAATCGGCCGATTCTGATGCCGGTCCCGATTGTAATACCATGCACTACTAGACAAGTTGAGGCTCGAAAGAAGTACATTAAACTAAACATTTTTCTTTGTTGACTGGAGTCGTAGTAAAATTACCAGTCGCGCACACACAGAGCCACGTTTACTGCCCAAGTGTGCGCGACTGGTAATTTTACTGTGACCTTAGTCAATGGAGTACAATCTTCACTTTCCTGGTAGGAACTGGCGATTGTTGCAAGTACGTTCAGTTGTGAGCTTCACTTGTCGTTTAACATGTGTATCCCGTAAAAGGGGCGTCTGGAGAGATTAAGCATACACACTGTGGTTCTTTCTGAACTTTATTGAATGGTATCATTGGCATCATTTTATATCAGCAGTTGAACAAGATAATAAAATGCGATTAATAAATCATTGCAAAATGCTTGGCAACAATCAGTTGAACCAATGTTCCAGGAGCCGTTGCCGTTGTCATCCGATTGCCTACAATCGGCCCATTGTGGTGGCCGGTTCCGATCATCGGTTGAACTCTAGTTTTATTACAAATTACCAACAGGCACTCTCCAATAATTTGTAATAGAACAAATCTGTATAAGCAAACTATTATTTGCGTTTGACTGAATATGAAACATGGGTGAGGAAAATGTGGGTTTTTTCACTGGGACCATCATTTATTTGAAAGGCCTGATTGTGGCTTCTGGCACACAATCAGTTAAAAAAACCTCCTTATTATTTTTTATCTCCATTTTAGTTGTTCTATATTGATTTTGTGTTGTATGATCACTGTTACACAAAAAAAACTATCAGTGAAATCAACATGGAATCTCTAGTATTTAATTTTAGGCTCTCACAACTAGATTTTAGGCATCGGCGACCATTCCATCAAGAATAAGTAAAAATAAAAAATGCCCTCCCTCATGGTTTTAGAAAAAAAAATGCTTGAGAATCAATTATTTAATTTTGTTTGGCCTTACTTTGAAAATTCTAATATCCTGTGCATTGGCTAAAGGGTTAAACACTGAATAAACCTTGAAAAAAAAAATCTAACAGTAAGGCAATAAAGAAAATATTTATTGTTTCTCCGGGGAGAGGGGTGGAGGAAGATGGTGTGTTACAAATATTCTTCTGCCTTCTTAGTGAAAGGATCCAGGACCTATTTCATAGGGAAAATGGGGACTCCAATTGGAAATTATTTTTTTTATAACAAACAGTTACGTGGAATCATCTTCATGCAGTCTCTGTAGTCTCCATCAAATTGTTCTTAAACTATTATAGAAGAATTTGTAATCTGCCTTTGAATTGAGAGACTTGGTTGGACAAGCAATTTAAATTTAATGCAGACATGTTAACTATCCTGGAATGCCCAGGCAAATCCAGTAAATTTAGTGTAGTACCTGGCCGCCCAGAAGGGAATCAGTTTTGGACAAAGATCATGAAAAGTTACGCTGACGAAAAAAAAATTCTTTAATTTCCAGGGGGTGGAGGTTTTCTGGGGGGGGGGGGGGGGAGGGGGCTTTGACGGAAGGGAGGGGAGTGAAAAAAAGAGGGAAGTGAAGTATTTGAACCAATGATTTTTTAACATGGCATTAAGGTCTTCAGCAAATGTTTAGCCTATGAACTACTGGGTGGAACCTGGTGCCAGTGGTGGTCCAAGAGCTGAAATGTTTTAGCTCTTGTGGATATTGTTCCCTGTTTCCCTGAAATTCATACAATTTCCCTGAAAATCACCCTCAAGTTCCCTGAAAAATTTTTTTTCTGAGGTCAACATGTCTGATTTAATGTAGGATTTATGTCCGGAACTGGGTGGTCATAAGGTCTCAGAAAACCAATGGTTTTCTGAGGCCTTATGACTACTCAGTTCAGGGCACCAGTTGAGCATTAAATTTTGGTTTGAGTGGGAACTGAGATTGGGAAATCTGGGGTTGAGAATTGGGAAAAATAATACCCAAATGTCTTTGGGAAAGGGTCCCATGTGGATACCCAAAAGAATCCCCAAGTTAAAAAAAGAATTAACACAAAACATAAATCACTCACAGTTGCTGCGTCCATGTGGTACTGACCACGAGCAATTAGTGTTCTCAGAGCTATGTCAGCAGCTTCTTTCTTCCCATCTTTTTTGTTGGAAACTGTCACAGAAGGAAACTTTTCTCTGCCAACAAATGCAGCCATTTCAAACCTACAGAAGAATAATTAACCTTAATGTCTAGAATTTACATCCATACCTGTCAAAATAAATTTAGAACAACGAAAATGGACATATCTATTTTCTCCCACCACTAAGGTACTGAGATATATATAAAGTTGTGTGTGACAGCTGGGAGAGATATCCCTGTCTCATCCCATCCACTTGACAGCTTTCTCACTCCACCCACGTGACCAACCTATTTGCATATTTAATTAGCGCCAAAACTATTAAATCATCGCAAATCATGTCTACACATGTATAAACAAACAAAATGGAAAGCCATTCAGCTTCAGCACACCTCAAATTGCTCTATCAGTTTATCAGAGAGAAATATACATCTGATTAGAGCTGCACAATATTTAAAACTGAATACCGGTATCGGTATTAAAAAAAATACCGCGGTATACCGGTATATCGAAAACGGTTCAGATATATGAACACAAGTACCACAATCGAGACTCGAGGCATCACAGTCAGAATGAATTAGCACGCCTTGATGAAAAACCTTTACCCGACGCAGATGATATCAAAATTATTATTTTCAAAATTAGTTTATCAAAGTTTGCTCAAAGATTTCAACAAAACTATATCAAGTGACCCCTCATTGGAATGATCTCAACGAGCTCGTTCCAATGAGGGGTTACATGATATAGTTTTGTTGAAATTTTTTAAATTTATTTTTTCAACTGCTGAATTTGTATATTACAATGGCACAATCAGACGCTTCCTTGGATAAAGGGATAATATTATTCAATCGGGGCTACAGCTAAAAAAACTCAAAACATCTTGAAAATTAAATTGTGGGTAAATAAATAATGACAATAAATCGATATTTTTGAAATTACACCGGTATTCAATCGATATTGGTTTGAATACCGGGATATATCGGTTTATCGATATACCGTGCAGCACTACATCTGATATCATTGCACCCAGTCAAACTAAAGTACAAATCTGGAAATGTCGGTTTCATTTGAGGTCTCTTCGGCGCATTAACGCTCAACATGTGGTGCTAGTCTGCGTGTTTTGGTACATATCACACTTCTTGACAATCTTTCCGGATATCTTTTTGGTTTTCTCCTAGAATGAACATACTACAAATTTTTTTTCCTGGAAAATATGGTATTTTCTTATTAATGGCATCGCATCCCTAAAATGGTGGGATGGGTAAATCTCACCCTTGGGGCAAGATATTTGAGCTAGAACCGAGACAAGCCTCGTGTCTGGCTCAAATATCTTGCCCCTTGGGCGAGATTTCCCAATCCCACCCAGACACCCATCAAGGATAACAATACTCTAAAAAGTAAAAATATAATTTCCAGACCTTTAAGGCCTCAGCACTTAAACCAAGAAAACTTCAATGAAACATTCTAGATTTACCTTCCTGAATTAACATTATCTCAACCCGTAAAAACTTGAAGATTTTTATTTTTCTTTTGTTATACTTTGATATAGTACTGAAATGGTTAACCGGATAACCGGTTTGCAACCGGTTACCTACCTAACCAATTAAAAGAAACATCAACCGGTTATGTGAAATATCGATAGTGATCATCATTCCACGGTTAAAACATAGTAAATCTGCCGTTTGATAGAGTACACCTCGAAGCAGTGCTGTATATATTGAGAAATAATCGACTTTGGCACTCAAGACTTTGTTAATGCCCGGCAATATCCATGAGTTCTGAGTAACCGCAGAAACTATTCCGTAGTATGTATACAAACGAACGTTGTTGAGTACTCGACAACATTCGTTTGTATACACAATGCAGAATAGTTTCTGAGAATACTGCTTTCCAATTCCTATAGTTTTGATCCCAGATTCGGTGAAATAATGGCTACGGTTAACCGGATATTATCCAGTTATAGCTCTCGGTTAGTCGGTTGTGAAAATAAACCAACGGTTTCAGCCCTACCAGTGATCTCAACTCAACAAAGAGTATTTCTGGCCCTTCTCCTGGTACGAATGGGTTAATGACCTAAAATTTCCACAGATATGTCATAAATACACTTACCCATAACCAAATGGTAACAAAAGTTTACCAAAATTATTTTCTAACACATCAAAAATATGCCTGAAAATCGGACATTTTGGCCTACAATCTAGAGATGGGCAATATACCGAAAAACCGAACCGATACCGATATCATGGGGACACCGAAAAACCGAACCGACCCAATCTTTGAATACCGAAACCAACGGTATTTTCAATTTTCCCTGTGCATTCACTATTTATAAGGCCTTGATGAGGATTGATAGCAGTTGATGTGTTCATTTTCATGAAAGAAGTGACTGATTTTATTTTTCAGTTTTGTTAAGCCTTAAGAACCAGTGCAGTTGTACTAAATTATCAATAGTCTACGACCTGTACATGTCCAGTTGCTTAGCAGTAATTTTTAGCCAAGTCTTGGCTGCCTTAACAGGCAGCCAAGACTTGGCTAGAAATCACTGACCAGATAATTTTACTACTGTCATCAGGCCCACCTAAAGATGACATCTTCAGGACACACATTCTATGATTACAGATGCCTTAAGTGGAGCTTGAAAAGTTAAGGCGGATTTAGAACAAGTCACCAAATTACTGTAGATATGATTTGTGTTGACAAAAGAATGACAATGTTGAGCCCATCAACAATGGCATGTGTAGCACTGTGATAGAATGATACAAGAACAACTTATTCTGTATTTTTCTGACATGGATTCCCCTACTATCAGTGAATCTGAAGTCACATACCGAATACCGAACCGATACCGCGGTATGCCCACACAAAAATACCGAAACCGACACCGAACTCAAAATTCCAATACCGCCCATCTCTACTACAATCTCGGCACTGTGAATTATCAGAACATCAGTAATGGACTGAATAGTAAGAATGTTATTTATCTTACAATCAACATGTATTTTATCTGTATTAACTCCACAACTGTTGTGTATGCGACCCCGATACAGATGTTTGTATCAGGGGGTCAGATACAAGCACGTTCCTTTCGTGTGAGTTCCATTTTTTCTTTTTGTTTATTCGTACGAACAAATAGTTTGTTATATATTCGTCTACATTCTTGACTTATCCCCAATATATTGTAAGATAAAATGATTATTACCATTATGTGGATATAAAAAATATGTATCCAAGTCTCGCGCCGAGTTCTAAGGGTAGATCATGACTCTCGTCTTCGACTCGTCGTGATCTGCCCTTAGAACCCGGAGCTTAACTCGGATACATATTTTGTACATCCACATAATGGTAATAATCTCTATATATCATTATAAATACAAAAGAAATTTTGATTTTATCTACAATGTGTCCAAAATAGCCATCAAACGTCGCCATTCTTTGAAATCCTCATAACAGACAAATAATGGGTTAACATGTAACAGTTAAAACTAGAAGTCCTGTCATGAAATGCGCACAAATAGCACGTCGATCTGCGTGTTAACCTACGCGTTATAACCATAGTAAGGCTATCAAATTCTGTACATATGGCCTGTGCACAAGCAATGTTTCAGCCAATGGACCTCCGGGTAACCCGGAGGTCCATTGACAGAAACATTGCCTGTGTTTGCATTGAGTAACCAGGAGAACCTGCCAGGCTTTGGAAGCCATTCTATATGGAAATTGCACGCAATACCTACGTGCAATTGAGCCTAGATAAGCGCACAGTTTGTGACAGGACTTCTAGTTTTAACTGTACATCATCGTACTCCATGATCATAATGGAATGAAATACATATGAAGATGCTGCACTATCCCTGTTCAGGTCCAGTTTGAGGGGCAGACACACTGAGTTTGGGACAACATGAAACAGCCAGAATATTCAAGTTCAGAAAATTGGTATGTACTCAGTCACCTGATAACTGCGTGCTTTAAAGTACCGTATTTACTCTATGTATTGGAACACTCTATGATTTGGGACACACATTTTTTCCAGAAAACTATATTTTTTTATGCTCTAAAGTTTGGGACATTCAGGAGATTTGTTTCCAGTTGACCCGTCGCTAGTAGCAGACGCCACTCATAAAAAAAGCGCAATACGCCAGTTCCAATGAGGGATCATAAGCTATGTTTTGGAAGCAAAAAATGAAAATATAAAATAAATTGGACTGCGATTTTTGTATATAGTGATGGAAAATGAATCACACACAACTTTATTCAGCATCAAATCAAGACCAGGCTGTGTTCTTTTCCCATTTTCTAAGAATTGGGACACCTGTGAAAATAATTATTTTTAGCTGTCCCAATACATAGAGTAAATACAGTACTCTGTTTTTGTGCTGGTGATTATGGCAGCTTAGAAGTGGCAAGACGATTTTAGTTAATAGAGTAACAATTTTTTGCTATTCTGTTATTAATAGGGCTGTCAAGATTATTCGATTAATCTGATCGATCATGCCGAAATCGATTAGTATTTTTCGTTGTTGAAGAATTGGTAAATTTTACCCCGTTTTAGACGTTTATTAATTAAAAAAAAAATAATTAAAAAAAAATGAAAAAACTATTGTTTCTTAAGGTAAAGGGTCAAGAACATCGACGTTAAATCTCAAGAAGCCGTTAGAAGCATTTGCCTTTTAGGAACATTCAAAGCTTTGATGTTCTGATGTTCTGAACTTTTGAACTGCCAGTGTAATAATCAAGACCTGTCGGCAGTTGCGACCTTGCAAAGTTCGCAACTGACGACCGGTCTTGATTATTACACTGACGGTTCAAAAGTTCAGAACATCAAACCTTTGAATGTACCTAAAAGTGGATCGTCTTCGTTGTTTACTCAAGGAAGGTCAACTAACTTGAATTTCATTTTTAACAACTTAAAGAGAGGGAAATGTGGGGACAGGGTCATCAATGTACGATTAATCGATTATAATTGATTATTTGCGATGATTAATCAATTCCTAAATTCAAAAATCATGACAGCCCTAGTTATTAATAATAATACCTATCAAGTCAATAGGGTCCTGCGAATATTGGAGATTCGATTCGATATCAATACCATACGTATGCTTCGAGATCGATCCCGAATCAGTCTCAGGATTCAATTTTTTCGAATCTCGTACTAACTTCAATTTGTTACATTTCCAACAAAAATAGGATAAAACTGTCATTAGAAAATTCATTCATGTAGGCTCAATTCCTATTTATTTGAGAAATTGACAATGTTTAATTGTTAGGTAAGGTGTGAATTTGGCCCAGAACATTATCCATAGTTTTGGTTTTTGAAGGCTTAACTTGTTACTATTCACGTTCTTAAGAACGTGAAGAGTAACAAGTTAGGCCTTCAAAAACTAAAACTATGGACAATAGGCCTAGCTGTTTCAGCGACGGTGCTACAGAGAATATTTAGTTATTGGTGTTTAAGGTGTTCACTCCGTCGCGTAAGGGTCATCACAGTGTTCCGGAACTTCCGTTTGATGCAATATGAAATAACTTGTCTAGTAAGATTCGATTCGATGTCGATATCAGAGACACGATTCGATTTGAGATTCGATTCAAAAAGAAATTTGTGATTCGCAGATCCCTACAAGTCAAAGGTTGTGGCATGCTGGTTGCAATGCAAGCATTGCTGAGAACTGGTGTTTTCAACTTCACCACCCCCAACAAAATACATTTAACTCCTCAACCCCAGATTAGGGCGAGGGTATATTTTGTGATTTTTTTTCTCTTTAACCCTTTACCTAACATGAAAAGCAGACGACACTTGCAAAAAAAATTCTTGAATAACTATTTTTTTCCATTTTTTGTCTCAAAAACATAGGTTATGACCCCTCATTGGAACGAGCTCGACATACATACATAATTAAAATTAATAGGCGATTTTTGAGAATAGCGCTGGCCGGTTTTGGCTGTTACGTTGGGTAAAGGGTTAAAATACGTTTTGAATGATTTTAAGAAAAAAGAAATTTTCATATGAGCCTTAATTATGACCTCTTGACCAAATTAGGGTGGGGGGTTTTATCCCGAAACCCCGGGATTTTGCTAAGGGTATATTTTGTGATGTTTGTTTCTTCTTTAAAATAAGTTGTGAATGGTTTTAAGAAAAAAAGAAATGTTCATGTGATTTTCATTTGAGCCTTATGACCCCTTGACCTGATTAGGGTGGAGGTCTAGTGGAGTGACGTCTTTCTGCTTTAAAATGAGTTTTGATGAATTTCAAATTTTAAATGCGTTATACATCACCAAAACATGATGGGGAAAGGCCAGGTACTTGGTGTAAATGACATGGACAGGTGATGATATGCATGAAAGCTTGCCTCTGCTACCAGACAAAGAGTGGACAAATCTCCACCTGCAGTTGGGTTTTTAATCCCCGGAGTACAACTTCACCACCCCCAACAAAATACATTTAACTCCTCAACCCCAGATTAGGGCGAGGGTATATTTTGTGATTTTTTTTCTCTTTAACCCTTTACCTAACATGAAAAGCAGACGACACTTGCAAAAAAAATTCTTGAATAACTATTTTTTTTTCTGCTTTAAAATGAGTTTTGATGAATTTCAAATTTTAAATGCGTTATACATCACCAAAACATGATGGGGAAAGGCCAGGTACTTGGTGTAAATGACATGGGCAGGTGATGATATGCATGAAAGCTTGCCTCTGCTACCAGACAAAGAGTGGACAAATCTCCACCTGCAGTTGGGTTTTTAATCCCCGGAGTACAAAATCCCCCCCCCCCCCCCCCCCCCCCCCCCCCCCCCCATTGTGGGTCTGGTCTGTCGTGCCTGATAGTGTAGTAGTTGGGATATATCTATGCCCGTGAGGGATGGTATGGAAGGGTGTTCACTCTTTCCAGAAGAAAGATTGTTTTGAAAATAGCCCTTACAATGAAGCAATCTAGAGCAACCTGGTGTCAGGATTGGTTATATTTTGCTTGCGGGAAAGGGAATGAAACGATAACGTGATATGAAAATCTGACATAAACTTCCTTTAACAATATATTGAATAAAAGGGATATAAACTGACCCCAGAGTGCTTATTTATTTATTTATTTATTAGGGTTTAATGACACTTTAACAGCCAAAGTCATATCATGTCATCTTAATCACCGACGTGCAGTACACCTTAGTACATGGCGTCATCATGCCCCCATGTGAACAATCAGGGTTAAGTGCCTTGCCCAAGAATACAACGCAGGAGTCCGAATCGATCGCTCAGATGGTCAGCCATCCAAGGACTAACTGTGCTCGACGGTGCTTAACTTTGGTTATCTATTATTTATTTATTTATTTATTGTTGTTTATGGTCACATACTTCTGCACAATGGCTAATCATGACCACAACATGGAGATAAAGTCAAGGTCAGTCAATCGTTTATACCCCATGTTGCCTATTTTAGAGGACTCGCACCCCAAGCATTAGTGACTGGGTCCTATTTTACCAGCGAAACAGAGCTTGTTTACCACAATAAACAAGCACTGCTTCACTTCCCGGGGTTTCCACGGTTGAACTTTGGTTATCTGATGAGAACCAGTTACTGCACCCCCACCATGCCCCCTCCACCAACCCCCAGAGAGGTAATAATCAGTTCTATCTAACAATTCCTATGTTCAGGCAGTAATAACAATGAAAGTGTCAATAACACTGTAGCTCAACTTGACAAACTTGAACTTGGTAAATTGTAAGTGAAATGGCAAAATTGAAGATCATCGGTACCAATGTTATTTGGTGAAATTTCAACATAACAGCAATGTGTGTGCACAATGTCAGAGTAATCCATGCATTTTTATATGTAAACTGTAAGATTGGCTAAAGGAAGAATATTGATACACAAATGCAGTATGTTCAGAGGTTATTGTAAATGGCAACTTTTCCCACAGAAATGAATGCTAATCAATAGCTCTTATCTAAAGGTCTTGCCTAATGAGAAAACCAAGTTCAAAAACAATCCTATGATAAATGTGACCTGTTGGCCATGTCAAAGAAGAATGTTGATGCACAAATGCAATAAATTCAAAGATTGTTGCTAACAGCAACAGTACAAGTTTTTGATGGAAATGAAAAGAAAATCAATAGCTCCTATCTTAGTCACCCTACTTAAGCATACAAAGTTTCAAAATAACCTGATAGTGAATGTGCCCTCTGAGGCATGTCAAAGGAAGATGTTAATGCACAAATACTCTAAGTTTGAAGGTCATTGCTTGTGGTAATATTTTTTTGTATTTTTTTATGGAAATTCAGAAATATGCCCTGCAGAGAGTGCAAAAGGGATAAGTTGACGCAAACATGCAGTAAGTTCAAAGGCCGGTGATAACAACAATAATTTTTTATGGAAATGAAAAAAGCAATAGCTCATATCTAGAGGTCACCCCGAACACACATACCAAGTTTCAAAGTGGTCCCATCATAAATGTGCCCTGAAGGGTGTGTTAAAGGGAAATATTGAGGTCTGACTAAACTAAGTTCAAAGGTGAGCGGCAACATTTTTTTGACAGAAATGGAAGAAAATCGACAGCTCCCATATAGATGTCACCCCACACAAACACACCAAGTTTGCAAGCGATCCAATCATACATGTAAATGTGCCCTGCAGGGTGTGCCAAAGGGAAATATTGATGCTGAACTGCACTAAGTTTTTACTAAGTTCATCAGAGGTTGTTGCCAATGGCAACTATTTTTGACAGAAATGGAAGAAAATTGATAGCTCCCATCTAGAGGTCACCCCAAACAAGCACACCAAGTTTCAAAGTGATCTGGTCAAAAATGTGCACTGCAGGCTGCCCCAATGGGAAATATTGATGCATAACTGCATGAAGTTCATTGAAGGTCATTGCCAGCGGCAACATTTTTTGACGGAAATTGAAGAAAATCGATAGCTCCCATCTAGAGGTAACCCCAAACAAACATACCAGGTTTCAAACCATTCTGATCATAAATGTACCCTGTAGGGTGTGCCAAAGGAATATGTTGATGCCTGACAAAACTAAGTTCCAAGAACATTACCCGGCAACGTTTTTGGACGGAAATGGAAGAAAATTTATACCTCCCATCTAGAGCTCACCCCAAACAAGCATACCAAGTTTCAAAGTGATCTGGTCAAAACTGTGCACTGCAGAATGTGCCAAAAGGGAAATATTGATGCATAACTGCACTAAGTTCATCGAAGGTCATTGCCAGTGGCAACATTTTTGACGGAAATCGACTAAGTTCATCGAAGGTCATTGCCAGTGGCAACATTTTTTGATGAAAATCTAAGAAAATCACTAGCTTACATCTAGAAGTAACCCCAAACAAGCATACAAAGTTTCAAACCGATCTGATCATAAATGTGCCCTGTTGGGAAAACCAAAAAATATAAAGTAAAGTAAGTTCAAAGGTCGTTGCCAGCGGCAACATTTTTTGATGGAAATGGTAGAAAATCAATAGCTCCCATCTAGAGGTCACTCCAAACAAGCATACAAAGTTTCAAAGTGATCTGATCATAAAGGTGTGCCGAAGGAAATTGTGTATGTACATACATTCGCCAATGGACGAGAGTCCGTCTGCACCTGTTCTAACGCCGGTGACAGAAAAAAAACTGAAGAGCAGTAGTGTTCAACCGATTACCGAAAATGGTCGCAGACCGATTACCGGTTATTTGAGCTAACAATTGGCCGATTCTGATGCCAATCCCGATTGTAATACCATGCACGACTAGACAAGTCGAGGCTCGAAAGAACTACATTAAACTAAACATTTTTCTTTGTTGACTGGAGTCGTAGTAAAATTACCAGTCGCACACACTTGGGCAGTAAACGTGGCTCTCACAGAGCCACGTTTACCGCCCAAGTGTGCGCGACTGGTAATTTTACTGCGACCTGAGTCAATGGAGTACAATCTGCACTTTCCTGCTAGGAAATGGCGATTGCTGCAAGTACGTTCAATTGTGAGCTTCACTTGTCATTTGACTTGTGTATCCCGTAAAATGGGTGTCTGGAGATATTAGGCAAACACACTGTGGTTCTTTCTCAACTTTATTGAATGGTATCATTGGCATCATTTTACATTAGCTGTTGAACAAGATAATAAAATGCGATTAATGAATCATTGCAAAATGCTTGGCAACAATCGGTTGAACCGATGTTCCAGGAGCCGTTGCCGTTGTCATCCGATTGCCTACAATCGGCCGATTGTGGTGGCCGGTTCCGATCATCGGTTGAATACTAAAGAGCAGTATATAGAGGATATTCACGAAAATTTGATGAATACCGAAAAAATCTCGTGAGTGGCTACAAAGAAATATGAGGATCTTCACGAGCGACGCAGTCGCGAGTGAAGATCCTCATATTTCTTGTAGCCACGAACGAGATATTTTCGGTATTCATCAAATTTTCGTGAATTTTCTTTTTATTTAATGCTCTACGACTACAAACTCTCCAATTTGTGGCCTTTATTTGCCATTAAGGCGCAAAATTTATGTGCCGAACCGGCGTCCATACAAAAATTACAACAACCAAACTCCAACCATTGGAATGTGTGAATATCCGCACAAAAAGTAGTCCCGTCTTATTTCTCCCCTAACTTTACGATTTACCAAGGCTGGCGAATTGAAATAATCGCAATGTGTTTCGAAGAAATAGAACAATAACAAAAAACACCACTTTCTTATTTTCAATAACAAGACACGTCATTTTATTTTTTTTGAACTCAATGCACTGAAGACGTGTGAAGTTGAACTGAAGAAATTTGAAAGTGATTTCGGCTTTTCGCTGGAAGGTGAATGAGAAAGTCAAACTTTGAAACCGCTGATTTAATGAATTGATTTAGTCACTGTCACTATCAATTATTCGAATTCGTTTGTATTTGGGACTCTGGAATTCATTACTGATGTGGTGACTCGTTTAAAGTACATGTGATTCGTCATCCGAACCTACGATGAAATATCGATTTCTAAATATCATTTTGATATTTCGTTTTGCCGACCGACAGGGGAATATGACTTAATTTTTCAGCGTGAATTGATGCCTGAGCATTAAATAAAAGAAAATATTGACTACAACAGAAATTAGTTTCATGTGGGTGTTAACTTAATGCTTACCTGAATGGTACTGAATTCTTGATCTATTTTGAAAATCTGGTCATTGTTGTGAAGGTATTCAACTGGCCTTTAGATTACCCCAATTTCACACCGTTACAGGTGTGCCCAAAGAAAAGGTGTGACGACATCAAGAAAATATATAAATTCTCTTCTGCATTTGAGAATAACTTTCCACATAATATGACCACAGAAACACAAAGAAAGGCATAGCAATAAAACATGAAGGTATAAGGCTGTGATTTCTGGTTTTAATGTACCAAAATTAGGGCAAAAGGGTGTGCCTAAAATAAACAAATTTAAAAGTCTGGTGTTCAAGGCAGTGATGTAAATTTCAGAAGTGGTGGCTAAAAGAAAATATTGACATGTTCATATGACTAGCATTGTTATTATGATGTCTGGTCACAGGCACCGCACATACTCCCAGACGTTTTGACAAAATAAAAAACTCAGAAAAATATATCCCCTCCCTATGAATAGAGCTGTAGGTTAACCGAAACCGAACCGAGGTTTTTAGTTTTTTTAAAAAACCAAAACCGTCGACATCCCGTAATCTAAGGTTTTTCGTTTTTTTTTATTAAATACTCTCTTGCTGCAGAAATTTACAGAATGTAGACATCCCAGAGTAGTGAGAGTACCCAGACACTGCCAATGGCAGTGTCTGGGTACTCTCACTACTCTGGGAAGGCTACCTTCTGTGAATTTCCGACATTTCAGTTTAGTTGTGTTTGCAGCTTTCCTCAAGTTGCGTGTAGGTGTCAGACCTCGAAAAATGGCCAAGCACAATAAAAGTTCTGTATATTTAGGTAATTATTATATTGGCCTTCCTGATTCTTCATGTATTATAAAGCTTATTTCGGGCATTCATTGAGTTTCACTCAATTTCAGTACCATTCAGTTGTGATTCCGGACATAAGAATGAGTTTTATTGAATTTTACTTGGCCTCATGAACAAACCGAAAACCGAACCGAACCGAGGTTTTATTCCACCTGAAAAACCAAAACCGAAACCAAACAAGAAATTTAAAAACCTACAGCTCTACCTATGAATTAAATAGACACATATAGTGTGTGTATGTGGGGGAGGGGGGGGAGAGGATATATGTTTCTCAGCAATTTATTCTGTCAAAATGTCTGGAAGCAGGTGCATGCAGTCTGATCTAAAATATCAGACATAAACCATTTAATTTTTATATTTTTATGTTTGCACTGGCTATAAGAAGACCATGCAGAAGGGCCTGAGAAACAGATTTTTAACTTTTTTACGCATCAAGTAAACTTTTTTCATGGAGGCATTTTTTCTATCAAATACAGGATAACAGAGTAAATCTTGAGCTCATTTAAAAAAAACAGATGGAAATCGTGGAAAAAAAGACATGCTGCAAATAACCCTTTACCACATGCCACAACCAAACTGACTTGAATTTTTTACAAAAATTGTCAATAAAATTCCAGTAGTTTTTTGTTTTTACTTTAACAGGTAACAAATTTTGATGGTCCAAAATAATTTAGCAATCCCAAATTAATTTCAGCCATCAAAATTTGTTCATATGTCTTTGCCTTGTTACAATTTATTGGAGAATGCCTATGGGAAATCCATGTATTGTAAAAAGGCAAATCCTACAGTTAAAACTAGAAGTCCTGTCATGAAATGTGCACAAATATCAAGCTGATATGCGCATTAATGTACGTGTTATGACCCAAGTAAAGCTATCAAATTCTTTACATATGGCCTGTGCACAAGCAATGTTTCAGCCAATGGACCTCCGGGTAACCTGGAGGTCCATTGGCAGAAACATTGCATGTGTTTGCTATGAGTAACCAGGAGGACCTGCCGTGCTTTGGATGCCATTCAACATGACAATTGCGCGCAATTCCAACGCGCAATTAACTGGTAGAGTGCTGGAAGCCCATATTTGGGCTTTATTCTGAAGTGCAGGTGCCGCAGCAGAATGGCTTCATATTCTGTGAATGTGCTTCATATTAATTTTGAATTAAAATAATTTAGTCTGAGAGGATTTGCCTTGTTACAATTTATGGGAGAGAGCCTAGTGGCATTCTCCCATAAACTGTAACAAGACAAAGGGACATGGATTAATTTGGATGACCAAAAATAATTTAGCACTCTACCAGTTAAGCCTAGATAAGCGCACTATTCGTGACAGGACTTCTAGTTTTAACTGTAACAAACTAATTAATATAACTTCAAAGATAATTGGAAGAACATGCACATAATATGAAAGCTTTATGTTGCTTTACCTCCAGTTCAGAATAAAGCCCATATGTGGGGTTCCATTCAGGGGGGGTCGATTTAATATTTAAAAACTGAATAGCAGTTTTCTAACTTGGATAAATTTCAATTTGCATTTCCTATTATTTACATGATTTTTCATTTGAAATTGATTAGTTATATTTGAAAACTGATTCGAAAACTGCTATGCACTCAACCAGCTAAAAATATAACTTATGACCCTCTCATTGGAACGAGCTCACAAAGCACATTCCAATCAGGGTTTATAAACTATATTTCAGAGATAAAAATAAAAATATTTAGTTACTGAAGAATTTTTTGCAAGAAGTTTGGTGTATTGGTGTTTAAGGTCACATATTTCTGCACAATGGCTAATCATGACCTCAACATGGATATAAAGCCAAGTTTTATCAATCGTTTATAGCCATGTTGCCCATTTTTGAGAACTTCCACCCCAAGCATTGGTGACTGGGCCCTATTTTACCAAAAAACCAGAGCTTGTTCACTGCAGTAAACAAGCACTACTTCACTTCCTAGAGTTCCCACAGGGATTTTGCATGTGATGTCAGCTATTCAGGTAGGTAAAGTGTTAAAATTATTTTCTTACGATGGTTTGTGCGATGGTCCTCTTGAACGGAGAACTTCAATCGTAGCAACAGTTTTTCTTGACTGTGCATACTCCATCAGAGCACTGATTGGATTCTTGTTCACAGCTGCAAATGTCTCTGTAGTAAGCTGTAGCTGTGGACCACTTCCAGGTAAATGAAATGAAGTGTTCATCGATGTCGGCATTGAAGACGGCATGTGCTGCGACTGATTAATAGGCATCGAAGGATAACCCCCTGGGGATGAAGACGACATCATAGTATGAACATTCTGTTGAAAACCTACACCTGATGTGAAATATGTATTAAATGATGATGGGGTAACAGATGCAGAGGGTGTATTTCCAGTATTTATGGGATTGGAGAAACCTGTGTTCTGCAGTCTTTGTTGAACTTTCAATATTTCACTTGGTGTTGGTGGCATTTTTGAAGAATTTCGTTCAAGTGGATTGGCTTGTAGTGAGTTAAATATACGAGGCTGACATGAAAATCCTGTGGATGATGTATGAATAATTTCATTGCGTGATGCCGTATTCAGTACAGAAGGTCTTGGAGCATTCATTTGCTGCAATGATTTTTTAGAGCTGGTTGTATTTGTCTCGGCAACAGATGTTTTCATTGCATTCAATAGATTCTGGTAAGGTGAAGATGATGGTGTGTTATGTTGAGTAAGCGATGATGATGGGCTACCAGTATATCTACCAAATTTAGAATTACCAGACAACAATTCAAGAGGTGATGGTGGTAATCCAACACAAGCTTGATTCCTGCATGTCTGATTATTAACTGCTTTTTCTAGCTGTCTGTCAGGTTTATCAAAATTTTCAACAATTGCTGGGCGTAAACTCTTCAAATATTCTTTACCAGGTTTGCTAACCATCCATGTCTTTCTGCCTAAACTCTGAATCAAAGATTCTTCTGAAAGCACATGCAAACATTGGGATAATACAGCTTCTGAAAGAGATGTTTTTTGCTTTAACACACAATCAGCACCTGTGCTGAAGGGACAAGAATCAAGTGCTAATAAGACTTTGTCATTATCTGAGATACTCTGTTCTGATGGTGTAGCAGGCTTCTGGTCTTCTTCAATGATGGCAGGTTGAACATCTACAGATACAACCATTTCTTTATCATCTCCTTGTTCTTCCTGTAAATCCATAGCAATGGAGGCTGAGCATTCGGCATCAGCAGCTGACAACTGTCTACTGCTAGAGTGAAAATTTTCTGTTGATTCAACATTCAATGACTGTTTTAAGTTATCAACATACTTTTCACCAACCTTTGTCAACATCCACGCAGTTCCAAATTTATCAATTAACTTTTTATGAGACAGTTCTTGCAAAATTTGACCAACAACATCAGGAGACAATGATGTCTTAGATTCAAGACCAGGCTGCCCAATCATCTTCAGAGTACTGGTACTAATAACCATGAGAACTTGATCAGAGTTGTTTAGACTACTTGTCAATAAATCAGACTTGCTTTGTTGATTACTTGTCAATAAATCAGACTTGCTTTGTTGATTAAAATTAACTGTATTCAATAAGTTTTCACAAGACTGTAAATTACTTTCAGTTGAATTTTCAAACGTCTCAGAATAATGATTAGGAGAATTTTCCACAGACTGTGAATTATAATTAGATGAATCTTCAATAGACTGAGAATCATAGTTTGATGTTGTCGCTGCTGATGATAATGGTGACCTTGGTTCTAAGGATGGCATATTTTCCAACAAAGATGGGATTCTTGGAGCAAAGCCAGCATCACCAGAAAAATTATAGGAATCCAAACTGCCACCATACTGATTTCCCATCAAAGGTGGAATAGTCCCCTGTGCTAATGATGCATATCCACCAGAATATCCCAAGCAATTAACAGAAATACTTCCTGGATTAAATGTTTGCATTGATTCATTACAAGCAATGCTCCATCTCATTGGTTTATCAGATGTCTTAACAATCATCCCTCGCTTCTCCAGAGAGTACAGTGCTGGGTTGATTTCAGATGATGTCTTTAAGTTCAACTGCTGAGCTATTTGAATCGTCTTCAATGGCATTTCGGCAGACTCAAGAACTGCCAGAACTCGTTCAGTCAAGTGACCTGTCACTTTGTCCCTTTTGTTCTGAAAAAGAAATTCAGAAAGTCCTACATGTACAAAATTTTGTAATTAACCTTTTCACACTGATATTGAAATACAGTGTAGTTGCCGAGGACTGTTCATAATCCACGTGGGCAGTGATGTCCACACATGCATTTACCAGGTAATAACTAGAGTTGTGACTGTCCCAGATGGGCCTGTCCATACCCCCTGCTGCCATGATTATTCTAAGACCAGTGCTGGAAATAAACAAAATTGATGGGTGCAGTTTTAAGCTTCCGTGAAATCAGAGACGGTAGTAAATTGCACCAGTAAAATGTTAGTGTAGGAATTTTCGAGGGAATACTGTCACCAAACACCATAAACCTTAACCCTCTGAACTCTATTGATATCTTCCATTTCAAATCAATGGCAGCAATCAGAAGAGTCCATATTCATTATTTGGGGTAAACCCATCAATATTTTCAATGTGCAGCCCTGAGGCTGCACGTTGAAAATATTGATTGGTCTCCTCCACACATTTACTGAACAGCCATCTTATTTAATGATGTTATGACATATCATGTTCCTGGCCAGAAAAATGGCAACTCAGGTTCAGGGGGTTAAATGTAGAAATGACTTGCTGAATTATGGAAGGAACTTGCCACTGGCCACAGAGTGCTGCTTTCTCAAAACAACACACATTTATTTGCCCTCACAGTGTATTAGTGCGGCACAACATTTTTCAACAAGTGCATTTTTTAGCTCCCAGAAAACAGAAAACATGAATGCTGACGGGATTAATTGTACTCGCACGTGTCTCATTTCCAGGAGTGTAAGACGAAAAGTGGCACAACTCTGGTAAAAAAAAGTCCAATCAAAACTATAATCGCAGGTGCACAGGTTCCCATGGTAATGTACATCCATTCCAAGCTGAGACAATCTCTGGACAAAATTCAGGCATTCTAAGATGAAAAGCGGCATAACTCTGGGGAACAAGGTTCGATCAAAACTATAATTACAGGTGCACAGGTTCCCATGATAGTGAAAAACCTTACCAAGTTTCAACAAAATCAACCCATAATCATCTGAGAATAGCTCCGGACAAAACTCTAGGCAATTTAGGCATTCTAAGATCAAAAGGGGTATAACTCTGGCAAAAAAAGACTGATCAGAACTATAATCGCAGGTGCACAGAATCCCATGGTAGTAAACATCCATACCACGTTACAAAGGAATTGACCCTTAAAAATCTGAGAAAATCTTCGAACAAAATTGAGACATTCTAAGACGAAAAGGGGTGTAACTCTGGCAACAAAATTCTGATCAAAACTATAATCATGGGTGCACAGGTTCCCATGGTAGTAAATAACCATACCAAGTTTCAAAGGATTCAACCCATAAACATCTGAGAAAATCTCTGGACAAAATTCTAGGCCAGCTTTTTCAAGTCAAAAAAGGGCATAATTCTGGCAAACATAATCCGACCGGAACTATAATCACAGGTGCACAGAATCCCATGGTAGTAAACATAAACAGGTATTGACCCATACACATCTGAGAAAATCTACGGACAAAATTCAGACATTCTAAGACAAAAAGGGGTATAACTCTTTAAAAAAATTCCGATCGCAACTATAATTACAGGTTCCCATAGTAGTGAACATCCATACCAAGTTTCAAAGGAATCAACTCAAAAACATCTGAGAAAATCTCCTAACAAAATTCTAGGCCAGCTTTTTCAAGTCGAAAAGGGGCAAAAATTAACCGACCGGAACTATAATTGCAGGTGCACAGGATCCCATGGTAGTAAACATCTATACCAAGTTTCAAAGAAATTGACTAACAAACATCTGAGAAAATCTCCGGCCAAAATTCAGACATTCTAAGACAACAAAAAGGGGAATAACTCTGGCAAAAAAAGTTTTGATCGAAACTATAATTGCAGGTGCACAGGTTCCCATGGTAGTAAACATCCATAACAAGTTTCAAAGGAATCGACACACAAACATCTAAGAAAATCTAGGGCAAAATTCTGGGCCAGCTTTTTCAAGTCGAAAAGGGGCATTATTCTGGCAAAAATAATCCAACCGGAACTATAATCGCCGATGTGCAGGTTTCCATGGTGCTGAACATTCATACCATGCTTCGAGCAGATTGGTCCATAAATGTCTAAGAAAATCGCAAAACAAAATTATGTGTATGGACAGACGGATGGACAAGGTGATTCCAGTACACCCCTACAACTCATTGCGAGGGGTATAAAAATCATCAGCAGCATACTTTTTAATTAATGAAGCACCAGGTTGCTCCAGGTTCTAAGGGTAAATCACAACTCATCTTTAACTCGTCGAGATCTGCCCTTAGAACCCGTAGCTCGACTCGTTTACACATTTTGTACATCCACATAATGGTAATAACCCAAATGTCAGATAGTGCATGAGGTCACTTTCAGGCTGAATCCTAACCACATACAGTGTCTAGTACAAAATTCTCACACGCGTTTCAGTTTTTGCATGAACATCTGTAGAAAGCTCTTATTTCCAATGTAGAAGCGCGAGTGCGATAGTGCACCTCAAATTTATCAAAAGCACTGAATTAATTTCAATAAAATTGAATAAAATTTCTTAGAAGTTAAACAAAATGGAAACTTCAAGGCTTCAGAGAATACATTCAGGAGACTAATCGACGAGTGATTCACTAATCGGTTAATAGATTTGTTTAGTACTAATCACGTCGGCGTCGACTAGTCGAAAAATCATTTCAACACTATCACATAGACTAACTGGTAGCCATTTTGCTTACTTATCAAATACTGACTATAATTGTCTGACTACATACATGTACATAATTCAGATATAAATCCTGTCATGTTGCGCAAGACATCATTGCATGTATCAAACCTACATAAGATACCATACACACCACCCAAGCAATAGGATGAAAAGATATGGTAAAACTACAAATTTCAAGAACAGGCCCCCAATGACTCTCCTTGTGTCAAATTAAGGTGGGCCAAAAATGTCCCCCTAAGTTCATTTAACCCTTTCCATAACGGATCGGATGCATCCACGCACGTAATTTGCAAATTCATCAGTTGAAAAAATATTTATTTTCAGAAAATTACAACAAAACTATATCATGTGACCCCCTCACTGGAACGAGCTCGTCGAGCTCATTCCATGAGGGGGCACTTGATATGGTTTTGTTGCAATATTTTGAAAAAATAATATTTAAAATCATAAATTTTGATATCGTATGCGATAAGTAAAGGGAAGGGTTAAGGCAGGCCACCACTGCTCTCCTCACATTTTGAAAATGACAGGTCTGAGTGTGTCCGATATTACAGTATGCAAGCTAAACTCGAATTCTTGTGTTCACAGGATAGAAATTACTGTTGTTGAAAAATTATTCTAATACCTCTTACTTATTGGTTATTTCAGTGAGCTCTTTGAATAAAAACGTAGAAATGCATAAAAGTCCTTTTTTATTCTCTTTCATCACCGAGAGTCACATATATTGTTCAACTAATGTTACTTCGCTCTAATTCTTGTTCGACCTACCCATCCCCCCAGTTGTTTCACCCAAAGTCTTGCTCACCCCAGGGCATTGTGCCCTAAATTCAGAGACGAGTCATGTTGCCCCTAAATTTTTGTCAATTAAACTTCTTGCCAACACACAGGAGGTTATTTATTTATTTATTTATTGGTGTTTATGGTCACATACTTAACGGCATTAGGTGGCTAAAGTGTAAGCAATGGATGATTACGGAAATTAATATGTAAATACTACTATTATTATTATTATTATTCGCCGCAGGAGGGCTATGCCGGTGGTAAGATTTGAACGTGATAGTAAAAGTACTATCTATAGTAGTAGCAACCACTCAGTACAGCACCTGGTCGACCCTCAGCATGGAAAATCAAATTGACAGAGACAGACTCAAGGTGCAGAAAGGACATCAATCAATCAATCACTTTTTTTTTTCTCTCTCTCACTCTTTTTTATTGCGAAGTTAGATTTTCTAGTATATATATATATTTTTTTTTTTTACATTTCTCTCAATTGTTTGTTTCGCCATTATATTGATTTTGTGTATCATGTTAAGGGAGCGGACGGTATACTAAGTGGAAAGCTCTTGTCCTCCAATCCCAATTTGCAACTTATTTGTTTGGCAAATAAAAATATGTTTAACCTATACTTATGGACAATGGCTAATCATGATTGTGACAGTTTTACGGGTGGAGGAAGCTGGACTACCCAGAGAGAATCACCGAGCAACTGTTAGCTCCTCAACATTCTCTGTTCAAGCACGGCTCAAGCAGGGTTACAGCGGTTGAAGACATGTGCACCATCAGCATGCAGTACGCCTTGGTACGCGGCATCATCATGCTCCCATGTAGGCAACCGGGATAAAGTGCCTCATGGCACAGGAGGTTGAGTTTAGGAGTTAATTTGGGTTACAACTTGGACGAAAAGGTCTGCCATATAATCATTGACTTTGATATGGATCAAAGTAAAAAAAAAATAAACAGTAACAACCAGGGCTTATATTTCGACGAGAATCCGAGAATCGATTCGCACAAAGATTCGTGCAATAAAACCGGCGAGACTCCATGTAGATTCTCGCTGCACCTCTGCTAGGATTCGCGTGAAAAAAATTGAGTCAATTTAACCCTTTAACTAACACAGCGGCAACAAATTAACCAATAGAAGGCTAACATGACCTGAAATAACTTGACACTTTGTCAATAAAACCTTACAAATATGGCTGATGTTGGAACCGGCTCATTGAGCCGGTTCCAACGACAGCCATATTTGTAAGATTTTATTGATAAATATTGTCCATTTAATTATTTTATCATTTATTTATTATTTATTGTTTAAAAATTATCAAACTTAGTTTTAAAAATTAAAAAAGTGTGTTGGGTAAAAGGTTAACATGTGTTATCAGTATGCAACAGTGGTTCAATCTTGGTGGCGTCATGGGATCCTGGGACACTCATAGTAGGTATGGATTCTCGCAACCATTTTCACAAGAACCCAAATGGATTCTCACAAATTTAGACGAAATATAAGCCCTGAACAACTGCCATTTTTTTATTGCTTATGACCACCCATTCACTAAAAGGTAAGGTTAAAACATTTTTTTAAAGACAGAAAAATTAGCAGATTGTTTGCCCTTATTATTTGTATATGTTTCATCTTTCAAAAACAACTATCAAAACTTTTTATTTGTAGGCGATACAGGTCACTTTGCCCCCAATGTCGGGAAGAAATGACCAGGGGCAAACAGTAATAATAATAACACTTTGGCCAGCCGCTGATTTGTCGCGGTTCTTGGACGAGAAGGCCTTGGTCACCCCTGTTCTTCCAACTGCCTCCCTATTCCCATGCTTCTCCTCTCCTCCCAACATTAGCAGATGAACTGCTTGATGACATCCCTTGCCCCATTCTTACCAATCTCTCCGATTAGCATATTAACCCTCTCCTTTGAGTCTCTCCTAACCACATGTCCTTCATTCTCCCATCCCACTTTCCCATTATCACAGGCGTCTGGTGCTTGGATCGTGAAAAAATACGTCCAAAATCCAATATATAAGACCATTATCAAATATTACCCCTATACATATATAAAAAAGAGAAAGGTGTTCAACGAACTTCTCAGGAAGTTTGACACTCGAAATTAGATAACGTCTATTTTTCATATAAACAAAACTTTTTCTATCAGTTTTAAGGCATTAATGAATGCATAATATATTTATCTTCACATGTGCAAGTGTTTCATGTATCGCTCACTCAACATACAATCAAACCAACTTTATTTTTCATACCTTTCACATCAGATTTATTTCTTGTCATCCTCCATGATACAAATTCGTAAACATTACGTCATAATCCACCACAGTGAATAAACTGTTTGTTTCTATTTCCCAGTACGAGACAGAAAGAAAGATTATCATTTTTCTATCTCGTACTGGGAAATAGAAACAAACAGTTTATTCACTGCAGTGGATTATGACCTAATTATTACGAATTTGTATCATGGAGGATGACAAGAAGTAAATCTGATGTGAAAGTTATGAAAAATAAAGTTGGTATGATTGTATGATGAGTAAGCGATAAATGAAACACTTGCACATGTGAAGATAAATATATTGTACATTCATTAATGCCTTAAAACTGATCGAAAAAGTTTCGTTTATATGAAAAATAGGCGTTATCTAATTCTGAGTGTCAAACTTCCTGAGAAGTTCGTTGCACACCTTTCTTTTTTTTATATATGTATAGTGGTAATATTTGATAATGGTCTTATATATTGGATTTTGGACGTATTTTTTCACGATCCAAGCGCCAGACGCCTGTGCCATTATACTCCCAGTGATTGGGGCAAAATGACTCAACACACTCATACTCATAAAAATCATTGGAGGAATTTCATAAGTACCCACTTACTTACCTATACTTAATAACAAGCACAATTATGTGAGAAAATTACTTTAAATACAGTTTAAAATAATTATGCCAGGCTATTTTGGTAAAAAGGGTTTTCCCAAAATCCTGTGTGGAAAAACCATCATTGTGAACATGGAAAAATGTTTGTTGGCTTTTCCACTTTCTTACAGGTGTGAAAACAGGATTCAAAATTGGGATGCCCTATCAATTTAATTTTTTTTTTTTTTTTTTGGGGGGGGGGGGGGGGGGAGGGGCGGGTCGGAATAATATTTAAAAGGCCATTGTGTGTGGTTTTAGGGGCCTCCCCTAGTCCTAAATGGGCCCCTCTGGTTATTGACCCTCCTCGCACTTATAGTACAAGTTACCTGAAAGGCTGACTGGGCGTGGATGGGGGGGGGGGGGGGGGGGCAACAACCGTAAGGTCCAAGTTAGAACTACTCCACCACCAAAACATTATTACCAAATTTAGTGCTCTTAGGGCGAATCTGAAGCATTTGTAGTGTGTGTAGTCTCTAAATTAGATACGAATTTGGGGCTATTTGTTGTGAGAAACTTGCATTAAGTTGCAATTGCATTGGGCCATTTTAGGACTGGGGCGAAGATTTTAAGGCCAAGCCACCCCCTCAAACCATCTGCTTCGCCACTGCTTTCTTATTCATCTTGGGGCGTCTTGAAAATGATATTCATTATTCAACAACATTTGCCAAACAATAAATTTCCAACATCGAAACCGAAAGTACAAGATAATGCCAATGGCGTTGTTTCGATCACCGTTATGTCAATTGTGTCTAAATAAACCGATGTTTGAAGAAATAAATTTCCATACATATTTAGATTTCACTTTAGATTGATGCCCATATCTCTTGCTCGAGTGTCCTTTGGAATGCACTCTTTTTCTCGAACTGGCTCTAAATTCAACATTTTCTCCACTATTTCCCGTCAGACTCCACAGTGGTGGGTTGGACTCCTGTGTTTTTCTTAAAATTCCTCGTTTCTGCAAACGATACAGTTCGACATTTAGGTCTTTCTTGTCTATACCCAGTGCGTTTGAGATCGTTGATGGCTTGCATGTTTGATTTTTCTGAAGTTGTAAGAAGCTCACAACGTGACGAGCAAATTCGCTTTCCATTACTCCGTACTTTCCGGTTATTTGGTCACGTGACTGGAAATTCCGCGTGTGAGTCTTGCCAGCCAAGGACGTAGTCATAGGATTTACAATGATTCAAAAATGGAAACTGAATCCACTGTCTGTTCATTTCCAATTGTTCCCAGTCGCTATATTGTTTACTGGGAATTCAGGCTACTTATTAATATGAATTTGGTTAGACCTAGAAGAGAATGTAGTCGCAAAGGGATTTCGACCCTGGGACGTTTCGGCCTTGAGACGATTCGGCCAGGGACATTTCGGCCGGAGACGTTTCAGCCTCGTAGAAAGAGGGTGGAGAGGCTGATTTTCTGCCTGACGGTTATGAACGCCTAAATAAATCCCATTGATCACAGTGTTGACCTTTCACTCTCTGTACAACACACCAAGTTGTTTTGAAAAAATACCTATACATCTACAAAGTACATCATCTCTTGAAAAAAGTAAGCTGGAAAAAAATATATGTTGCCACATCAAATTTCAGTTTAAATTTCGAATTTTCACAACTACCGTATGGTTTTGCACTGAATGACCTTCACACTTTTTTCCCATGCCTCATGTTTTTGAGAGATTCTCACACATTCAGGCACCAAATTACAAACAAGCTTATTAATCCTTTCTAAAGTGGACGAATCAAAATTTTAATTAATGGTTTCAAAGTCAAAATATATTTAACCAATCAGCTGATAAGACATATTTAATCCTACTCACAACTATGGGTGACAAATGCTCCAAGTCACGTGTTCACTTATTTAGTTGTTCATAACCTGACAATACACACACTTGTACAACGAAATCGAGCATTCTTCGAAAGGAGTGGATTAATAAATAAAAAAATAAAACATGTAAATTCTGTCTCTATAAATTGCGTAGATTTATGTGGATTAGTGAAAAATAATCTACGCCTCATACAACAAAGTGACGCCAAAAGAGTAATTTTTATTATTAGATACTATCTTATGGCGAAAATAACCTATTATTCCATGTTTCCCTGGGCTTATACCATTAGTTGCTATTTCTTGGCCCACTGATTATAGTGAAAACAAGTCGTGGCTCTCGCATTATACTCAGTTCATCAATTATTCCATTGGTTGATTATCTGCATTATCAACACGGGAAGTGGTTTTCCAATGTTTGGAAACAAGTGATAATACCATTTTATTAAATGATATTAAATCTGAAAAAGTGTAATAATTTTGCATTTATTCGTTGAAAACGCTGCAGTGGACCTTTTTCAATGAATAAACAAGAAATTATTGGCGACAGATATATATAAGAATTAGGGTTAATCTTATCTAGCAATGCATTAAATTATATTTAATCTGATAGAATTGTAATCATTTTGCGTTTATTCGTTGAAAAAGCTGAAGTGAAGCCTTTTCAATGAATATTTACGCGAAATTATTGAGACAAATTTAGATAACAATTAATGTTACAGACTTATCTGGCAATTTATTAAATTCAATGCAATCTGGTAAAAATTTTAATAATTTTGCGTTTATTCGTGGAAAAAGCTGAAGAGGAGCCATTTCAATGAATAATTACGCAAAATTATTGGAGACAAATATATATAACAATGTTACAAACTTATCTAGCACAATTTATTAAATTAAATTAAATCCGGTAAAAAAATCTAATAATTGTAGTTTATTTTAGTCACTGCCAAACAACGAGAAATGCATTTAAGAGAGTGGTGAGCTGGGCGGGGGAGTGGGGGGTGGGGGCGGTGGTGGAGGTGGTGGGGGGGGGGGGGGTTCTGGGTTGTAGGGTGTGTGTGTGTGTGTGTGTGGGGGGGGGGGGGGGGGGGGGCTATGCTCCCATTTACTCCAAGCTTCCTTTAGTCGTTTTTTCAAGTTTGAAAGATGATGGTTTGCTGATTTGAAACACAAAGTGAGTTGCGAAAACCAAACTCAAGAATCATCTATAAGAGTTCCAACTTACAGCTTGTCACTGTGTTTAATTATGGACTGAGTTGTGAAAAAAATCCTCTAGACCAGGGGCACATTGTGTCAAGCAGCTTTGGGGGTAGAGGAAACGAGAAACATCCGACAACCGACAGGCTGCACAACGAACTGCCTCTGCACAAGCAGAGTTAGAAATGGTTGGAGGCAAGTGTACCATCGACTTACAGGAATGCTATGGTTTTGTTGAAAATGTTTGAAAAATTTATTTTTTTTCAAGTGCTTAATTTTTAAATTACGCAGGCGGATGCAGTCGATTTGTTAATATGTCTTTTACTCTGTCGCAAATAAAATATCAGAGCCAAAAGATTGTGTCGGAATTTTAAAATTCTGATGTATTACTTTATCACAACACTCGGAACTTTTCCAATACATTTAATATGTAAGTGGTAGCAGGAAGTTCCATAGAAAAAAACATCACGTAGACAACCTAGATGGTAGCGTGACGTTTCGTAAGTAGTAAGAGAGGGATGAACCGGGGCTCATTTGGGGGGGGGGGGACCCCGTTGGGGACCCTAGAAGTGACCTCATGTCACGTGACCCAGTGGCGCCATGTTTTTTTGCCATGGTAACCCGGTGAGCGGCCATCTTGTGACGCCATACCCATAATGATACGTGGTATTAGTGCGCACGCGCAGCGCGTGTTGTTAGAGTGATACGTGTTTCAGTCGGCCATTTTGTATACTGGAGGCCGCCATATTGGTTTATATGGTAGCATGTGGTTGATATGTTGCCCAAAGACTTACAACAAGATGGGGGTATGTTCGGAGGGTGTGTTCCTTTGTACAAGAGTAATTTCCGATTCGTAGAATTATCACAAACAACCCGACAAGTTGTACTATTTCCAATTCTTTCAGAATTCTCTGCTTCTCTCTATCTATGCAATAGTTTTTGTCTACCCGACCACGTTTGTTTGTCCTGGTGTATACTCCAGTAGAGTAGAAGAGCCTATCAGCTGGAACAGCTTTGCTTATTATTATTATCATTTAGCTTTTCTGGTCAGTGCTTGTTAGTTCTGACCCTATTCCGAGTACTCTTTTTGTTTCATTTATCTAGATCACCCAATCGGTTCACTTTACTGGCGCTAACTAACCAATCAGATTGCTTGATTTCCCAAAATCTGTATGCAGAGTTATCTCCCTTCTGCATAATAATAACCTATATCATTCCCACAGCCAATAAGCTACCGAGCAGTTACTGAAAAGTCATTGCTCCAATGACCCGAAGCCCATCGCGCAAATGAGCTTTAGAGCAATTGCTCGATCGAGTGACTCCACACATTGCTCGAATGACTCGAATCCCATCGAGCAAATGAGCTATAGAGCAAATGCTCGTTCGAGTGACTCACACATACGACTCTTAGCCTCAGTTCGGAAAAAAGAGATTTTGCTAACTCCCGACGTTTCCCCAAATAAGATTCTGTAAGTGGAATACCTAGAAACGGGTGATTTTCCCCAATAAGCTGAAGAGTCAAGAGAGTAACTGCTCCATGTTCTATTGCTCGAACGACTCGAAACCCATCAAGCAAATGAGCTTTAAAGCAATCGCTCGACCGATTGACTCCACATACTGCTCGAACGACTCAAAGTCCATCGAGCAAATGAGCTAACGAGTACTTGCTTGTTCGTGTGACTTGCACATAAGGCTCTTTGACTTATTTCAGAAAAAGGGTGCCTAAGACCAGTTATTTTCAAAATAGGGATTTCGTAAGTGGGATACCAAGAAATGGGTGATTTAAGCTAAAAAGCCAAGAGAGTAATTGCTCCATGAGCAATTGCTCTAATGACTCGAAGCACATCGAGCAAACGAGCTATAGAGCAATTGCTCGATCGAGTGACTCCACTTACTGCACGAACGATTCGAAGCCCATCAGGCAAATGAGTTATAGAACAATTGTTCGATCGAGTGACACCACATACTGCTCTACGACTCATCTGGGTATTTTAGGATACCTATAATATTGGACTATTGGAGGATACTTGTAGAAACCTTACATCCGGGTACTTCATGCTATATCCGGGTTTTTCTGTGGGGATAATAGATTAAAAACAAACAACTATATAACATTCATTCATTTTTATTTGAGTATACAGTTTACAATTCAATTTCTCAAGGCATTATTTTCGTCTTTGTTGTTCTTCTCTCATGGGCTCATCTTCTTGTTGGTTGGAGCTCCTTCCCATTGTCTGGCTAGGTTCTTGATAAAACACGTTCTCTGATTGATCACTGGTAGCTTAGAAACTTCAGGCTTCTTCGTAGTGGTAACTTAGTTCTTTATGGAATCTGGCACCATACTCTTGTCTTCAGGCTGATTCGTAGTTTGAGTAGTAAGTTCATTCTTAGTTTGAGTGGAAACATTTTTCTTTATGGGAGCTGGCATCTTTTTCAACTCTTCAGACTGATTCGTAGTTTGAGTAGTAACTACTGTCTTCTGAACATCACTCTTAGTTTCAGTAGAAGCGTCATGTTGTTTTGTAATTTGAGTCGTAACTTTATTCTTGTTTGTAGCGGAAGCATCAGCCAGTTCTTCTGTCTTTATTCTCTTGCTTACTAATTGGCCAGTATCCACACATCTTTGTTTCTTTTCACCAGCAACCATGTCTAGATTTTTCTCTTGGCTGCATTTACCACACGATTCACTTGGGCCAGTTCTTGGGAAGTCAGCTTTAATCCAGCATCATTCTTGAAGATCTGAATGTGTAAGTCATCTTTGAATCTGAGCACTGTTGTTGACACAGACATCTTCACTCTTTGACGTTCAAAACAGAAATGGATTTATTTTCATAACAACACTCATTTTATATTTTTTTCTCTAATCGTCTAATCGTCTTCTTTTTCTTCATCATCTTCTACTCTGAATGAGTAGTTTGCCATAAGGTTGTCGAACAGAAATCTCCACTTTTCAAAGGCATATTTCTGGGTTTCTTCAAAGTCAAAGTCCTCTTCTACACGAAGACGCTTGGCTGTTTCTTGAATTTTCTTGTCTATTGAGTCGTTGCAAAAATATCTAATGTACACTAGGGTATTAATCTATTTCGCACTAATGGCTTCTTTGACACTCTTTTGAAGTGCTCAATATGCTGTTTCCAGGCCCGTCGGAACCGGGGGGGGGGGGGCTGGGGGGGGGGGGGGGGGAGGGGGGGCTGCAGCCCCCCCAATAATTTGCTCATATTTCGTCGTTAGGTTATCCAAGCGATGTTAAACCCCAACCAACCACAGGGTAATTCATTGCATGTTCACTATTCCTGTCATTCTGCTCGGAAATCACGCTGAATTGATCAGAGAACTGAAGTATTTCCTTATTGACGATGTATTTGCTCAGAATCACTCAGAATGCATATTTGTACATCTTAAATTAAAAAAATTCCCGGACCTCCACCAACGAGACGGGGAGGTACCCCCTCTCGTTCTCACTCCCACTCGCCTCTTCGCGGTTTCGGATGACGCTTCGCGTCATAGGAATATACGATTTATTTGCTCAGAATCAACCAGAATGCATGTTTTTACATCTTAAATTCGAAAATTTTCCCGGGGGAGGCCCCCGAACCCCCCACCAACGAGACGGAGGATACCCCCCCTCTCATGTTCACCCCCACTCACTGCTCGGATGACGCGTCACGTCATGGGAATATAGGTCTTACCCCCCCCCCCCCCCCCCCCCCCAATAAAATTAGCTTACTATGCCCCTCGATTAGAATTATGAACGTATCACTGAATGTATAACATGCACCTGCATATGTTGATGTGCAAACGTTTTGAGCAATTCAAAAGCTACCAGAATGCTTCCTTTGATTGCCCTGTTTAAAAAATTTTCTGGGGGAGTACCCCCCCCCCCTCCCCCTCCCTCAAAAAGCTCGTGCCTTCAGCACTCGCGCCAGATGCCTTCGGCATCTGGATACCGCATACCCATTTAGTATCAGCCAGTTCACCCAAATTAACAATATCAGCCCCCCCAATATAAATTTCGTTCCGACGGGCCTGCTGTTTCAGCTGTACGATAGTTCTCATATAGAAACGTCTTCTTCTTCTTCTTCTTGAGGTTGTCAAAAGTTTCTTGTTTTTTGTCAAAGGCACTTTGGACGATAGTTCCCATTATGAGGTTGTCAAAATCGACTTGGTATTTGCCATAGGCACTTCTTCTTCTTCTTCTTCTTCTTTTTCTTCTTCTTCTTCTTCTTCTTCCATATCTTCTGATAGTTCCTACGACTTATCGGAGTCCGAATCTCTTGACCATTTTTTGGTGCACAACTGGATTGCATTGCGTCCGCTCTTTTCGAAGGCCAGATTACAAATGACAAGTTTCTTACAAACACGACCCTTTTAAAGGATATCGGACAGAACATTGATGATGGGTTTGAGTAACTTTCCTAAAAATCCTTCTTACTGTATGATCCTTCTTCTTTTCTGTAAAGATAGTTCTCTCTTTGGTAAGGCAATTCTCCTAATCTGGTGTTTGTGGGGGATCAGCTGAGCTCTTCAAGATTTGGTTGTAGGTACTGCCCCTTCAAGATATTCGAGGCACAATCACATATACATTGTATCAAATCATCATTGGCCATAGTCCTGGCTTCATGTCGATCTGCATCAGACAGGATTCGCAGTGTATCTGAATTTCTGTCTAGTCTTCCAGTGGTGTTCGGTTTTTTGTTTGTCGGTTTGAGCAAACTTCCTCTTTGTGCCTCTTCATGTTAAACTTTCGGGAAAATGTTTTTCCACAGTACTCACAGTTATGAATCGCCATGTCTTCACTCTTTCGCGGTCGTAGAACAAATGAACATTTGGTGTTGTACATCCTTTTTATACCCTTTCAGAGCTAGGACTGGAGTAATAAGCGCCGAGAGAAAGCAACTCTTTCGTAATATACTTCTTTTTATATCGGTAGAAATTCCGTCATGTGTTAGCATTCTCAATACATGTTCGTATTTTCGCAGGCCATCAAATTCAGCCAAATCCAATGGTATCTTATCTTTGAGGATGTTGGTAGCACATTTACATAAACAGGTAATCAAATCTTCATCATCGATTTCCTCCTTGTCAGCATCACGTAACAATTCTAAAAGTACTTTATTCTGGTCAGACATTAAATCTTCAGTATATGTCTGCTCTTCTTGCACAGTGATGTTCTTCACGCCTCTTCCTATTGTGTGGTTGAGTAAACAACTTAATACAATATCTTCACTGGAGCCAACAATGGTTCTTTTCGTGTCTTCTGGCATTATCCGATCTCGAAAATGACTTGGAACAGTATCTGCACCAAACTGGTAACATGTCTTCACTCGACGATGGTCAGAACACAAAACCCCCCTTTTATACCTCTCCCAACAGAGAACCCGGATGTACCATGATGTACCCGGGTGTAAGGTTTCTACAACAAGTATGTTCCAATAGTTCAATATCATATGTATCCTAAAATACCCAGATGAGTCGTAGAGCAGTATGTGGAGTCACTCGATGGAGCAATTGCTCTATAGCTTATTTGCTCGATGAGCTTCAAGTCGTCCGAGCAGTATGTGGTGTCACTGGATCGAGCAATTGCTCTACAGCTCATTTGCTCGACGGGCTTCGAGTGGTTCTAGAAATTGCTCATGGAGCAATTACTCTCTTGGTTCTTTAGGTTAAATCACCCATTTCTTGGTATCCTACTTACGGAATCCCTGTTTTGAAAATGACTGATCTAAGACACCCCTTTTTCTGAAATGAGTCGAAGAGTCGAACGTCCGAGTTACTCAAACGGGCAATTACTCGCTAGCTCATTTACTCGGTGGACTTCGAGTCGTTCGAGCAGTATGTGGAGTCATTCGATCGAGCAATTGCTCTAAAGCTCATTTGCTCGATGGGCTTCGAGTTGTGCGAGCAATAGCTCATGGAGCAATTGCTCGATCGAGTGTCTCCACATACTGCTCGGAGGACTCGAAGTCCATCGAGCAATATGTGGAGTCACTCGATCGAGCAATTGCTCTAAAGCTCATTTGCTCGATGACGTCGAGGCGTTCGAGCAATGACTTTTCAGTGAATGCTCGATAGCTTATTGGCTATGGGGATGATACTGGCTTTTGTTGTACAGAAGGGAGAAAACTCTGCATACAGATTATGGGAAATCAAGCAATCTGATTAGTTAGCTAGCGCCAGTAAAGTGAACTGATTGGTTGATCTAGATACATTTTGTATTAGGGTTTAACTACACATTAACAGCCAGGGTCATATCATGTCGGTGCGAGTTTTACGGGTGGAGGAAGCCAGAGTACCCGGAGAGAATCACCGAGCAACGACGAGCAGCTGTCAGCTCTCCAACATCGTAACTCTGAAATCTGCACCGCGGCACAGGCAGGGTTAGGTTGGCTGAAGACATGCGCACCATCAATGTGCAGTACGCCTTAGTACACAGTGTCATCGTGCTACCGTGTAGGCAATCGGGGTGAAGTGCCTTGCCCAAGGACACAACGCGGAAGCGCGAATCAGTCGCTGAAATGATCACCCATCCAACTACTAACCGCACTCGACGTTGCTTAACTTCGGTGATCTGACGACAACCGGTTACCGCGACGCCACAGCGTCCAGGGTGATCTATATAAATGAAACAACAAGAGTACTCGGAATGGGGTCAGAACTAACAAGAACAGACCAGAAAAGCTAAATATAGTAATAACAAGCAAAGCTGTTCCAGCTGATATGTTCTTCTACTCTACTGGAGTATACTCCAGGACAAACGAACATGGACGACTAGACAAAAATTATTGCATATATAGATAGAAGCAGAGAATTCGGAAAGAATTCGAAATAGTACAACTTGTCGGATTGTTTGTGGTAATCCTACGAATCGGGAAATTACTCTTCTACAAAGGAACATACCCTCCGAACATACCCCCCGTCTTGTAAGTCTTTGGGTAACATAGCAACCACGTGCTACTATAGAAACCAAGATGGCGGCCTCCGGTATACAACATGGACGACGGAAACACGTATAACCCTAACATCACGTATCACTATGGGGATGACGTCACAAGATGGCCGCTCACACGCGGGTTATCATGACAACCAAACATGGCGCCACTGGGTCACGTGACATGACGTCACTTCCAGGATCCCCCAATGTGCCCCGATTAATCCCTCTCCTACTACTTACGATACGTCACGCTACAATCTAGGTTGTCTACGTGATGTTGTTGCTATGGAACTTCCTGCTACCACTTAGATATTAAATGTATTGGAAACGTTCCGAGTATTGTGATAAGGTAATACATCAGAATTTTAAAATTCCAACACAATCTTTTGGCTCTGATATTTTATTTGCGACAGAGCAAAGACATGTTAACAAATCAACTGCATCCGCCTGAGTAATTTACAAAATAAGGACTTGAAAAGAAAAATTCAGGCATCTTCAACAAAACCATATCATGTCCCCCCCCCCCCCCCCCCCCCCCCCCCCAGTGCAACAAGCTCGTCCCAATGAGGGTTCACATGGTATGGTTTCGTTGAAATTTTTTGAATTTTCTTTTTAAAAAACCCAGCAATTAAAAAAAAATAATATCCTGTGATTTGGATAAACGGGTATAATCATGTAAACTTAGTCCTCTGTTAAATATGGAATACATAAAAAGTGAATTTAATTGCGACACAACAATTTGTTGCGTAAAAATTATATTCAGTGATTTTCATGTTTCAGACTAATTGAATGCTTGACCCCCCCCCCCTCCCCCCACCCCCACACACATACTCCGTGAACTATACACCTAGTATGCAGTAGTCCACATGTAATCAAATGTACGCCCATCAAGACTAAGACCTAAAACTAGCTGTCGGCGTATTTAATAGTCGGTTTGTTACCTCTTTATCTAACACAGCACCGATAAGCGGCCAGCACCGTTTCACAAAAAAAAAACATTCAAATTTAAATATTTTTTCTATTTTGTTCCTAAAACATTGCGTATGGCATCTTATTGGAACGATCCTAGGTAGCTCGTTCTAATGAGGAGTCATAAGCTATGTTTTGAGGCCAAAATAATGGAATTCTCAGCTGTTCAAGATCTTCTTTTACAATTGTCGACCTTTATTCGTGTTAGGTAATGGGTTAACGAAACAAGAGGCCTCAGGGAGCCTTAATTGCTCACCGGATAAAATTGCTTAACCCTTTACCCAACGTAACGACCAAAACCGACCAGCGCTGTTCTCAATTGCCAATTAATTTTCATTATTTCTTCATTTTTTGTCTCAAAATATAGGTTAATGAACCTCGTTGGAACGAGCTCACCGAGCTCGTTCCAACGAGGGATCATTACCTATGTTTTTGAGACAAAAAAAAAATAGTTATTCAAGAATTTGTTTTGCAAGTGTCGTCTGCTTTTCATGTTAGGTAAAAGGTTAAAGAGGGATTTAGGGTCACATTCAGCGTCCACAAGTAAATATATTTATGCATTTTAGTTAGGGTCTGCTGGGTGATTTTGTTTTAACGTAAAATCACCCAAACACCCTCCAAACGCATTTTGAAACAAGGAGACAAAAAATCTCTCAGTGCACTCCCTTTCACCCCTCCCACAATGGCTGAAAGTTAATTTGTTTTTTAGAATCATTCAAAACCTTCCAAATATTTTTCTCAACTTGAAAAAAAAAATGTCCAATGGACCCCCTGACATCCCCCACGGGGCCTCAAGAGGTATGATGGGCCTAGGGATCTGCGAATCACAAATTTCTTTTCGAATCGAATCTCGAATCGAATCGTGTCTCTGATCGCGACATCGAATCGAATCCCCAATCGAATCTTAAAAGACAAGTTATTTCATATTGCATCCAACGAAAGTTCTGGAACACTGTGATGACCCTTACGCGACGGAGTGAACACCTTAAACACCAATAACTAAATATTCTCTGAAACACCGTCGCTGAAACAGCTAGGCCTATTGTCCATAGTTGTAGTTTTTGAAGGCCTAATTTGTTACTATTCACGTTCTTAAGAACGTGAATAGTAACATGTTAAGCCTTCAAAAACCAAAACTATGGATAATGTTCTGGGCCAAATTCACACCTTACCTAACAATTAAACATTGTCAATTACTCAAATAAATAGGAATTGAGCCTACATGAATGAATTTTCTAATGACAGTTTTATCCTATTTTTGTTGGAAATGTAACACATTGAAATTAGTACGAGAGATTCGAAAAAATCGAATCCTGAGACTGATTCGGGATCGATCTCGAAGCATACGTATGGTAACGATATCGAATCGAATCTCGAATATTCGCAGGACCCTAGATGGGCCCCATTTGACTAAAGGTTAATCTTATAGATTCACATTAACATTTCACTAAAATTTATCACAATCAGCTATATCAGAATCTGACTCGTGGATGTGAAGAAGATTTTTTAACCATTTACCTAACATGAAAAGCAGACGACACTTGCAAAAATAATTCTTGAATAACTAATTTATTTCATTTTTTGTCTCAAAAACATAGGTTATGACCCCTCGTTGGAACGAGCTCGACGAGCTCGTTCCAACGAGGGGTCATAACCTATGTTTTTGAGACAAAAAATGAAAAAAATAATGAAAATTAATTGGCGATTTTTGAGAATAGCGCTGGCCGGTTTTGGCCGTTACGTTGGGTAAAGGGTTGAAGAATAGTCTTTATTCTGCACAAAGATAAAATAGTCCTAATATGACTTTTGATTTGAATAATCTGGAATCTGAACCTCCTAAGGTTGCTGCATATCAAATATCAAGATTCTGACTGGTGGATCTGAGGAAGAATATTTTTAAAGGAATTTCCCCACATTGCAGTTAAAATTTAGGTTGGCATGGGGAGCCCGAATATGAACCCAGGGACTTCAATTGAACAAACTAGAATTCGACCCCGTGAAGGATACTGCAAACCAAATATCAAAAGATTCTGACTGATGGATCTGAAGAAGAGGATTTTAAAAGAATATGCCTCAAATTGTACTAAGTTAAAGTTCGAGTTCCCATAGGGAGCCCAAATATGAATCCGGGGACTTGAATTGAACAAACTTGAACCTGACTCACTCTAAGGTGGCTCTATACCAATCATCAAAAGATTTTGATTGATGAATCTGAAGAAAATTTATAAAGTATTTGCTCATATTCCACTGGGAGCCCAAATATGAACACAGAGAGTTGAGATGAACAAACTTGAATCTGACCTCACCAAGGATGCTGCATACCAAATATCAGACGATTCTGACTAACGGATCTGAAGAAGATTTTTGGAAAATATTCCTCAGGTTACACTTAGTAAAATTTGGGGTCTGCAGTGATCCCAAATATGACTCCAGGCACTAAATTTTAGACAAATTTCATGCTGACCTCAGTAAAGATGCAGTATACCAAATATCAAGAGGTTTTGACTGGTAGATCTTAAGAATATTTTTAAATAAATCTCTCCATATTGCACCAAGTGAACACGGGGACTTGATTTGAACAAAGTTGATTCACACCCCACTTTGGATGCTACATACCAAATATCAAAAGATTTTGACGGTTGGATGTGAAGAAGAAGATTTTTAAAAAAAATATTCCCATGTTACACTGTGTTAAAATTCGGGTTCCCACAGTGAGCCCGAATATGACTCCAGTGACTAAATTTGAACAAACGTAAACTGGCCCGCCAAAAGATGCAGTATATCAAATAAGAAGAGATTTGGGCTGGTAGATCTGAAGATTCTTGAATAAATTTCTTCATATTGCACCAAGTTAAAATTTGGGTTTCCATAAGGAGCCCAAATATGATCCCAGGGGCTTGATTTTAACAAACTGAAATCTGACCCCTCTAAGGATGCTCTATACCAATCATCAAAAGATTCGCATTGGTGAATCTGATCAAAAAGATAACAAAAAAAATTAATCATATTGGACTGTGTTAAAATTCGGGTTCTCATAGGGAGCCCAGATATGAACCTAGAGACTTGCTTTGAACAAACGTGAATCTCACCCCGCTAAGAATGCTAAATACCAAATATCAAAAGATTCTGACCCAATGGATCTGAAGAAGATTTTTAAAGAATATTCCTCTTATTACACCAACTTAAAACTCGGGCACCCATAGAGAGCTCACATATGACTTCAGGGATTTGATTTGAACAAACTTCAAGTGCCTGGGTGGTGGGGGGGGGGGGGGGGGCGTGGTGGTCATCATTGTTCAAACTGAGAGCAAAGTCTTTAGAGCAGAGGGGGAGAATCGGGAAAGGCGAGGAAAGAGTGTGGTAAATGTGTAACTTTGGTGTAACGGAGACCCTGGAACATTTCATTTTTAGAATGCCCAAAATATTTGTCAATTAGAACAAGACTCCTTGGGAAGCTAATGGGAAATGGAGGAATGGCATGAGGAAAAGGGTCAATTTTATAGTTGGGGAGATTGGGATGGGGTCAATGGGGGAATTATGAAACAGTTTTTGACTGAATGTTGGGAGGTTAGGAGGGAGAGTGGGGGAGGAATACCCCGGTGGGGCACTGGGTTAATGTATACCTCCTCGTTAGAGGACCGCGACAAATCAGCGGAAGGCCCAAGATTAAGTATTAACATGTCAAGTTTGGTTTCGACCGACTCAGCGGAACTTTGATCAGAGAATAGAAAGCAATCCCCGGAAAATGTTCCAGTTCAATGTGACCTTGATTTTTGACGAAAACATCACAAAATAAATAGGATTTTCCTCTCATCATACCCTACCTACATGTCAAGTTTGGTTTCGACCGGCCAAGCATAACTTCAATTAGAGAGACCGACAAATGAGTGAGCAGCACCACAGATGAATCATCCCAAAAGTTTTCAGGGGAAAAACCATAGGGTACCATGGTGCCCCTAAATAAGGACACCAGTGGTTTGATGCTAACAAACTTGTAAATCATCAAAACAAAAATGTTGTTTAATGAACAAGGGAGCATTCGGGTCAGTGGTTTGAGAGATTTTTTCGTGTTTTTTTTTTTTCATTTCCCCGAGTGTTGAAACCTGGGGCACAATTACATATCAAAATTTGATGCAAGGGACTCGATTTGAGAAACGTGAGAATGATCCCCACAACGATGTTATATATGAAGAATGAAGCAAATTTGGAGAAGTGGTTTGGGAAAAAAAATTCATAATAGGTTTCCTATTTTCCGCATTTTTTTAAAGCTTGATGGCCTCATGGCCCTCCTGAATATAACATCTGGAACTTGATTTGAACAAACTGGTGATTCATCCTTACAAAGTTGTTGCATTATGAAAAATTGAAAGTATTTGGTGCAAATCCCACGTCAGTAGTATAGCATGTATCCGATCGTGCCCTTTTACTTGGAGATTGTAGGTGAAAGTCTTCAGTGGTTTGTACTATCACATGGGTAGTTCAGAATGCTAGGTCACGCAATGTTGTGTAGTGTATGCTTGGTTTCTTGTAATCGTAGTGGAGTTGGGCTGCACGGTATATCGATAAACCGATATTTTCCGGTATTCAAACCAATTCAATTCAATTCACTTTATTTCACAGAATACAAATACAGTACGTTTTAAGAGAAAATGATGTTACATGATTTGAGAAATGAGTAGATGTATACTGTGGGGAATGACATAGTCTTGCGACTGTCTTCCTGTCATCCCCTCGAAAAAACAGAAAAAAAACCCAGAAAAAAACATGGCATATAAAACAAAATTAAACAAAATATAAATGTCAAATACGGCGAATGAGAATTTTTTAGAAGAAAGGTGGATCTGGACAATAGGTGGTTAAATTGAATAGTTCAGAACAGTGTCGGTTTATTCTGACATTTAACTCCACTGTTAGATTAGTTGTTATTCTGACCTTGTGATCAACTTTGTTTCCAACCAATATCGATTGAATACCGGTGTAATATAAAATATCGGTTTATCGACATTATTTATTTACCCACAATTTAATTTTCAAGATGTCTTGAGTTTTTTAACTGTAGCCCCGAATGAATAATATTATCCCTTTATCCAATGAATCGTCTGCTTGTGCCCTCGTAATATACAAATTCAGCAGTTGAAAAAATAATTTTCAAAAATTTAAACAAAACTATATCACGTGACCCCTCATTGGAACGAGCTCAACGAGCTCGTTCCATTGAGGGGTCACATGATATAGTTTTGTTGAAATCTTTTGGGAAAATCTGATAAACTAATTTTGAACATAATAAATTTTGATATCGTCTGCATCAGGTAAAGGTTTTTCTAACCGCATCATCAAGGCATTCATTCCGACTGTGATGCCTCGAGTCTCGATTGTGGTACTTGTGTTCATATATCTGAACAAATTTCGATATACCGGTATACCGCGGTATTTGTTTGAATACCGATACTGGCCGAAGGTAGAGGTCGTGATCCGAGATAGTTAGCAAGCCATTAGAAATGTTACAAGTCAGTAGTAAGGCTGCAAGGCTGGTAGAACACTATATTTATTTATTTATGTTTAAGGTCACATATTTATGCACAATGGCTAATCATGACCGTGACAGTTTTACGGGTCGAGGAAGCCGGAGTACCCGGAGAGAACCACCGAGCAACGACGAGCAGCTGCCAGCTCCCCAACATCGTAACTCCGCACTGTAGCACAGGCAGGGTTAGATTGGTTGAAGACATGCGTACCATCGACGTGCAGTACGCCTTAGTACACGGCGTCATCGTGCCCCCACGTGGGCAATGGGGGTGAAGTGTCTTGCCCAAGGACACAACGCGGTTGCCGCAGGTGGGATTCGAACCGAGGACCTCTCGGCTTGCAGCCTGCACCTCTACCTACTGAGCCACCGCGCCCCCGGTAGAACACTATAGTGATGGTAGATACAATAGAGACTAAACATAGGATAGATGGGTGAAGACGTGGCGAAAGCCTATTGTAAGACGATGGTAAGACCAACGGGAGCTGCGTAGGAGCCATGTTGTAGCTTCCTTAACTGGTGGAGTGCTGAAAGCCCATATTTGGGCTTTATTCTGAAATGCAGGTGCCCCAACTTAATGGCTTCATATTCTGTGGATGTCCTTCATTTTATTTTTGAATTGAAATTATTTAGTCTGTGAGGGTTTGCCTTGTTATAATTTATGGGAGAGTGCCACTGGGCACTCCCCCATAAATTGTAACAAGGCAAAGAGATACCGATAAATTTGGATGACCTTCAATAATTTAGCACTCTATCAGTTAAATACAGAGATGCGGCGACGAGTCGTATGCGGAGTCATTCATACGGGCAGTTACTCGATAGCTCATTTGCAGGATTAAATTCGAGCAATCTGAGATTAGTCGTTTGATCAAGCAGCAGCTTGCGAAATCTGACCAAATTCAGACATTCCAAGACGACAAGGGGCATAACTCTGGCAAAACATTTCCGATTGAAACTATAATCGCAGGTGCGCAGGTTCCCGTGGTAGTAAACATCCATACCAAGTTTGAAAGGAATTGACCTATAAACATCTGAGAAATTCTTCGGACAAAATTCTAGCCTGCTTTTTCCAAGTTGAAAAGGGACATAATTCTGGCAAATATAATCAGACCGAAACTTTTACCGAAGGTGCACAAGTTCCCATGGCGCTGAACATTCAGACCAAGTTTCGAGCAGATTGGTCCATAATGTCCGAGAAAATCTCTGGACAAAATTATATCTACTGAGGGACATACAGACAGACGGACGGGCGAGGTGATTCCAGTGTAACCCCCCTCCCCCAACTCGAGGTGGGGGGTATAATGATCGCTATGTTTTGCAGTACATTTCATCTTGTGAAACATGTTTCTGGTTGATAGCGTACTCCAACACATCCCCTCGTCCACGTGAAGCATGCTTCCCACGAATGTCACAAAAAATACTATCAAACACATGCAATATCTGAGTACAAAGCAAGAACATTTGTCACTTCTTTTGGCAAGAAGAAGACTGTCAGAGGCACTAAGATGGCAAATCGTTGGCATGCATTCAAGAGGCATGTCATTCAAAGCTATTGGAAGGCACCTTGGGCACAGTCATTCTGTCATTAGCAGACTTGTCCGAAAACATCAATAAACGAACGATGTTAAGGACCAACCAAGGCCTGGACAACCCCAAAAGACCTCTCCTCGAGAAGATCGGAGTCGGGCACGCCTCGTTAGGTGTGAACCCTTTGCTTTAATTGGGATTTTGAAACGCCTTTGGCTCCCAAACAGGCGTTTGTGCAACAGAACTGCCCGAAGCCGTCTCAAAGTACTGGATATGAGGTCCAAAAGGGTCATCAAGCGTCCAGCTATGTCCGATCAGCATCAAAGACTACGTTTGGAGTGGTGTATGGCACGACAACATTTGTATCTCAGGGCGTGTAGGGGAGGCCATTGGTCAGACGAGAGTAGATTCCCGTTTCACGTCACATACGAGTGTGGAGGCATGGAAATACTACTTACGTGCCCAGGAACATCAGGCCTACTGTTCCTTATGGTGGAGAATCAGTGATAATCTGGGGATGCCTCTCTCATGACTAAACTTAATATAGTGACTGTACGTGGGAATTTCAATGGTCATCATTGCATCCGGGACATTCTCAATCCAGTTGTCGTGCCTCATTTTGACAACCACCCGTTGGCTTCTCGCCCTCTATTCATGGACAATATAAGGCCACATCGTTCCCATGCCGTGAGAACATTCATATTCCTTCAGAACAACGCTATTACAACACTACCTTGGCCTGAAATGAACCCCGATTTGAATCCCTTAGAACACCTCTGGGCCTTTCTTGGACGTCGTGTGCAAGCAAGGGATCCGCATGTATAGAATATGGCCGATTTGTAAGCTGTGTTGCATGGTGAGTGGCAGCAGTTGCCTCTGGACCGTATCAGAAGTCTCACTGGTAGCATTAGAAGGGTTCAGGCTGTCACCCGGGCTCGTGGTGGATACACTCGCTACTGACGTCAAACACTGCTATTGTGTTCAGATCACAATGTGCATTTTTGTCAGTATTTACCGCTATGGTTTCACCATGGACTGCCCTACTTGTCGAGAGAACATTTGTCGATCAAAACATTAGCGACAGATATGTGGCATTAGAGCCATTAAAATAGTGCATATTTTCATCACTGTTGTCTTTCATTTGTCAATAGGCCATTCTTTCCCCAAACAATCTCTTCAGGTCATCTGAAAGATAACATGAAAGTAATGAGTTTCTGTTAACACCATTGCGAAAAAAGCCGGGGGTGTTTAATCGAGTTCCAGGTTTTTAATTTAGGACCAACCTGAGGATTCAAACAATGCAACAGGGAGACCCAAGTAGTCAGAAACGCTCACTGTACAACAGGAATCCAAGGAAGGATTTAATTAGCATATATGGTTAGTTAACACTACAGCGGAATGAAGTCATTTCTTTGTCTATGTTGTCCATGTCAGATTTTAGTATTTGGGATGATACTACCACTGATATAATGCCCAGGTTCCAGTAATGCAAAATATGGGATCTATATCGACTTTGGGACGTAATTTGGACAAACGTGAATCTGAGCCCTCCTCGTTCACTCACAGAATGTCCTATAATATCATTAGTTTCAGAGTGGTGGATCTGATGGAGATTTTTAAAGATTATTTGTCGTATAACACTAAGTAACAAACAATCGCCTCAAATTTAACAGAAATCGGTTGTGATTTTTTTAGAAGTCACGAACACAATGTTCACAGACGACGTGACCGTTGTCGAGTGATCACAAAAGATCACCCAGCCTTTTCGTCTGGTGAGCTAATAAGCTATAAACCAGAGGCTCAAATGAGCCTAAAACGCCCACATGGCTCAAGTTGTCAAGAGATGAGCGTATCAGTAAGTGACTGGCATACGGAGCCCAAATATTAACCCAGGGACTCTATTTGAACAAACTTTAATCCGACACCCTAGAGATGTCACACACCCAATATGAAAAGATTTTAAGTGGTGGATCCGAAGATTTTTCAAGACACGGAGTTAAACTTTGAGCCCCAATATTAACCCAAGGACCTGATTTGAACTTGAATCTGCCCCCCCACCCCGCCCCTAGAGATGTTGTGTACAAATACGAAAATATTCCGAGTGGTGGAATTGAAAAAGACGACTTTTAAAGGAATTCCTTCATATGGTACTGTTACAACTCGAGCTCCCATTGGGAGCATAAATATTAACCCAGAGACTTGATTTCGACAAACTTGAATCTAACCCCCATATTTTTTATTCATTTATTGGTGTTTAATGTCATATACTTTTGCACATCTAACCCCAAAGAGATGTTGTGTTCCAAATATCAAAAGAATCTGAATTAGATTTTTAAAGATTGTTCCGCATATTGCACCAAGTTAAAATTCGGCCTCCGACGGGGAGACAAACAGAGAGCCCAAATATTGACCTACCAACTTCCCTTGGAGAAACATCAATCTTCAACACCAAGGGATGTTCCAAACCCAAAATCAAGGCATTCTCACAGGTGGATAATGAGAAGATTTTTTAAAAAAGATTTTTAGGATATTGAGGCATTAACCAGAGCCCGAAGATGGCAGCTGCCTCATTTGAACAAAATAAAAAGGGTATACTCCATAGATGGTCTGTGCAATGTTTGAATTTGGCTAAATAGTTATGAAGAAGACGAGTTTCCAAAAGTTAACGGACGACGGACGTCAAGTGATAGCAATAGCTCACACTTACTTGCAGTCAGGTGAGCTAAAAACAAGAGGTCTTCAGTACAAAGTAATGTGTCGACAGTGTCAAATACAACACAGATGCAGATAGCTTTTCACTGGCAAATTCTGCATGACCATGTACTCAAACGATCCATATTTATAATTTAGTTTAAATAGGATTTTGGCTTGACATCGAAAATCAAAGAAACCTTAGTCAACTTTAGCTGAGGGAGGAAAACCATCAATAACGAAGACCTGCAACAAGAGGCTATCAAAAAGTATTTCACGGGCAAAAATCTTAAATGTATATGAAAGAGACTGAGGCAAAAATAACCAGTACCTTTCTCTCCTACCAGGCCACAATACCGTGGATACATATTTACCATTGTGCCCGAGTCAAGCTGATCTGAAAGTCTGGGAATTTAATCAACAGGGTTCATACACCAGCGGAGAAAATCCAAGACGTTTCTTTCAAGCACTCCCTGGACCTTCATCAAAAATTCTTTTAATCATCTATGTGTCGGTACATGCCAGGTAACTATTTTTATACTTTTAATCCGGATCAAATAATACTTGCATCCGACCGTTCCTTTGGAAGCTCTCAGTTTCCTTAAGGATCGATATCAGGTGCAAGTATACAGTTGACAAAAACTCAAATTCCTGGGCTAAAATACATGTCAACCAAAATATGTAATTACTCAAATATATTTTTAAAGCAGTCTCCATGAGTCTTCAAGACAGTCCGTTTTCAAAAAATGCTGTTTTATTGTTACTTTTAATATTTATTAATCCATCAGGTCACTTTCAGCACCTAAGGGTATATCATGTTATTTACTTATCGGTGTTTAAGGTCACATACTTCTGCGCAATGGCTAGCTGCGACCAAAACATGGATAATTATTAACGTAAAGGCCAGTTTATACGCATGTTGCCCACTTAAGAGGACTTCCACCCCAGGCACTGGTAACCAAGTCCTATTTTACTAGTGAAACAGAGCTTGTTTACCACAGCAAACAAGCACTGCTTCACTTCCCAGGGCTCCCACCGGTTAAGTATCAAGTCAAGTCCAGCCATTCATTTGTTCCAATACGATCCACTTTAGAGGACTTCCAATTCGAATGTTAGTTACCAAGTCCTATTTTTCCAGCATTAACGTAAATTCTCCCTACTGAAATTATGCAAATGTGACCCAGTTGTATTTTCTTTAGCCAATCAAATTGTACAGTTTTTAAATTGACCAATGAAAGCTCCCAACTCTAATTATGCAAATTATGAAAATGTGGCCCAGTTGTATTTTATTCAGCCAATCAAATTGTCCAGTTTTGAACTTGACCGATGAAATTGACGGAAGGCTTCATTTATCACCGATTAATCTGAAAACAAAATATCAAATGTTTTAAAGTTAACAAAACGTACGAGTGATATGGTAAATATATTTATCACATAATCACCAACAAATAGCTCATTACGGAAAATATCATTCACAACACGTCTATTGCGGGAATGACATAAGAAGTCAATGACGACGTGGTAATGTCAGTTGGATTCGGAAGTAGAATTGAACTAATCTCTTATTTTTCATTGTTAACCTAATACAAGTACATATAGCAGACATTTGCAGAAAACATTTCTTGAACTAAATATTTCATTTCTTGTCTCAAAAACATAGCTTATGATGCCTCATTGGAATGAATTCATTCCAATGAGAGTTCAAAAGCGTTTTTTGAGGCAGAAATTAAAACAGGAGGCCCCACGGGGCATGAAGAGCTCATCTTGAACAGAACACAATATAAACAGAGTCCAGGAATGAGTCAACATTAAGCAATCCATCTCCACGGGATACACTGTCAATTCTGGAGTCCCTCAGGAGTGACAAAAGTAATCCGACCATCATGCCTTTTCTTTAGTTGATCATAATGTAAAATGTAGAGCTCCCCTATGAAGCTCCTTCATACAACCTATGTGGATTAATCTTGTTACACATCTCTTAGAGGGTTTTGAATACAAAATTTTTAATTCTTCAGCAACATGGCCAATTCCGGTTCCCATAATGAGCCCAAATATTAACCCTAGGCTCACAATTTGAATAAAATTGAATCTGACCGCCCTGCAGATGTTGTGTACCAAATATGAATCTGAAGAGGAGAAATTTTAAAAGAAATTTCTTCATATTTCACTAAGTTTAAATTGGAGCTGCCATAGCGAGCCCAAATATTAACCTACGGATCCGATTTGAACCAACTTGAATCAGACACCCTAGAGATGTTGTATACCAAATATGAAAGCATTCTGAATAGTGGATCTGAAGAAGATTTTTAAAGAAATTCCCTCATATTGTACTAAGTTAAATTTCAGGTTCCCATATGGAGCCCAAATATTAACACAGGCACTCGAATTGAACAAACTTGAATCTGAACCCCACAGAGATGTTGTATACCAAATATGAAAGCATTCCAACTGGTGAATCTGAAGATTTTTAAAGAAATTTCCTCATATCGCACCAAGTAAAAAATTGGGCTACCATAGCGAGCCCAAATATATACGTAGAGATCCGATTTGAACAACTAGAATCTGACCCCCTAGAAATGTTGCATACCAAATATGAAAGTATTCTGACTGGTGGATCTGAAGAAGATTTTAAATGAAAGTGTCAGTGACACTGTAGCTTAACTTGTGTGCTGTGTTTGATGAAAAGGATAATGTTTAATGTTTATGAAAGGATTATGAAATAAGACAAGAATTGTGATAATTGGGAATATGTTCATTTCTGTTCCCTGTGTGCTGTGTTTTTGATAAAAAATAATATGAGGTGTACACTGTACTAAAGAGCTGAGTTAATATGATCTCACAGTTAATGTATGTGGCCCTCACAGTTAACGTATATCAATGAAAGTTACCAAGTTACAGCGAAATTATTCCAAAACGAGTCATCCTATCAAGTTACATTGAAATCCCTTCATAAATACAGCCTGTATACTTTGCTAAAGGTTTTTGGGCTTCGGGCCCCTGGAACCGTCCGTTTCCCAATTGCGTCCAAAGGGGACGTTCTCATCTAGACGTTATATGAAGTCAACCTCCCAAGTTACAATGAAATCCCTTCATAAATATGACCTGTAGACTGTGCTAAAGGTTTTCGGGCTTGGGCAGCCATCATGGTTGAATGATCGCAACCAAAGGGGACAATCTCATCTGGGTATCATCTGGAGTGATCCTACGAAATTACAATGAAATCCCTTCATAAATATGACCTGTACACTGTGCTCAAGGTTTTCGGGCACCTGTAGCCATCACAGTTGACCAATCACGATCAAAAGGGGATGTCATCATCTAGGCATTATATGGAGTCAACACAACAGATTACAATGAAATCCTTCCATAAATATGACTTTTTGCCTTTGCTAAAGGTTTTTGGGCACGGGCACCCATCAAGGCTGAATGATAGTGATCAAAATGGGACGTTCTCATCTAGACATTATTTGGAGTCATCCTACCAAGTTGCAACGAAATCCATTCATAAATATGACCTGTAGACTGTGCTAAATGTTTTCGGGCTTCGAGCCCCTGCAGCCGTCACAGTTACCCAATCAGGACCAAAAGGTGACTTTCTCATCTAGACATTGTATGAAGTCAACCCACCAAGTTACAATGAAATTCCACAATAAATATGACCTGTAGACTGTGATAAAGGTTTTCAGGTTTTGGGCTCGGGCAGTCGTCACGGTTGGCAGATCATGCCCGAATGGGGAAATTCTCATCTTGAGATCATAAGGAGTCATCCTACCAAGTTCAACGAAATCCCTATATATTAAACATGACCTGCAGATTGTGCTAAAAGTTTTTGGGTTTCGGGCTTAGGCAGCCATCACAGTTGATAGATCATGCCCAAAAGGGGACGTTCTCATCTAGGCATTATACAGAGGCATCCTACCAAGTTACAATGAAATCCCATCATAAATACGACCTGTAGACTGTGCTAATGGTTTTCGGGTTTTGGGCTCGGGCAGCCATACCGGTTGCCCGATCGCGACCAAAAGGGGACGTTCTCACCTAGACATGACCCCAAACCTGCATATGAAATTTCGTGACGATCAGACAAGAACTGCGGGGTGTAGCCCGTGCTAAAGGAAAATGTGAACAGACTAACAGACTTCCGCACGCGTGATGGCAATAGCTTATCTTGACTATGTCAAGTTAAGCTAAAAATTATCACCCATATTGAACAAAGTTAAAATTTGGGCTTCCGTAGGAAGCCCAAATATTAACCTTGGGGCTTGGTTTGAACAATCTTGAATCTGACCCTCATAACAATAACGTATACCAAACATTAAAAGATTCTGACTGGTGGTTCTGAAAAAGAAGATTTTTAAAGAATATTCCCCATATTACCCCAAATTTGAACCAATGGGCTTTATTTTAACAAACTTGTATCTGAGGGTGAAGTGTCTTGCCCAAGGACACAACGTGGTTGCCACAGGTGGGATTCGAACCGAGGACCTCTCGGCTTGCAGCCTGCACCTCTACCGATTGAGCCACTACGCCCCCTCTTTGCTGCCTATAGAGGCACCAAAGACTTGTCTAGAAAAAAACTACCAAGGTACTCCGAATGTAATTTGCTAGTTCCTCCAACATGTTGGGGTACCCGTTCTGTTCCAGAAATGAAAGTGTCAATGACACTGTAGCTTAACTTGTGTGTTGTGTTTGATGAAAAGGATAATGTTCAATGTTTATGAAAGGATTATGAAATAAGACAAGAATTGTGATAATTTGGAATATGTTCATTTCTGTTCCCTGTATGCTATGTTTGTGATAAAAATAATATGAGGTGTACACTGTACTAAAGAGCTGAAGGGTGGGTTAATATGACCTCACAGTTAATGCATGTGGCCCTCTCAGTTAACATATATCAACAAAAGTTACCAAGTTACAGTGAAATTATTCCAAAACGAGTCATTCTATCGAGTTACATTGAAATCCCTTCATAAATATGGCCTGTAGACTGTGCTGAAGGTTTTCGGGCCCCTGTAGCCGTCAGTTTCCCAATTGCATCCAAAGGGGACGTTCTCATCTAGACATTATATGAAGTCAACCTACCAAGTTACAATGAAATCCCTTCATAAATATGACCTGTAGACTGTGCTAAAGGTTTTCGGGCTTAGGGCACCTGTAGCCATCACAGTTGACCAATCACGGCCAAAAGGAGATGTCATCATCTAGGCATTATATGGAGTCAACCTAACAGGTTACAATGAAATCCTTCTTTTAATATAACCTTTTGCCTATGCTAAAGGTTTTTGGGCTCGGGCACCCATCAAGGCTGAATGATCATGACCAAAAGGGGACGTTCTCATCTAGACATTTGGAGTCATCCTACCAAGTTACAATGAAATCCCTTCATAAATATGACCTGTAGACTGTGCTAAAGGTTTTCGGGCACCTTTAGCCGTCAAAGTTGCCCAATCATGTCCAAAAGGGGGTGTTCTCATCTAGACATTATATGAAGTCAACCTACCAAGTTACAATGAAATCCCTTCATAAATATGACCTGCAGACTGTGCTAAAGGTTTTCGGGCTTCGGCAGCCATCACGGTTGAATGATCGCAACCAAAGGGGACAATCTCATCTGGGCATCATCTGGAGTGATCCTGCAAAGTTACAATGAAGTCCCTTCATAAATATGACCTGTAGACTGTGCTCAAGGTTTTCGGGCTTCAGGCACCTGTAGCCATCACAGTTGACCAACCACGACCAAAAGGGGATGTCATCATCTAGGCATTATATGGAGTCAACCTAACAGGTTACAATGAAATCCTTCTATAAATATAACATTTTGCCTACGCTAAAGGTTTTGGGGTTCGGGCACCCATCAAAGCTGAATGATCATGACCAAATTGGGACGTTCTCATCTAGACATTATTTGGAGTCATCCTACCAAGTTACAATGAAATCCCCTCATAAATATGACCTGTAGACTGTGCTAAAGGTTTTCGGGCACCTTTAGCTGTCAAAATTGCCCAATCATTTTCCAAAAGGGGACGTCCTCATCTAGACATTATATGAAGTCAACCTACCAAGTTACAATGAAATCCCTTCATAAGACTGTGCTTAAGGTTTTCGGGCTAGGGCAGCCATCATGGTTGAATGATCGCAACCAAAGGGGACAATCTCATCTGGGCATCATCTGGAGTGATCCTACGAAGTTACAATGAAATCCCTTCAAAAATTTGACCTGTAGACTGTGCTCACAGTTTTCGGGCTTCGGGCACTTGTAGCCATCACAGCTGACCAAAAGGGGATGCCATCTAGGCATTATATAGAGTCAACCTAATAGGTTACAATGAAATCCTTCCATAAATATGACCTTTTACCTATGCTAAAGGTTTTTGGACTTGGGCACCCATCAAGGCTGAATGATCGTGATCAAAATGGGACGTTCTCATCTAGACATTATTTGGAGTCATCCTACCAAGTTACACTGAAATTTCTTCATAAATATGACCTCCAGACTGTGCTAAAGGTTTTCCGGGCTTCGGGCAGCCATTATGGTTGAATGATCGCAACCATAGGGGACAATCTCATCTGGGTATCATCTGGAGTGATCCTAAGAAGTTATAATGAAATCCCTTCATAAATATGACCTGTAGACTGTGCTCAAGGTTTTCGGGATTCGGGCACTTGTAGCCATCACAACTGACCAATCACGACCAAAAGGTGAGGTCATCATCTAGGCATTATATGGAGTCAACCTAACAGGTTACAATGAAATCCTTCCATAAATATGACCTTTTGCCTATGCTAAAGGTTTTTGGGCTCGAGCACCCATCAAGGCTGCATGATCACGATCAAAATGGGACATTCTCATCTAGACATTATTTGGAGTCATCCTACCAAGTTACAATGAAATTTCTTCATAAATATGACCTCCAGACTGTGCTAAAGGTTTTCGGGCTTCGGGCCCTGTAGCAGTCACAGTTGCCCAATCACGTCCAAAAGGGGACTTTCTCATCTAGATATTGTGTGAAGTCAACACACCAAGTTACAATGAAATTCCTCAATAAATATGACCTGTAGACTGTACTAAAGGTTTTTGTGTTTTGGGCTCGGGCTGTCATCATGGTTGGCAGATCATGCCCAAATGGGGAAATTGTCATCTAGACATCATAAGGAGTCATCTTACCAAGTTACAATGAAATCTCTCCACATTAAATATGACCTACAGACTGTGCTAAAAGTTTTTGGGTTTCGGGCTTGGGCAGCCATCACGGTTGATAAATCATGCCCAAAAGGGGACGTTCTCATCTAGGCATTATACAGAGGCATCCTACCAAGTTACAATGAAATCCCTTCATAAATACGACCTGTAGACTGTGCTAATGGCCAACGGGTTTTGGGCTCGGGCAGCCATACTGGTTGCCCGATCGCGACCAAAAGGGGACGTTCTCATCTAGACATGACCCCAAACCTGCATATGTAATTTCGTGACGATCAGACAAGAACTGCAGGGTGTAGCCTGTGCTAAAGGAAAATGTGAACAGACGTCACAGACTAACAGACTTCCGCACGCGTAATGGCAATAGCTTGTCTTGACTATGTCAAGTTAAGCTAAAAATTGGTTAAAGTTGGAATTGGCCCTTAAAGGGTTAACACAGTAAACAAGCACAGCTCCACCTTCTGGTGTTCTACTTGGATGCAATTTTATAATGCATGCGATGAAAGGGATAGAAGTCAAATACACTCAAACTTTATTGGAAGCAATTCACTACCGAACATACGAAAATACTTGTGTTGTATTTCTTGTTTATTTTGAAAAATTACATATTTACAGAACAACAATTTTAATCAAGAGCAAAGATGCTTGTAAAACATATAAAATGATGATTCAACTTTGATATTCGACCCACGATCAGTATGAATTATGTTTGAATGTCTACACCAAAAATGAACAAACTCTGCCTTCCCATCATCGCCTGAGTGCTAGAGTGTTCTTCTATGTCCCCTATGGGACATAGAAAACTCTAACACTCAGGCGACGCCATGTGAAGCATTTGCATAAACACAAAACTTTTTCCAAAATTTTTCTGAGAATTCTCAAAAATTATTTTTTGCACCCTTTCCATAAAAAAAAAAAAAATAAACCATTGAAGATAAATATCCTCAAACTTGTTCTTTCTCAAAGTCACATTTTAAAGAACATTTCTCATCAAAATGCATTGCAATGGTGGGTAAACTGATGGTCTCATTGGACAAGTGATGAAATAAATTATCCTTTTCTATTTCAGTAACGTATCGTATACAAGGGATAAAACAATCCAAAATTAGAGTTAACAATTTGGATGAGTGGCAGTGAAATTTTTATCTGTATTGGCTTTTCTTTTTCCACACTGTTTATTTATTTATTGGTGTTTAAGGTCACATATTTTTGCACAATGGCCAGTCATGACCACAACATGAGTATCGACTCAAGACAAGGGGTGAGCATTAATAAGCCATGTTGCCCATTTTAGAGAGGGTTTGCACCTCCCAAGCATTGGTGACTGGGTCCTATTTTACCAGCAAAACAGAGCCTGTTTACCGCAGTGAACAGGCACTGCTTCACTACCCGGGGTTCCCACTGGGATCCACACAGTTTAGAAACAATGTTAAATCAAACAGAGTTAGGGTTGGGTGGAACATTGTATATACTGGCAGGTATCATGATCATTCCAATATCGATTTACAGTAAAGAGAGAATCTCAAAACACCCCAAATGCTCTCTCCTTTTGCTCGAGATTTTGCACAACAGAGCGTTAAGTCAAAATGACTGAAAACGAAGCGCACAAATGCCAATTTCCAGAGATTCTTGCCATAAGTCATGCGGTGCAATAAAAATCTGAGTGAAAAAATATTTTGATGCTAGATCCTAGAAAACTTGAGTAAAATTTAAGACCACACTGAGAAGAAAAACTTTGATCTGGTAAGCGAACGTGATTGCTGACAACTCATGATGGACTGTTTATTTTGAATTAAGTCTTACCATGACTGAGGGAAGATCCTTAAATTATGACCACTGAATATACGATATCAACCATAGCTTATCATGAGTGAAGATGACTTTTTTCTTTTCAAATTTGGACAATGAAGTAGGAATTGGGATTCTGTAGTTGTTTGCCAAGACCAATTTTGCAAGGAAAAAAAATCTAGGGCCATTTGAGGGCATGTTTATATAAACTTGACATCGTTTGAATTTTGTTTTTAAAAGTAGAATTTTCTATTTATTTATATATGTTTTGGATCACTTGCAGCATCTATGGCTGTAACATGACAGAAATATAGGTATCAAGTCAAGTTTAGCCAACCATTTATACCTATGCTGCCCACTTTAGGGGAATTCCATATCAGGCTTGGTCAGGTTACTGGGGTCTTTTTTACAAGTAAAGCAGAACTTGTTTTACCACGGTAAAAGAGAACTGCTCCATTTCTCACAGGTTTTCAAAGTAGAAAATTAACCCACTGCACACTGATGTCAAAATCTCAAGTGGCTAATTTTTTCCCCGTAATGTAGCTAGGAACTGAACCAATTCAATCTTGCTTGACAGAGCTCTGTGAGCTCTGTCAAGCAGGACTGAATTGGTTAACTTCGCAGTTGGATTATGGGAAAAAAACTGCCACTCCAGTTGTCCAATATTTCCAATACCAGAATTCTTCACAAATTTACAAAATATTTGTGTCGAAAGTGGTGTTTATGCTTCAAATGAACATGATAAAATGATCATAACATGAAAAATTGATTTATTTTTGTAATTAGTTGAAATTTTTAATGCAATACAATGAATACTATGAAACGTTTTTCACAAACTTGAGCATGACAAATTAATCACACAGACATTAGCACACTTCAAGTGGGATGTAATGACACTCACTGCAAAAAAGCTTTATCAAGACAAAAGCAAGAAAAATGATACAGCTGACATCTGTAATAATTAAATTTGCCAGCTCCATCCAGTAATATACAAAAAAGATACCCCACATAATTTGCAATGTTCAAATAACATTCCGGTTTTTCAGCACTCATTCCAAAGAGAAATCAAAAGATATGCTTCTGAAGCAAATATTATAGTATAATGAAACTCATAGGTTGTTCCAAAAGAATATTTTAACAATGGAGGCCTTCTTCAACTTTGTGTTAATTTTATTCTGCCTACTGAACCCCCTCCCTAAAACATGTGCCCCACCTATAAGTCTTTACTTAAACCTGCAGCTTATAGTCAAAGCATTAGGGCAGTGATTTCTAGTAAAGTCCTGGCTGTCTCCACTTGGCAAGAAAACACTGCAAAAATACAGGACTTGGGTTGGGAGTTTGGTAAAAATTTTATGAAATTTTCCAGCCCTTAATGGGTTAAATAGGGCCCTGCAAATATAGCATTTTCACCCGAATCGAACATTTATCAATTCAAATATAAACCCACAATTTCAAATTGAACGGATATCAAAAATCAAATATGGATGGTCCATTTTTCTGCTTGTGACCCATTCGGTATACCAAGGCATGAGGAACTGTGTAAATCTAATTTGTTCGGACTGATAGCTCACATCCCTACTGATAAAACATTCCACATACATGATCAAGCGATGTCTTTGGCAAAAACATGCCATGATGATGTAGTTGGAATCTTAGTCAGTTGGGATTATAGTTCAAACACAATACGTTCTACGTTGCTTCTGTTCACCATATTCGGCTCTCCAATTTCAACTAGAATGTACTTTTCGAATCGAATTGTTTTTTCAAATATAAAATATTCGCAGGACCCTAGGTTTAAAGTTATTATCTAGAAGCTGTGTCACTAGGGCTGCGATATGCTTCCCTGGCGATACGATATGCATCAATTCAGTGCGAACGATACGATATGTATCATGATACACATGATCTCTTGGGGCATGCAACTGCAGATGTCAGCTACTTTGGGGACTGCATGTATTCATTTCCAGTAGCTTACTTGTATTACAAGAAAATTAGTTTAATTAGGATACACTATAAACAATAGGTAACTTCTCAATGTGATAACCCAAGACATTAAGTAATTCAAGGTTTCGATTTTAGGACCCATTTTCCAGTGCTTTTTTCCTCTCAGAAAATATGTTTTAATCATTTAATCCCTTATAGCCTGATTGACAGAGCTCAATGGGCTCTGTCAAACAAGATATAATGGATTATCAAATGAATATTTAGTAAAATAGATGGAAATCACCAAATTTTGCTTATTTATTTATTAATTGGTGTTTAAGGTCACTTCTTTTTGCAAAATGCCCAATCATGACCACAACATGAATATCAAATAAAGACCAGGGGTGAGCATTAATAAGCCACGTTACCCATTTTGTAGAGGGTTTGCACCTCCCAAGCACTGGTGACTGGGCCCAGTTTACCAGTAAAACAGAGCCTGTTTACTGCAGTAAACAGGCACTGCATCACTTCCCAGGGTTCCCGTGGGGACCAAATTTTGCTTAACTGAATAATTCATTTAATGGCATATTTTTCACTATCAATGTTGGTATGCAGGGCTTATATTTCGACGAGAATCCGAGAATCGATTCGCACAAAGATTCGCGAATAAAACTGCCGAGAATCCATGTAGATTCTCACTGCACCTCTGCTAGGATTCGCATGAAAAAAATTGAGCCAATTTAACCCTTCAACTAACACAGTGGCAACAAATTAACCAAGAGAAGGCTAACATGACCTGAAATATCCTGACACTTTGTCAATAAAACCTTACAAATATGGCGGTCATTGGAACCGGCTCATTGAGCCGGTTCCAACGACAGCCATATTTGTAAGATTTTATTGGCCAATATTGTTCATTTAATTATTTTATCATTTATTTATTATTTATTGTTTAAAAATTATCAAACTTAGTTTTAAAAATTAAAAAAATGTGTTCGGTAAAAGGTTAACATGTGTTAACAGTATTATTTATTTATTGGTGTTTAAGGTCACATATTTCTGCACAATGGCTAACCATGACAGTGACAGTTTTATGGGTGGAGGAAGCCGGAGTACCCGGAGAACCACCGAGCAACCGGCTGCTCCACAACATACCAACTCCACACAAGCAGGGTTAGCATTGGTTGAAGATAGGCGCACCATCGACGCACAGTACGCCTTAGTACACAATGCCACCACGTGGGATATGGGGGTGAAGTGTCTTGCCCAAGAACACAACGCGGTTGCTGCAGGTGGGATTCGAACCGAGGACCTCTCGACTTGCAGCCTGCACCTCTACCAACTGAGCCACCGTGCCCCTGTTATCAGTATACAACAGTGGTTCAACCTTGGTGGCGTTATGGGATCCTGGGACACTCATAGTAGGTATGGATTCTCGCAACCATTTTCACGAGAATCCAAATGGATTCTCACAAATTTAGACGAAATATAAGCCCTGGTATGCAAAAAACAGGGTTTCTCTGTAGCAGTTTTCAAAATTCAAGAAGTTGTTTTGTATGATATTATTTCTATTTATTGTAGCTTGATACGTATTTAATCATGAGCAATGCACTGTGATTAAAGTGTTTCATGATTAATCATTGCAGCCGTATGTGTCATATAAAAATAAAGGGTAAAAAAATTGATGGCTTATGACATTTGTAATTATACTTTGAAACATGTTCAATAGAACTTCTCTTTCCCAGCACAAGAGACTCAATTTATTCAACTTATCAGGTTGCAAATATTTAAATAGGGGGCCCAAAAGAACCAAGCTATGTAGTCAGCTACAAGTTCTATAGACTTGTGCTCATGAACTTATTTACAATGGAACAAATTCAGCTTGAAATAATTGGATACAAAAATCAAAATCAACACAAACTACCATTCAAAGTTTTTTTCCCTTCAAATACATTTTAAAAACATGTCTCCAAAATATATCTTCTGAACCTTCACTGAAATGAGCTTGTTAGAGGGAGGGTGAAAAGCTATGTTTTTTTTTGACAAGAAACTAAGATTTTTTATCCAAAGTTGTTTTTTTTTAAGTGTCATCTTCAATTCATGTTGGTTAATTGGTCAATTGATCCAAGGCTGAAGTATTATCAAACCATTCGATATTCCTTCCCACGGGAGGTTTAACCCTTTACCCAATGCAGACGATATCAAAATTTATTATTTTAAATATCATTTTTTGAAATTTTTCAAAAAATTTCAACTAAACCATATCGTGTGACCCCTCATTGGAACAAGCTCAATGAGCTCGTCCCAACGAGGGGTCAGATGATATGGTTTTGTTGAAATTTTTTGAAAAATAATATTTTTTCAACTGCTGAATTTGCATATTACGCGAGCGGATGGGTCCGATTCGTTGGGTAAAGGGTTAAATACATCTATTCCTGGTACAGTGGAAACATGAGAACCCAACATGAACAAGGCTACCACCATGCATGGGCTATGTCTCTCGACCACAAGTTCTTACATTGGACATATTGAAGACAAACAAATTTTCAAAGTGTAAAAAAACAGAAAAAGGTCCAAAATGCAGCCAAAATTTGTCTGACTGAACCCAAATTCGCAAGTCACCTTCATATTCTTGAGAACATATGTACAAAATATGGTGTCGATTCAATAACTCAAACAGCAGTTATCATCCGGACACCAAATTTCCCTAGTTACAAAACTGGTCGAATGTTAAAAAAAGGAGCAGAACTCCAAAAAAAATTATCGGATCCAGCCGATATTCGAATTCTCCTAATCATTGGGGTAAGGGACATACGCAACAAATTTGGTTTTGATTTGATGACCTAATCTTTAGTTATCACTCTGAACGGATGGACACACGGATGGACACACAAGCCGATTACAACAGTCCCGACAAAATGTTGGACAAATAATTACAGTTCATGAACTACCAAGTTGCCTATCGAGTGGCCTTGAATCAGAAATTTGCTAGTTTGTTTATTCATTGGGGTTTAATAACCGTCTTGACAGCTGGAATACCTAGAGAGAGCCACTGAGTTGCAGCCAGCAACTGTCAAGACTTCCTCAATGTACTAACTCCACACAAGCAGTGTTAGCATTTGTTGAAGACAAGTACATGATCGATGTGCAGTAAGTCTTAATACACAGTGGCACCATGCCCTCATGTGGGTAATCAGGATTAAGTGCCTTGGCCAAGGACAATGCAGTTTCCCCTCGCTCGGATCGAACCATGGACCTTTTGCTTTGAAGGCCAATGCCGTAACAACTGCGCCACCACACTCCCACCTTTATTTTTAAGGGCAATCCATTTTTCAAGAAGCAAATTTTCAGAGCACAAGAAAGATTGCAAAATTATACTTATATCTTTTCCACTGTCAGTGAAAATGGTGGATATTTTTTCACAGGTTCTATTCACAATTTTGATGTGTTGTAATTCAGTCAGAAATGGCTCACAGTATTTCATCAACACAGTCAAAGGATGCCAAGTTTACCAGTCATTATAAAATAGATCATTGTTTTGAAAGTGTTAACTGGTCAAGATCTGGAAGCCCATATTTGGGCTTTACTCTGATGTACAGGGACTGTAATATAAGGGCTTCATACTCCGTGAATATGCTTCATATTATCTTCGAAGTGAAATTATTTAGTCTGTGTAGATTTGCCTTGTTACAATTTATGGGGGAGTGCCTACAGGCACTCTCCCATAAATTGTAACAAGGCAAAGACATGTGAACAAATTTTGATGGTCAAAAATAATTTAGCACTCTACCAGTTAAATGAATACAAAGTGCATTTCATGTAACTTTTTTACTATTAGTCAGAGTCTGTGCCCTAACCCTTTACCCAATGCAGACGATATCAAAATTTATTATTTTAATTACTATTTTTTTAAACTGAAAAGGAAATTTCAACAAAACCATATCATGTGACCCCTCCAACAAAACCATATCATGTGACCCCTCATTGGAACGGGCTTGATGACACATTGATCACATGATATGGTTTTGTTGAAATATTTTGAAAAATGTATTTCTTTCAGGTGCTAAATTTGCAAATTACGGGGTGTATGTGGGTGATTCGTAAGGTAAAGAGCTAATTATCCAGACGGATGAAAAAATCTGTCTAACAAATTAAAACGGTCATTTGACAATTTGTGCAAGTCTTGTTAGGCTACAAAAGTTTCACACACGGAAAAAATGGTGATGTCAAAAATAAATTTACGCCCCACTTAGAACGACTTCAACATGCCAGCTTTTTCAACACAGATTTAGCAAACTTGAAATAAAACCTGCTGCATGAAAATACTGATTACTTGTACTGAAGACTGAATGGTAGTTTGAATTGATCAAATAAAGTTTACAGATCATGAAAAGAAATTAACTTCCATTTTGTACAGGACTTTCACCGTCAAAAGGGCTGCTCCTTTTTGGTGGTGGACTTCTTGATCGAGATCTGAAAAAGCAGAGAAAAAAAAAAAATTACCAATATTGTACACCAAGGCAGATCTGCAAACACACAGCACTATTTTCTCACTGTTTTTTATCATGTCATGAATGATTTAACCCTTTACCCAACGAATCGCCCACATCCGCCCATGTAATATGCAGATTCAGCAGCTGCAAAAATATTTTTTGAAAAAAACTCATATTATGTGACCCCCTCATTGGAACGAGCTCGTTGAGCTCGTTCCAATGAGGGGTCACATGATATGGTTTTGTTGAAATTTTTTTTAAAAAATTAAGAAACGATATTTAAATTAATAAATTTTGATGTCGTCTGTGTTGGGTAAAGGGTTAAGATCATTTTCAGCAACATCATGACTGCAACATAGGTATGAAGTAAAGTTTTTATTCAACCATTTATACCTTTGCTGCATACTTTAGAGAACTTCCATCCCAGGTGTTGGTTCCAGGTCCTATTTTACCAGTCAAGCAGACCTTGTTTACCACAGTAAACAAGCAATGCTGCTCTTCCTAGGGATCCAAAGGAATATTATAAATGAGGTCCAGGCAATTTGATACAGGGAGAGGTTTATTTATTTACTGGGGCTTAATGGCACTTTCAGAAGCCAAAGTCACCACGTCTCAGGCAGTTTAAGGGTGGAGGAAGCCGGAGTACCTGCAGAAAACCACAAAGCAACTGTCAAGTCTCCCCGTCATACTAACTCCAAACAAGCAAGGTTAACATTTGTTGAAGACAAGTACATCATTGACGTGCAGTACGCCTCAGTACACAGCATCCAGGCCTTTAAATTCTTCCCAACTAACGACGGTAAACGCTGTGCCCAAATAAGGTAATTGAGCCCAAATTATGCAGAGTTTGAAACTTTTTCCACAATTTTGAAGTGTTACGACAATATATAGTTTGGCCAGGTTTCCCTAATGCTTGTAATATAGCTTAGAGCTTACCTTTGAATCAAACAGTGCAACAGATAATTTAAGTTTTTAAAAAATCCACTGAGTTCACCACAGAAAAGCAATCGGCTATACGACACTGTCGACGCCGATTGCTTTTCTGTGGCGAATTCTATATGGTCATGCACTTAAAGCTCGAGATCTATTATATTAATGTTTGGGGCATTTTTCAGTAAACGCCATGCGTAATTTAGCTTACATTCAAATAGGCCTTTGGCTCGACACTGGGAAACTAAGAAGCATTCGAGTTAGTTGAGTAAACTTACGTTAACCCTTTACCCAACGCAGATTTTTAAATTTTTTCAAAAAATTTCAACAAATCCATATCATGTGACCCTTCTTTGGAATGAGCTCAACAAGCTCGTTCCAAAGAGGGGTCACATATGGTTTTGTTGAAATTTTTCGAAAAATAATATTTTTTCAGCTGCTGAATTTGCATATTACGCTGGCGGATGTGGGCGATTCGTTGGTTAAAGGGTGGTGGGAACCAGTGATAATGGTGAAGACCTATAACAAGGGGTTGTAAACTATCATTTTAAGATGGGGACCAAAAACCTAAAACAGATGCCAAGAAGAAAATACCGGTGCTTCCAACCATGCAGGCCACATCCATATTTGCCGTTGTGCCCAAATTAGACTGATCTAAAGGCCTGACAGCACCACCATGCCTGTGGAGTCAAGTTTATTGTGAAAGATTGTTATATCTGACTGGTAAAATATGAACGATTAGGAAGTCAATTTATGCTGCATTGTTTTTATCACAACCTGTACAACATAGAGGATATGGAATGAGTGTTTTTCTCATATAATATTTCTGAAACGAGTTGAAGAATTTTCCCTTTTGGCGAGCCTCTGTTGAGCCCAAACGGAAAATTCGGACGAGTTTCATAAATATTATATGAGAAAAACACTCATTTCATATTCTATTTATCATATGACACACACACGCACAAATTAGCTGCTTAGTATGACTTTTTAATACATCACCTAACTTGAGTTGCAGACGGCACTTCGAAAAAACATCCTCGTATAACTAAAAATTTTCATTTTTTGCTTCCAATACATAGGTTATGGCCCCTCATTGGAACGAGCTCGTTCCAATGAGTGGTCATAACCTATGTTTTGGAAGAAAAAAGTGAAAATATAAAAAAAATGAATGGTGTTTTTCTTGTAGGTTAAAGATAAAAACAATATAACCCATCCTAAATAGGACAGATAACGTAAATTCTCCCTACTGAAATTATGCAAATGTAACCCAGTTGTATTTTGTTTAGCGAATCAAATTGTCCAGTTTTGAAATTGACCAATGAAAGCTCCCAACTCTAATCATGCAAATTATGAAAATGTGGCCCAGTTGTATTTTGTTCAGCCAATCAAATTGTCTAGTTTTTAAACTGACCAATGAAACTGATGGAAGGCTTTATTTATCACTGATTAATATGAAAACAAAATATCAAATGTTTTAAAGTGAACATATGATAAATTCATGTATTTTACAATTTATGTTACCTGAACAATCGTTCGTGTGTTAATTCCAGGCCTGTACTTTTGTCGATCTCTTCAGTGGACACAGTCAATTAGCATTGGTTGTGGCGTCCTTTCACAGAATTAACGGTCTACACTTACACAGCTCACTATGGAGGACTCTCAATACAATACGTACTACGTTACAAGTAAAAACTCATACTCTATAACAGTGAAGAACTTGCCAACTGCAGTTATCAAGCAATGCTCCATTTCTTGTAGCTTCTACAGGCCTTTATTCATTTACTGTTGCTTTAGGTCACTGCCAGATCTTTGACTATCTCATAACAGAACATGACTGTGAAATCTGGTTCAGCCAATCGTTTATACCCATGATACCCACTTCCAAGGACTTTCACCCAAGGCGTTGGTTCCAGGTCCTATTTTACCCCTAGAGTGGAACTTGTTTACCATAATTAGGGCTGCACAGAATTCGGATTTGAGTACCGGTGACGGTATTGAAAACAATACCGCAGTGTACCGGTATACCGCAAAACAGTTCAGATTGAAAGCAAAATAATATCTTACTTTTCCATAAGCCCTTGATAAATGCGATGTGGTGTCTCACGGTACCAGATGAATAAACAGCTGTGCCATGAGCGCATGATATGCAAGTTATTAATTACAAGAGGGAACCACAAAATATGAGTATACATGTGTACTTGTCAGGTTACATATACTTGCCACCAAAAAATCCTGAAAATTGCTCAAAGTCCAACATGTGGAAAATTGCCTATATTTTGATGAATAAAGTTGCATAACTCTGGAATGACAAATCGGACAGCGACACAAATTGAAAGGGAGATTCCTTCTATCAACATATACTTGCAACCAAAAATCATGAAAATTGCTCTAAGCATTTTCAAGTTATTGTTCGACATGTGAAAAATAAAGTCCCATAACTCTGGAATGACTAATCGAACGGCGACACCAACCAAAAGAGAGCTTCCTTCCATCAACATAAACCACCTACCAAAAAATTGTGAAAATCTCTCAAAGCATTCTCGAGTTATCGTACGACGTGTAAAAAATCAACAATTTTCTAAGTAATAAAGTCCCATAACTCTGGAACGACTAATCGAACGGCGACACTAAATGAAAGGGAGCTTCCCTCCATCGATATACACCACCTACCCCAAAATCACGAAAATCTCTCAAAGCGTTCTCGAGTTATCCTACGTGTAAAAAATCAACAATTTTCTGAGTAAAGTCCCGTAACTCTGGAATGACTAATCGAACGGCGACGCTAAACGAAAGGGAGCTTCCCTCCATCGATATACACCACCTACCCAAAAATCATGAAAATCTCTCAAAGCGTTCTTGAGTTATCGCACGACATGTGACCGGACGGACAGACGGACAGCGGTATACCATAATAGGACCATTTTTTCAAAATGGGCGTATAAAAACAACTCATGAAATTTGGTACATTCAGAGTGTTGAGTTTACTTTGGATGTAAAAGAAATTCGATGTTCATTAATTGACACAGTGTTGGTATCAAAAGCCTGGCTCAATAATTAATCGCTTATCGAGACAAGGGAGGTCGACCATGTTTTTACAGGAGTTAAACTGACAAAGACTAATTTACTTGTATCCGAGTTTCTGTCGGATGAAAGCGAGTAAGCCGATTAATAACTTTATGGCTTATTTTCGAACAATAGGCTCAATAACTTAACAGACATGGATTAATCTTTTGTTGAATCCATTCAAATCATTCATTTACTCACAGCAGTAAGTAATACTTCTATCTATAACTCCAAAAATATATTTTTTATTGATGATATCCCTTGCATTTAAGATGTGTTTTTCCTATTTTTGCGCATTATATATATTTTTATTTCAAGAACACGCGAATTTCAAATCATAATACCGGGCCCAAAAATTGTATACCGTTACTCATGGTATACCGGTATTAATTTTTGATAGACGGTTTTTAACCGGTGATAATTTCAATACCGGTACCAATTTCAATACCGGCAGCCCTAATCATAATGAACAAGAAATGCTCCACTTCCTGGAGGTCCCACAGGCCTTAAAATTTGTCCTAATTCCCTAGAATTGGTCTTAATTTTCAAAAATTCCTGAGAAAATAATTGTCAGTTCTTAATATATAATTTTAGAGTACTGTTATAGCCCTGTTAGTGCAACCAATACCCACTCCATAGTGAAAAAAACACTTAATATTTACAAGTTTACTCAAGTTTATCTCCTTAAGGCTTAGTTCCGATTTTGTTGAGTTTGTCTTACTGTACCGTTTGAAAACATGCTGCAGCAAAATTTTTATTTTTGGTGATCTTATCCATGGAAATTACAGAAACTGGGCAGCGATTTCTAGTTTAGACTGCACTAAACACCACAGCTAATTCAAAGTACAGTGGAGCCCACTTAATTGCATATCTCCCTAATTGAATAACCCTGTTAATTGAACATAATTTCCCAACACAAAACCATTTTCCACACCTCCAGTACAAATTTGACCTATTAATTGAATATGGGTTTTAGAGTAAACTCCTGTTAATTGAATAAAAAAAAGTCTTGTAACCGGTCGAGAAATTACCCAGGCTCGCCGCAGTTTTCCTTTGTTTATAGACCTATTTGGCCTCAGTATATCCAGTACAGGCATTTAATCTACTACATCTTGTTTGACAGAGCTCATGGACCTCTGTCAAACAAGCTATAGTAGAATAAATGCCAAGTTTAACTCCAGAAAACAGGAAAGTGACACAATCCCTGTTAATTGAATACTCCTGTTAACCGAATAATTTTCATTGGCAAAGTGGCTATTCAATTAACAGGGTTCCACTGCATTACCTCACTAGTGATAAAAAATTGAGAAGCATTCTTCAGGCCTTTTTAATGACACTTGGTTCCAATTGTTTTCATTGTAAGGATCATATACAAAAATTGATTCTGATTATCGTATGAATTTTAACAAGAAAATAAATCCAATACTTTTGAAATATCAACTCAAACAGAATAAAATATGACAACTAGTTGCAATACAGAGTCAGAAGAGACTTGATTAATTTTTGTAAAAAAAAATGGCAATAACTCTTGAAAAATCCAGTGCAGCAACATGGCATAATGCTATTTGCAAGTTCATATCATGGTTATTCAGCACACAAAATATCAAAAGTACCGGGGGGTATCCTATGGAAAGTGAGAGTGAGACTAGTTGCGGATAAAAGTTCATGATGGCTGATTGGATTCACTCATGTACAGGTGGACGAATGACCATGAGGATCTCTATATGCCCACCCACACTAAAGCAGGGGTATAATTTATTTATTTATTGTTGTTTTAAGGTCACACATTTCTGCACAATGGCTAACCATGACTGACAGTTTTACAGGTGGAGGAAGCCAAACTACCCGGAGAGAAACACTGAGCAATGGCAAGCAACTGTCAGTTCCCCAACATACCAACTCCACACAAGCAGGGTTAGCATTGGTTGAAGACAGGTGCACCATCATCTTGCATCGCAAAATGTAAATGAAAATTTGCAAACAAATTTGAAAACTAGTTCACTGATGCTTTACTTCTGATTGTGGAACATTCCAGGCATAACTCAGATTAACTCTCCATCAAGCATCATTAGCAACTTCATATGTAAGATGAATTCTATTGGTTTAAATTCTTCCTGTTTTTACAACATTTTGCATAAAACGTCCATTAAAAATAACTTCAAGCCCATCAAATTAAAAATCCCAACTTCCATTTTGAGAACTCTGTTAAACAACCACGAATTCATTTGAAAATATCCAAGTCCATGCAACCCTTAAAGGCAGTTCAGTTAAAAAAAAACATAGTAAATGTTTCATGTGTTGCAGATCATTTGGAAATGCCCAGAAATGGATGGAAACTATTCTATCTACTTAGAAGAATTCAATACAAAACAGCATAACATAACTCAGGTATACAAAAATAGCTATACAATTTTTACAAAATGCTATTCATTTTTTGGAAATGTGTAGCATTTTGCTACGCATAGAAAAAAAGTTATTTTGAGCACTGCCTCTACCAACTGAGCCACCCCGCCCCCTAGCAGGGGTATAAAAACGTGTTCTAAAGAGAGAGGTCTGAGCAAATTCATTTTGATCAATGTTTTTGTTTCAGAAGAACTTTCTGCTTTTGAATGAGTTTGCATTAAATTTAGACTGGTATCCAGGCATTGTGATCAGTCTCATTTGGGCAAAATGGCAAATACAGATCCACTGTGTTGTGATCAAGTAGGAGAAATGCTTCGGTATTTTCTCCTTGACATTTGTATCACATACAGTACAGTAGCTGTGGATTGGTCATAATCCACATGTGGGCAGTGATGCATGCGTTCACCAGGTAATAAAAATCATCAGCAAAATTTTAATTAACCCTTTGATACTTCTGTACATCTTATGACGTACGAAATCAAACAGTGTCTTGATACTTTGTGGTCAATTGTTTTGTTATTATTTTTCGATTTTTTAAAGTTTTAACCTCAATTCCTATTTTCTCCCGAATAGTGCTGTGACAACCGTTGAGTCAAATGTTATCGCAGCTTAAAATATTAACCCTTTACCCAATGTAACGGCCAAAACCGGCCAGCGCTATTCTCAAAAATCGCCAATTAATTTTCATGATTTCATTTTTTGTCTCCACAACATAGGTTATGACCCCTCGTTGGAACAAGCTCGGTGAGCTCGTTCCAACGAGGGGTCATAACCTATGTTTTGGAGACAAAAAAATTTTAAAAAAATTAGTTATTCAAGAATTGTTTTGCTAGTGTTGTCTGCTTTTCGTATTAGGTAAAGGGTTAATACAGTCCTGCTGTTGAGACTTCTTAACTGGTTGAGTGCTAAAAGCCACCATCAGGGCTTCCAAAAAATGAGGATACCAGAGTAAAAGCCAATACTTTCCTTGCTTATATTTCATATTCAGTCAAACACAAATATTTTGTTTATATATATAAATTTGTTTTATAACAAATTATTGGAGAGTGCCTGTGGGCACTCTCCAATAATTTGTAATAAAACAAGTTTTGAATAACAAATTCAGACCACCAAAAATAATCTAGCCCTCAACTAGATAATCACGAATGTGAAAAATATCTTGTTATTTGTACTTTCGGACGTTTGACATCGCATTTTGAAAAACGTTACGAAACTGAATTCCCAGTGACGTTTGAATGTCAGGATAATTAAATTCTCAAAGGGTTAATGGAGCAATGTGTTGTACCTGGTTCTTCATCAACTGTTTGAGGGTAGGATTATTTTTGGTGGTCTGAATTAGTTATTGAAAATTTGTTCCATTACAAATTGGAAAGTGTCTACAGGCACTCTTCAGTAATTTGTCATAAAACACATTTATATAAAAATATTATTTGGGTTTGGTTGAATATGAAACATGAGCAAGGAAAACATTGGCTTTTGCTCTGGTACCCTCATTTTTTGAAAAATCCCGATAGTGACTTCTAGCACTCAACCAGTTGATTAAATTTTTGATGATTACTTCTGAGTAGTGTTTCTAATCTAATATTGCAGTACCCGGTGCTTCATTCATTGAAAATTTGACGGAGATTCCCTAGTTTTATGTTGGAAATTCAGATAATACATGTGTAGAAATGTTGCCCACACAAGGATTTTGACCTTTCCACAATGACTGTACTAGAAATGAACCAATTATCAAAACCTGCTGTGAACCGATTACCGGTTATTTCTCTGCCAATTTTGATGTTGATTCTGATGGTTGAAATAGGACCAAGAAGAAAATCTGTTAGTGCCTGTTATACTGCAGACTTTCGTTGATAAATCACCAGTTACGAAAGTTTAATACCACACAAGTTCTCAGAGTATGCATGTTTACTGCTGCACAATATTAGCCAAAATAATAGTTGCATTTTTGGTAGTTGGGGTGGGGAAAGATCGTCATTAAAAACGACACAATCAAACGATATTGTTCTTTTGTGAAGATTGTGGTTTATTCTGGTAAATAGTGTTAATACGGTTTTGTGTAAGGATACAATACACTTGGCTACATTAACCAGGAAGATACTGAGCAAACATACTTTGCGTCTTAATTGAATAATAACTTTGATGTTAATGTGTGTTGTGAAGTTGTTTGGTGCCTTGTTTACAAAAACTCACGTGACGCCAGAATATATTATTTAATGTTCATTGTTCAACTTGTTACCTCCCTTGATGTGTTCCTTCAGTGTTAAAAAATGAACTTGACAAACTGAAAACATGTTTGTAACAGTCATGCGACTTACATGTTGCATGACAATAATCTACCATCGAAAAAAAGAGTGTTTTCTAGTTTTTCTTCAATTTTAATTTCTCATTGTATTGTGATGCTCGCATCATGAAGTACTACAGACTACCGATAGACTACCGACTGAACACATTTTATTTCTACATGTACCAAAGTTGTAGAACACCATGACTGAAGACCAGTGACTTCGATCAACTGGGAAGAGTAGTGATTTCGTACTGATTGCAGATGGTAAATTCCGTAATATCTAAATATCCTGGTATGAATTCACACATTTTTAACCCTTTACCCAACGAATCGCCCGCAACCGCCCGTGTAATATGCAAATTCAGCTGCTGAAAAAATATTATTTTTCGAAAAATTTCAACAAAACCATATCATGTGACCCCTTGTTGGAACGAGCTCGTTCCAACGAGGGTTCACATGATATGGTTTTGTTGAAATTTTTTGAAAAATTTGAAAAAATGATATTTAAAATAATAAATTTTGGCATCGTCTGCATTGGGTAATGGTTAATGGGGAAACTTTATTGAAAAGGCCAGATATCAAAGAGATTTTAATAGTCGGTGTTAAATATAGAATAACCGGAAATTGCCGGTTGTCAATCAGCCGATGCCCCATAACTGGCCGATTCCGATTATCGGTTCATCACTAGACTGTACTGTAAGAATTTAACCAATTCAATCTCATTTGACAGATTTCCCAGCGCTTTATCAAACAAGATTAATCGAGGTTGAATTTCCAGTTGTATTATGGGACAAATTTTCTACTTACAAAAAATTTGGTTATTTTGACATTAGTGTGCAGGGGTTAAATTTCTGTGCCGTGTTAAACCAATCAGTGATGAGAGTAGTAATAAAACAATGTAGCTAAAATTCTTATGGCAATATTTGTGAATATTTATAAGAAAAAAAAAAAAAAAAAATGAAAAAAAATGGACATTTGGCTGGATTATGATCAACAGCCATTAATCCCTTTAAATTTGCAGATAATGGAGAAACAATTTCAACACTTTAGTCACAAATGAGATAATACCAATTAGCTGTTCAACTCTTTGCCAGCTGCAGACAAATTTTCCTGACCAGGACAAAAATACAATGTTACCTAGAGGACATATATATATCTGTTCTTGTTAACCTTCACCTAACAAATCAGTTATGCAAGCCCACGTAATTTACAAATTAACTCTTTCAACACGAGAGGCCGCTTTTCCGGTCCAGGAACACGATACATCATAATTTTATTTAACCCTGTACCTAACATGAAAAGCAGACGACACTTGCAAAAAAAATTCTTGAATAATTAATTTTTTTCATTTTTTGTCTCAAAAACATAGGTTATGACCCCTCGTTGGAACGAGCTCATCGAGCTCGTTCCAACGAGGGGTCATAACCTATGTTTTTGAGGCAAAAAATGAAAATATTTTGAAAATTAATTGGCGATTTTTGAGAATAGCGCTGGCCGGTTTTGGCCGTTACGTTAGGTAAAGGGTTAAGAAGGATGGCTACTAAGTGAGCGTGTGTGATAGAACAATTAATATTTTCAACGTGCAGCCTGAAAATATTAATTGCTCTTCCCCCAAATAATGGATATGGACTCTTCCAATTTCTGCCATTTAACTGATATGGAAGATAACACCAGTGTTCAAAGGGTTAAGTAGTTGAAAAAAAATTAATTCTCAAACCATTTCAACAAAACCATGTGAACAACCATTGGAATGAGCTCATTGCAATGAGGGGGTCAAATATGATTTTGTTGAAATTTTTTGAAAAAATTTGATAAAAACATGAATTAAAATAATAAATTTTGATATGTGCATTGTGTAAAAGGTTAAAATTTTTTTTTTTTTTTTAATGATTTCTTGATTCCATCCTCTGAATGTTTCAATGAATCCAGTCCCGGCTGCTTCAGAGCAGCAATTTGATTTGATGAGAAATTCAAGAAAATATTCAGGTCAAATCAGCAGATTAAATTTATTGTTATTCGACACTTTCCCCAGCTGTGTGACTATATCATAACCACAACATAGGTATGAAGTCATGTTTAGCAAATTGTGTAACCCTTTACCTAACGAATCGCCTGTATCCGCCCGTGAAATTTGCAAATTGAGCAGCTGAAATTTTTTTTTTTTTTTTTTAAATATTTCAACAGAACCATATCATGTGACGCCTCATTGGAACAAACTCGATGAGGGGTCACACGATATGGTTTTGTTGAAATTTTTTTTTAAATTTAAATATTGATTAAAATAATAAAATTTGATATTCTCTGCGTTGGGTAAAGGGTTAAACCTGTGCTGCCCACTTTGGACTTCCACGTCAAGTATTGGTTGCTTGCTTCTCTAGATTGAAAAATTCTCAAAATGGTACAATGGGAGAAAGGATAAGGTAATCTCTTCTCAGGTCATCTTAATTTTCAATTGGTATATGTCTAAATGTAATGTGTTTTGTCTGGTCTTGGCAAGAATGGAGAAAACATTTTACAATTGCTTAAAAACTTGAACATGTGCATGAAGTAAAACGTGCTTGGCAGAGTCTGTTGGAAGAAAAGTTAAGGGTGATTCTGGAACCATTTTTTGTGTATGGTTCACCAATGATATCTCAAAAAATCAACTATTCAATTTAAGGTCCACTTTCTCCATACAATCTAGCATTTTCACAGACAACTACAATTTAAACATGACCAAATAGGACACCCACACAAAGAATGAAACCTTTAGTGGAAAACATGCAAGAAAACACAAAAAGTCCCAGTCAAACAGATGCCAAATAACACTGAACTTGTTTCTGCTATCAGGGTTCTCACACCTCAGAGCAGACCTTTATATTCCTCCAAATAACGATGGTAAATGCAGCCCAAATAATGTAATTGTGCCTAAATTTATTGGTGTTTAAGGTCATATTTTTGCACAATGGCTAATCATGATGAGTTTTACAGGTGGAGGAGGCCGGAGTACCTGGAGAGAACCACAGAACAATGGCAAGCAACTCTCAGCTTCCCAACATACAAACTCCACACAAGCAGGGTTAACATTGGTTGAAGATAGGAGTACCCTTGATGTGCAGTATGTCGTCACTGTGCTCCCGTGGGGAGGGGGTGAAGTGTCTTGCCCAAGGACACAACGTGGTTGCTGCAGGTGGGATTCGAACAGAGGACCTCTCGGCTTGCAATCTGCACCTCTACCTGCTGAGCCAACGCGCTCCCAAAATTTGTTTTAAGCTTTGGCAGTGTTTCCGGCATATATAGTTTGGTTAAGCTTACCCAATGCTCACAATGTGGTTTAAAGTTTAGGGCCCACCTGTCAACTCTAATATTGCAACAGATATATAAGTTTAAACAAGACTAACAGTGACCGCCTGGCCATGTATGCCCCCGAACTATGACCTTGATCGGTGATCCTGACCTCCATCAAACAAAGAGAAATTCTGTGTGCGACACAGTCTCCCCATTAGCAACATGTATGCCAAGTTTCCACAAAATCAAATGATGCATCTCAAGAGTTATGGAGTGGACACGAAAATCTTCTTGAATAATGGATGGACAGATGGAAGGACAGCCGGAAATGAAAATTCTTCCTGACGGACAGATGGAAATGACAAACACTATGTGCCCCAAAAATTTATTCAGGGACATAGAAACCAGAGTTTGCCAGCGAAGGTAATTTGTCGACAGTGTCGTATACGACACTGTCGACAGATTGCTTTTCACTGGCGTACTCTATATCAGCATTATTTATTTATTTATTGGTGTTTATTTATTTATTTATTGGTGTTTCAGGTCACATATTTTTGCACAATGTCTAATCATGACCACAACATGAGCATCAACTCAAGACCAGGGGTGAGCGTTAATAAGCCATGTTGCCCATTTTAGAGAGGGTTTGCACCTCCTAAGCATTAGTGACTGGGTCCTATTTTACCAGTAAAACAGAGCCTGTTTACCACAGTGAACACGCACTGCGCTTCACTTCCTGGGGTTCCTGCAGGGATAGATCAGCATTAATATGTACTCAAAGCTTGAAATCAACTTGTATTCCTACTTGTGGTGTTTCCCATTAAATGTCAGGCATACTTTACGTTTAAACAGGGTTTAAGCTTGACACAGGAAAGGAAATGTTTAGCTCAAGGAGTACCAATAATAACGGTGATGGTCTACACCAATAACAACAGTGATGGTCTACAACAGACAAAACTTTGGGAGTCTTTTTACAGGTAAAAACTGAAAAGTATATGAAAGGTGCCGAGAGAGCAAACGTAGTGGATTTGCCGCCATGCCCAAATTAGACTACACAAAAGGCCAACCTGGGAAAAAAATCAAATTCACTGAATATTCAATGAGTTTTCCCAGAGAAGTGTCTTGCAAAATTCAAGGTAACGGTAAAATCTGATCTTTGAAAGCATCTGATAAAAAATTATATTTTTTTCTGAAGATTGGACGGAATAATTAGCATCTACCATTCTGAGGAACCACAACATCTCAGCAGTCAGTGTTTCAACTGTCGCAACTGCCAAAGAAATGGAAATACTTATGGTTTGATTGTTGAAGTCGGAAGTTGTTACAGACACTTTCATACAAGCATTACTACTGGCATTATTGATATATGATTGAGATTTGCGAAAGAAAGCTAGAACGATCAAAAAGTGTTGGTGACCCATTCATCATTTCGACAGATGAGGGTTTTTTTAAATTTTCGATTTAGTATGTTTTGCCAATGTCAATTCACCCCTGTTTAAAAAATCAACGGTCGACAAGGCTTACAGTATGCTTTGTGTTTGACGTTGAATCAATCCTTAAGCTTTGTACTTATTGTTTCGACATTGAAAACATTTTCCTCCAGGCATTGTTGAATAGACCAAAATTTCTTTCAGTATTCACCGTTTTCAACCAAAATATGGAAATAGACATTCCACATTAAAAATGTATATTCCTCCAGGTATTGTTAACTGGTAGAGTGCCAAAAGCCCATATTTGGACTTTACTCTGAAGTACAGGTACCACAACTTAAAGGCCTTATATTCAGTGGATGTGATTTCATTTATCTTTGAAGTGAATTATTTAGTCTGCTGGGATTTACCTTGTTACAATTTATGGGAGAGTGTAGGGCTGCACAATACTCAAAACTGAATACCGGTATCGGTATTAAAAAAAATACCGTGGTATACCGGTATATCGAAAACTGTTCAGATATATGGACACAAGTACCACAATCGAGACTCAAGACATCACAGTTGGAACGAATTAGCGTGCCTTGATGATGCGGTTCGAAAAACCTTTACCTAACGCAGACGATATCAAAATTTATTATTTTTAAAATTAGTTTATCAGATTTTCCCCTAAAGATTTCAACAGAACTATATCATGTGACCCCTCATTAGAAGCTCAACGAGGTCGTTCCAATGAGGGGAATCATATGATATAGTTTTGTTGAAATTTTTGAAAATTATTTTTTCAACTGCTGAATTTGTATGTTACGAGGGCATAAGCAGACGTTTCCTTGGCTAAAACTCAAGACATCTTGAAAATTAAATTGTGGGTAAAAAAATAATGACGATAAACCGATATGTTTGTAATTACACCGGCATTCAATCGATATTGGTTTGAATAAAGATATATATCGGTTTATCGACATACCGTGCAGCCCTAGCAGAGTGCCTATTAAATTGTAACAAAGCAAAGACATGTGAACAAATTCTGGTGACCAAAAATAATTTAGCACTACCAGTTAAATAGATCAAAATTTCTTTCAATGTTGACCGGTTTCAATAAAGATATGGAAATAGATATTCCCCAAAGAAAATATATTTTCCTCCCGGCATTATTTAGTTATTGGTGTTTAAGGTCACATATTTCTTCACAATGGCTAATCATGACCATGAAAGTTTTATGGGTGGAAGAAGCTGGAGCACCTGGAGAAAACACCAAGAAACTGTTGGCTCTCCAACATACCAACTCCACACAAGCAGAGTTAGCATTGGTTGAAGACAGGTGCACCATTGATGTGCAGTACGCCTTACTACACAACGCCACTGTGCCCCCCCATGTGGACAATGGGGGTGAAGTGTCTTGTCCAAGAACACAACTCGGTTGCTGAAGGTGGGATTCGAACCGAGCACCTCTCGGCTTGCAGCCTGCACCTCTACCTTCTGAGCCACCACTCCATTTTCCTTCCGGCATTGTTAAATAAATCAAAACAAATACGAAACTCTACATCTCACAAGATCTCCAATATTCTCACTTAGCCTTAGGTGATAAAAAGTTAAGTTGTGGCCGGCATCATATATCACCCCCAAACTTATTTTCTTTTTAAAGTGCTAAAACACATGTAATTAATTTATGTTTCAAAACTTATCATTCAGATTATAATTAACTGGTTGAGGGTTACAATTATTTTTGATGGTCTGAATTTGTTCATCAAAATTTGTTTTATTACAAATTACTGAAGAGTGCCCTCAAGCACTCTTCAATAATTTATGATAAACGAAATTTATATAAAAATATTATTTGTGCTTGACTGAATATAAAACATGAGCAAGGAAAACCTTTTTGCACTGGTATCCTCATTTTATTATGGCCCCGACTTGAAAAGTCGAAGGGGTATCTCAAGGAGACCTCCATCTGTCCATCCATACATACCAACACTTTCTCTAGCATCTCTGATTTGAATGATATTCGGTGTTGTGATAGAGCACCATGGGTGAACGATACCCGTGTAGTGTGAGTTTCTTCCACATATTTTTCCCCCAAGTTATGGCCCCTTTTTCACTTTCGACCTAGAAAATTTCTGGTGGATCGGGAGGCATTGGCACACACTGTGCATTGTCCCTCTTGTTTAAAGAGCTGATAGTGGTTTCTAGCACTCAACCAGTTAAATATTTCAATTCTAAATTGACTCAAATTAACCAGTAACTATAATATTCAATAAGTTTGTTAGAGTTTTTTTTTTTTGAGAAAATTAAAAATTCACGGAGTTTTAAGGGGCCTGGAATTTTTATTTGAAGCACTTGGGAGAGTTTCAAGGAGGCATATAAATCTGTGCTATTTAATGAATGAGATGGACACTTTCACGGAAACAAAAACAATTATTCAGTGTGTGAGTAATGCACCATCACCAAAAAACAAGGTGAATTTTTAACGCTTTTACCTTCGCACACGTTTTGCTGAAGGAGAACGTGAGAAGGTCCTTGATCTTTTACTTCCTCTCGCCAATGAGCTGGATCTATGTAAAATTAACAGTAAGAGGTTAGATTATCTCTTACACATTTTATCAAAACAAATGATACTCCACAAAATACTGAATGCAATTCACAATGAACTGTGAAAATCTAAGAACAATCCAAGTTTTGGGGGCAGGAGGAAGTTCAGATTTCTATTCTTCCAAGGCAGGGTTCCTGCACCTGAGCTGACATGAAATTCCAGGCTTTTCCAGGCCATATACACCCCAAATTCAAGGAGTTTCAAGGCTAATAGAAAGTTAAATTCAAGGTTTTTCCAGGCTTATCGCAGTTGAACCACTCGAACCGTCTCGGACGTATTTCATTCATCTCAACTCGGTGCACAATGCTTCATTTTTCAAGGCCCAGGAAGCCAAATCAAGGCTTTTCAAGGCCTTGAATTTCATTTTTGAAATTCCAGGCTTTTCCAGGCCCACGGGAACCCTGCAATTACTAAGAATTGATAAAGTGAAGCACCTCCAAGGTCCAAGAGAGAAATCATGCATGGATTTCAGCAATGTTATCTGAATTAGTATGAGAGTACCCGAGTTTAAAAATAGGCCGATGAAATCGTCAGATGTGTACCCATACGCGCAACTAGTAGAAAGTTGTATGACGGAGGGCCATCACAGATGCCGACATTATGTACACCATACATGGTATGAGTACATATAGAAATGGATTGGAGGAGTGTCTAATTTGATGGATAAAGGGTTAATATCTCCAGATTAAATTACCAGATTTACATAAAAAAAACTATACAGCACAGCACATCAGTAACCTGAATAAACATATAAAGTGACATGACAATCGGATTGATATTTTTTGAGTTATCTCATGCCAAAGGGATTGGAGAAATTTTCAATTTGAAGGATCAAGGGTTAATATTACAGGGTAAAATTATCAGATTCACACCAAAAACTATACAGCTCAGCACATCAGTAACCTGAACACAAATATAAAGTAACTAGACAATCCAAGCAATATTTTTCAAGTTAACGAATGCCAAAGGGATTGGAGGAATTTTCAATTTGAAGGATAAAGGGTTAATATCTCGGGATCAGATTTACACCAAAAACTATACAGCTCGGCACATCAGTAACCTGAACACAAATATAAAGTAACTAGACAATCCAAGCAATATTTTTCAAGTTAACGAATGCCAAAGGGATTGGAGGAATTTTCAATTTGAAGGATAAAGGGTTAATATCTCGGGATCAGATTTACACCAAAAACTATACAGCTCAGCACATCAGTAACCTGAACACAAATATAAAGTAACTTGACAATCCAAGCAATATTTTACAAGTTATCGAATGCCAAAGGGATTGGAGGAATTTTCAATTTGAAGGATAAAGGGTTAATATCTCAGGATCAAATTATCCAATTCACACCAAAAACTATACAGCTAGGCACATCAGTAACCTGAACACAAATATAAAGTAACTTGACAATCCAAGCAATATTTTTCAAGTTATCGAATGACAAAGAAATGGATACGGACGCCGGACGGACAAAGGATGGACGAACGACGGATGGCCACCCCGGATGACGGCATTATCTGTACCATACATAGTATGGGTACACATAAAAAGCAATGCAAGAGAAAAAAAAGAGCAGTGGCCACCAAAGATGGCTAAAAAAGGGATGGAAAAACACCCAGAAACAGTAACCTTGCTTAAATTATGAAGCAGATACCAATTTCAAGTTAAGGTCATTCTGACCTTAACCGTGGCACAATGACCTTAAAATAAATAGGGTTCTTCCCCTCATACCCATGCCAGGTTAGGTTTCAATAGGCCAAGTGGAATTTTAATTGTAGAGCAGAAAAAAAACTACAGGAAAAATGTGACTGACCTTTGGGAGAATGACCCCAAACTGAACAGGGTACCTCCTCTCATACCAGACACATGTCAAGTTTGGTTACTATTGGCCAAGCAATATTTTAATCAGTGCGTAAACCAACTCTCTTCTACCAACAGAGGGATGTACAAATGGACAGACTAGAAAAAGAACTTGTTTACACCAGTAAACAAGCAGTGATCCACTTCTCAGTTTCCACGAAGGGGGTGGGGTGAGTAAAATGTGCATTACATAAGTCATGTATACAGCGCAAACTGTGCTCTGAAACAAAACTTTGAAGTTTCAGTCACAAACAAATGACGCCAATTGATTCAAGGGAATACGTAAATCAAGGTAAGCAAACTTACTGTGTTATTAGTGTGTCAAACCCATAAACTAGAGTTGATCCATCGCCAGGGGGTGTGTTAACCCCACACTAATACCCGAGGGTGAGCAAGGTCAACAATGTGACATTTTGGTGTTCAGAAAACAATAGGTGATACAAACAAATACCCCCCACCTTTCAGCTAATAAAGGGAAATAACTGGAGAAGCAAAATTTTTCGCAAGACTTTATGCATGTTGCACATCTTCATTGTGTGTATGATCATATTCTGAAGTTTCAACTATGTGAATTGAAAAGTGGGGGCGGAGTTGATTACAGCATGACGGTACCCTCCATTAAAGAATTTTGTGACGGAAGGACTGACGGACACAAGGAATCCTATATACCCCCGCTAGGCGGGGATATAAAAAGAATGCATGTTGAACTGTATTGTAATGCCGTAGTCAATGTTAAAGCCCATGAAATTTGTTACAGCAAACTGTTACAGAAGGAGAAATTGAATTTGGGTGCCTATGATGAAGAAATGTGCACAGCATGGTATTTTGAACAAAAATAAAATGAAATGGATTGGATAACAAGAAACTGAAAATTAACTAACTTTGGTCTAAAACCACAAATCAATTTATACCAATTACTGGTAATCAATGTTCCTGGAGGGGGAGAAACCCATGAATCAAAATTTTGAAAACAAAAGATACCCTGCATAGTCACACAAGAGGCCTCAGGGTGCTTGAGCTCACCTGAGAAAAGTGTTTCATGAAGGATTTAAAGTCACATTCAGCCTCTATGACTAGTCAACCAACCTGAGAATTGAAGTCATTTAACCCTTTACCTAACATGACAAACAGAGGACACTTGCAAAAACAATTCTTGACTAATAATTTAATTCATTTTTTGTCTTGAAAACACAGGTTATGACACCTCGTTGGAACGAGCTCGATGAGCTCGTTTCAACGAGGGGTCGTAACCCATGTTTTTGGAGACAAAAAATGAATAAGTAATGAAAATTAATTGGCGATTTTTTAGAATAACGCTGGCTGGTTTTGGCCATTACATTGGGTAAAGGCTTAATTGTAACTTCAAGGCCCTAGAATTCTAAATCCCTATTTTCCAGGGTAGGCGGCAAATACCTGGTTCACCGAGTGATATTTTTGTCTTATTTTGTCAAGTTTTTTTAGGATTTCAAGTGATTTAAAAAGAAAAGAAAAGAATTTCACACAAATGGGGGTTCAGTTACTAACATATTTGCAGAACATCATCCCAAATCCTTCAAAATTCACTTTAAAACACTAATATGCATTTATGGGATTTATCTTGTAATTATGTCACTAATGTTGCATTTAAGAAAACCGAGACATAATTGCCGAGGTTTTGTTACCTATCAAAAATAAACTTAAAAAGCTCTAAATTGAGATCACCAGTATCCCTGCAATATGAAATCAATAAGCACAGGATGACTCAAAAGACCGCGACACATTTTGAACCTCCAATGAATTTCAACTCAATTTTCATAGTTTCCAAGTTCATAATATCATGCTATGCTGGAGATATTTATTGGGCGTTTAAGGTCACATATTTCTGCACAATGGCTAATCATGACCACGACAGTTTTACGGGTGGAGGAAGCCGGAGCGCCCGGAGAGAACCACCGAGCAACTGTCAGCTCCCCAACATACTAACTCAACACAACATTGGTTGAAGACAGGTGCACCATTGACGTGCAGTACGCCTTAGTACACAGCGTCACCGTGCCCCCACATGGGCAATGTGGGTGAAGTGTCTTGCCCAAGGATACAACGCGGCTGTCGCAGATGGGATTCGAACAGAGGACCTCTCGGCTTGCAGCCTGCACCTCTACTAACTGAGCCACCGTGCCCCCCCCCCCCCCCCCCCCCCCACTATACTGGAGATAGCATGACTATCTTGCCAAATTTAACCGTTTACCCAATGCAGACGATATCAAAATTAAATTTATTATTTTAAATACCATTTTTTTAAAATTTTTCAAAATATTTCAACAAAACCATACGTTTTTGGCTCCACCCACTTTTCTGAGTGATGAAATGAATGCATAGCGTTCGTATAAATGTAATTTCTATCAATTATGAAAAATGCACTCTGATGCTGTTGTCTTCAAGTCAAGCCACTTAAGATGGACACAATCCACAACCCCCAGGTTCAATGTTTAATTTCAAACCATTCTGGCACCCCACAAAATCAGTTGTGGATGTAAAGCCTTCAAGAAACTTTAATCTACGTCATAATAATGCTGCATACCAAATATGTATTTATTTATTTATTGGTGTTCCACACAATTCAGCACAAGGGTTACCGTTTATATCCGTATTGCCAATTTTAGAGAATTTCTATCCCATGCATAGGCTTCCGGGTCCTATTTTACCAGTAAAAGAAGAGATTGTTTACCACAGTAAACAAGCACTGCTTCACTTCCTGGAGTTTCCATGGAAATGCATACCAAATGTAAAATTATTCTTCAGAAAAATATTGCACCTAATTAAAATTCAGACTCCCTATAACCCAGGCACTTGATTTGCACAAACTTAAATCAGACATTCCCCCCAGGGATGCACTGAACTAAATATCAAAAGATTCTGATTGGCTGACCTGAAGAATTTTAAAAAAATTAATTTATTTCTTTATTGGAAATTTTTTATGCAATTACATAAAACTACTTACCATAGTTTTAAAGAGAAAGGCGTAAAATCGCCCATTGCTTCATGAAAATAAAAGAAAACAGATCATAAAAATCTTAGAAAATTGTATATTCAACTACTGAGGTTTTTGGTGTGTGAGTTTACTAGAAATCGGTTTCCGTAACATGGAAAGGAACACGACATGAAAAGGCAAAGTTACACCTAAACATTTAAAATCCTTAAAAGATTGAGGCAGGCCTGGCATTCTGAAAAATGCAGGAAGGCAAAAAATCGCTCTCCTCAATCAGCTTAGGCGAGCAATTAGCTTTACACAGCATTTTAAGTATCCAATTGAACGAACTCATTGAAACTGAAACCAACAAACTACATCAGTGATTTTATTAACTTTACTAAGGTAAAGCGAAATCTCTTGGATATCCAGATGTCTCACTCAACAACCGAACACACACTTGACAAGACCTGTCTGTGCACCCAGACCTGTTGTTCAAGAAAGTCATACGCCTACCATTACCACCTTCAACCCCCCAAGGGGGGTTGAAGGTGGTAGTGGTAGGCGTATGACTTTCTTGGACAACAGGTATGCTTGAATCTACAGTCACATCCTGGTGCAAGTGCTTCAAGTGACAGGATAGTAGTAATGGTAGTATATTATAGTGTCAATATTCCTTGAATAATTACCCCTCAAACTGTGATGTCAGTTGTTGAACTTGCAACTGACAGAAAAAAAAATATTGCTTTGACCCATTTTGCTTCAAATGATTGCAACTGTGTTTGGGTATGGTTGCAGCCATTACCTTTTACCACTAAACCACTTTCAAAATGAAATTACGTGATGTTATGTGACATCGAAGTTAAATTACATTTTTGCTTTACAACAAAAATTTAATGTGAGCATAATACATGTAATCTCAATCATCCCAGACCAAAATATTTAGGAGGGCAATTTTTCGCTCTCCTTAATTCTTTCAGGAGGGCAGTAAGGAGAGCTAAAAAATCGCTGTCCTGAAATTGTCAAGCCTGCTGAGGCTTGTATACCTCTCTTTGCACACGTTTTTATTGAATACAATGCTTGAGTCCACTTACACTGTCAATTGCTGTTTCATTCAAGTTGTTAGGTTACTGAATGCAACTTTGTCCAACATATATATAAACACACAAGACATTTTATCTTGTATAGCCCACAGCTTACATACACCATTACAAAACAATACTGAATTGCAGAAGAAAAACAAGTAAAACAAGAGGCCCCATGGGGCCTGGAGCACTCACCTTGAACAGAACCGGATATAAACAGAGTCCAAGAATGAATCTACATTAAGCAATCAACCTACAGAGGATACACCGTCAATCCTTGAGCCACTCAGGAGTGACTAAAATAGTACAAGCATCATGCCTTTTCTTAACCCTTTACCCAACGAATCGCCCGCGTAATATGCAAATTCAGCAGCTGAAAAAATATTTTTCGTGAAAATTTCAACAAAACCATATCATGTGACCCCTCTTTGGAACGTGCTCGTTCCAAAGAGGGGTCACATGATATGGTTTTGTTAAAAAATTTTGAAAAAATTAAAAAAAATATATAAAATAAATTTTGAAATCGTCTGCGTTGGGTAAAGGGTTAAGTTGATCACAATGTAAAAAGTGGCACACCCCTCTGGAGCCCCCTTGACACAACCTATGCGCTTTAATCTTAGTTACATACCTCTAGAGTTTTCTTAATAAATTAAAGTGTCAATGACACTGTAGCTCAACTTGTCAAGACAAAGACATGTACATGTATAGTATGTGACACAGCAATGACAAACATCTAGGTAATGACCTGATAACAAAGGTACATATAAAGTATTGTAACGGTCTGTACATAAATACTGACCGTTGCCTGTAACAAATGTATAGGTAAAGTATTGTAAAGGTGGGTGACAGTCAGATGCTAAACTAGAAAAGAAATCTTTGAATCCCAGAGTGGGTCTGACTGAACCCAAAAATATTTGTTCTCACAGCACAGTGATAACAAAGGCACCCCAAAACACACCCGTTCCTGTCCCAAGGTGAAAACAAAAGTACCCACGAAGTTTTGTGAAGATCAGTTCATAAATACGAGCTGTATAGAAGTTGTGACAAAAAACTGATTGGACCTAATTTCGGTACAAAATGGCCACTGACAGCCATCTTGAATTTTGGATCGTACCCAGAAACACTCATTCTCATCCCAAGGTGATAACAAAGGTACCCAAGAAGTTTTGTGAAGATCAGTTCATAAATACAGCCTCTATCCAGAGTCGTATTGACATGTGTGCTTACATTGTGTAAGTAGCACTGAATAAAACAAAGTTCATCCAATTTGCATAATTTCTGGACAAAAAAAAACCCCTTAGAATATGTGATGTATTCCATGTTACTAAACATTCATACAAAAATTTATTCAAATCAGAACTTTCATACAGAAGTTCTGTACAAAAGACTGATTGCACTAATTTTGGTACAAAATGGCTGCTGGTGGCCATCTTGAATTTCGGACCACACCCAAACACACTCGCTCTCATCCTATGGTGATAACAAAGGTACCCAAGAAGTTTCGTAAAGATTGGTTCATAAATATGGCCTCTAGTCTGAGCTGTGTAGAAGTTGTGTACAAAAAACTGAATAGACCCAATTTCGGTACAAAATGGCCACTGGCAGCCATCTTGTATTTTAGACCGCACCCAGAAACACTCGTTCTCGTCCCAAGGTGATAACAAAGGTACTCAAGATGTTTCGTGAAGATCAGTTCATAAATACAGACTCTAGCCGGAGCTGTATTGACATGTGTACTTACTGTGTGTATGTAGCACTGAAAAAATCAAAGTTCATCTAATTTGCATAATTTCTGCCCGAGAAAAAAACCCTGTATTATATGTGATGTATCCCATGGTACTAAACATTCGCACAAAATTTTTTTCAAATCAGCGCTTTCATATGGAAGTTCTGTGCAAATATCTGATTGCACTTAATTTTGTACAAAATGGCTGCCAGTGGCCATCTTGAATTTCGGACCGGACCCAAAAACACTCGTTCTCATCCCACGGTGATACCAAAGGTACCCAAGAAGTTTCATAAAGATCGGTTCATAAATACGGTCTCTAGCCCGAGCTGTATTGACATTTGCACTTATAGTGCTGAAAGTAACACCAAAAAACATCAAAGTTCATCTAATTTGCATAATTTACGCACAAGAAAGAACCTTGTATTATATGTGATGTATCCCATGGTACTAAACATTCATACAAAAGAATTATTCAAATCATCGCTTTCATATGGAAGTTCTGCACAAAAAACTGATTGCACCTAATTTTTACAAAATGGCTGCCAGCGGCCAACTTGAATTTCGGATCGGACACAAAAACACTCGTTCTCGTCCCACGGTCATAACAAAGGTACCCAAGAAGTTTCATAAAGATCGGTTCATAAATGCGGCCTCTAGTCCGAGTCGTATTGAATTGTTGACGGACAGACAGACAGACGACTGGCCATGGCATAAGCTCAAATTTGGCTTTGCCAAAGTCGAGCTAAAAATTAATTAAATTTCACATTTTTCGAAAACAAATTTCACAATTTTTCCAAGAAAACCATACAAATATGGTTACCATTAGAGCCAGCTTGATGAGCTGGTTCTCATGAAATCCATATTTGTGCGGTTTTATTGAGAAACTTCTGGGATATTTTAGGCTGTGGTAAGCTTATTCTGGTTAATTTTCTGGCCGTTTTTGACTGCAATGTTAGGTAAAGGGTTAGGAGTTTTTCACAAAATTTGAATACAAAAATTATGACATTTAAGATTGGACTTCATTGTACTCTGGGCAACTGACAGTCCTGCTAATATGTTGAACCTCCCATGGAAACCCTGGGAATGAAGCAGTGCATGTTTACTGTAATAATAAAGAAGCTGTTTTACTGGTAAAATAGGACATTGTCACAAATGGCTGGAGGTGTAAGTCCTCCAAAATGGGCGTCATAACTTGCCTGCAAACAACTGCAAAGTCCCACAAAGCAAACCCCAGAAAAGAGTTGTTATCCCGGCGATATTATCTGCCAGCAGCATGCAAAATGTCATCTACTTATTATGAGAAAAAGATCGCATGCAGGTTTCGCATTCATGATTGGAAAGTGGTTGCTACAAAGCTTCTATGTACCAGACTAACCAGAGGCATGATTACACTTATAAAATAAATGGACATCATGTTAGCATTGAAGTTTTGAAATCAAACTTTATGTCCCAATGTAACTAATATCCTCTTGAAATAACGTTTAGGAGACGTTTTAGTACTTTAGGGACCTTCAACGCTTCGAGATTCGATTCTATTTTGTATCTCAAGTTGAAATATAGTTTGATTAAAAATCAGCTACTCGATTTGTTTCCTTTCGAATCTTTTCACAGGAATATAGCTTGTTATCAGTTACCTACGTAGTCTCCCAAAAGATTTAGTTCAGATGGAAATAATGTTGAAAAAAAACACGGTGTAATTTCTGCCATATTATCTCACAATCGGGGCGTTTTTGCACTGTTACGCAACTAAACTGTAATGTATCTGGGCCTTGTTCCTAATCCGTATCAAGTGCCCTGATACAAGCGCGTGATTCTGCTGTTGCCAAAATAACAGCACTAATATCATTTTTTCGATCGTTTTGCATTTTTCCCTTCGGAGAAAATATTAGTTTAGGCGAAGTCGAATCTAATATTGTTTTCTCTGAGCCGTATATGACAATGTATCTACCTACTAAATGCCCTGTAACGTATTTATTATGCACAGCATGCTAAAATGTCACTGGGGAAGTAAACTCAACAAACAGTTAAATTACGCGCACTTTTCGGCATCTTGGGTGGGTTTGTTTTCTATTATTGGGATTTTCCTGAACGCTCGAGCCGAGGCTTCCCTCTTGAACTTAGAGGATTAGCTTTCGCTATGAAATGTGGAAAACTCCACCTCAATAAACGATGAACAGCATATTTTAAAATATAATAAACCTTTACACCAAGAGGGATATTTAATTCACCAGTAATTGTTGCAAAAGTTACAACCAAATTCACGTTGACGAAACACACAGTTGCTCCACTTCGCAAAACAGTATTCAGTAAAGTGAATCCCAGCGACGTACTTTTCTCTGAAGTGTAACGTCATCACTGACCTCAATATGGAGATCAATGAACGGTATTCTATTTTTCAATTTGCATGCTGGTTCAATTTGCATGTTGCATTCTCGTTGTAGGCACAGAATCGCATTTCGACTTGCCCTAACAGGCTCGTCGAAATACTATTCTGTTCCTAAAACTCGACTTGATCTAAATTCCTGGCGACACACACTGTGGTGATAATCTGTATTTAAGAAAAATGGCATCTGTGTCCATGCCACCACTCATGCTAATTTCTGACTGAATGATGAAGTGCTGCTAGCAGCTAGCCCTGTACAGTGTCTAGTGTGGGAAATTCTCACATTCGGTTAAAATTTTTAAACAGTAGTAATTACTGGGTAATATTCCAACTACTTCATCAAGGCATGCCTTTGATGAAGACATGCATTGATAATGTAGTTGGAACAAGAGGTGGGCCATGGCCTGGAACATACCCATTGAAATCTGATGACGCAAACCTGCGATACGAGGCGAACCGACAGAAAATTGGCTCTTTTACGAAGCAAACGCCAAATTTTCAAAGTTAAAAAGGGGTACAAGTCTAGAAACAAAAATGAAAGAAATATTATTAGAGACTCATTTGAAAGCCTTTCACAGAAATAATCCTCATTCCAAATTTCATTTGAGATACTCATGATAGTGAACATCTGTATGAAATTTCATCGAGCAGTAACTCGAACAGACATCGGAGGGTGGACCAACAGAGGCAATCCAGTATACCCCACTTTTTTAAAAAGAAAGTGGGGGTATAATGATTTATTAGTAGGGACTTGTGCCACCACAGTTGGAACAATATCATGTTTACAACAACACCCTCCACCCTTTCAAGATGTTCTTGATATGATTTGAGGTTAGATTTGATTTCAAATAATAGATGCGATTTGACTGAAGATTCAATTTAAATTGAAAATGTGTGATTCGCAGAACCCAAATTTTCGTGTAAATTTAAAGAAACTGTACAATCAGTCATTTTTAACCCTTTTACCCAATGCAGACGATATCAAAATTTTATTATTTTAAATATCATTTTTTTCAAATTTTTCAAATCATTTCAACAAAACCATATCATGTGACCCCTTGTTGGAACGAGCTCGTTCCAACAAGGGGTCACATGATATGGTTTTGTTGAAACTTTTTTGAAAAATAATATTTTTTCAATTGCTGAATTTGAATAATACACGGGCAGAAGTGGCCGATTCGTTGGGTAAAGGGTTAAGACCTCTCCGATTCAATTCGAGGTTGGATTTGATTTCAAATAAGATGTGACTCGATTCAAGATTTGATTCAAATCGAAAATGCGTGATTTGCAGGACCATAATATTCATATAAATTTTAAGGAAATAAAAAAAACTGAAATCAGATGGAAAAAAAATGAAAAGCCACACTCCTAATGCACAGAACGACAAGTAGTGTATACTTTCCACTGACAATAGTGGCAATACCATTCTGCACAGACATTGACGAATATCATGCCTAATTTCAAGAGCTGCCATGACGTTTCAAAATCAATGGTTTGGGCTCAGTTAACAGGAGGCTAAACCTAAAAGTAATATAGTACTAGTTTACAACAATAGGTACTATTATACTCTCCCAGGGTCCCCACCTGTGAAAGAGATGGTACAGAATATTAATCACCCCCTGCTTCGACTTCTGCTACGTGAATATCTGCTGCTGTATCGTGGCCTACTTCGGCTGCGACTTCTAGAGTAACTTCTTGATCGTGACCTAAATAAGAAAAATAAAGTAATATCAATGGAAGTAGTAGTAAATGTGATAAACATAATATCCACCTACAGCACAGCTGACATGGACTGGTCGTAATCCATGTGTGGACAGTGATGTCCACACATACGTTTAACTGGTAGAGTGCTGGAAGCCCATATTTGGGCTTTACTCTGAAGTACCGGTACGGCAATTTAAAGGCTTCATATTCTGTGGATGTGCTTCAGATTATCTTCGAAGTGATATTATTTTATCTGCTAGGATTTGCCTTGTTACAATTTATGGGAGAGTGCCTAATGGCACTCTCCCATAAATTGAAACAAGGCAAAGATGCACAAAGAAATTTTAAGGACCAAAAATAATTTAGCACTCTACCAGTTAACAGGTAATAAAAATCATCAACAAAACTTTTTTTTATTAATGAAGCACCAGGTTGAATCGGGTGCTTCATTAATTAAATTTTTTGATGATAACTCCTATAATTAGTGTTTGGAATCTAATATTGTTTCCATGGAAATATTGCCAACCCATGGAAAGTGACCAATGCACGGCGGCCGAACTGTACCCGATGGCTTTCAAGTATCTATGGTTTTCAAGGTCATTTAAAAAATCCGTTTTCAATTTTACTTCAAACATTAGTGAATGGAAGAATTATTAAGAGAGGCAATGCAAATCGTGGGCCAATGCCTCCAACCCGCAAAAGTTTTTGTAAGTCAAAAGAGTGAAAAAGGTCCATAACTCTGGAAAAAATGTGTGGAAGAAACTCACGCTGCACATGTATCGTTCCCCAATGATGCTCTATCACAACACCAAATACCAATCAAATAAGGGTAGCAGTGGCTGAGATACAAGGAAAAATGTTGGTACGGATGGACAGAGGTCTCCACCAGATACCCCTTCGACTTTTCAAATCTGGGGCATAATAAGAAACAAAGCGTGGCTAAATACGCCTGTTAGCCATTTTGAATTGTACCAACTTTGGTTGAGATCAAATGATCTAAGCTGGAGTTATCAATCTGAAACCAAAAATGTTAATATATGGTTGAATTCTAAGTCGAAAAAGTGCCATAACTCATGTAAAAATAATTGGACGGAACCTATATTCGAACCTGGCCTGTATTACTAGCTGGGTAATATACATATCAACTTTGGTTGTGATCAAATAAAGTAAACTGGCATTAAAGGTAGGAAACAAAAAATGTTAATGGACGGACGAACAGACTGATTGCATAATACAAGTTTTTCAAATGGGCGTATAAAAATAAAACATTTGATGCTCATTCACTTGGGTGAATTTGGCAACTAATTAGTTTTTATTGGACAGTAAATCCAGTAAATGCGAGTCACAAATGCCAAACCATGAACTGACAGAATGTGTATAATGGAATACTAATGAAACTCCCAAGGAATCAGATTTATTTGTCTTTATGGTCACATATTTCGGCGCAAAGACTAATCATGACCACAACATGGAGATAGAGCCAAGTTTAGTCAATCATTTATACCCAATATGTCCATTTTAGAGGACTTCAACCCAAAGCATTGGTAAGTGGGTCTTATTTTACCAGTAAAACAGAGCTTGTTTACCAGTGACCAAGCACTGCTTCACTTCCCAGATTCCCACAGGGAATTGACAACCATTGTCTCAATTAAATAACCTTTGGGTCGAATATGGAGGTTCAATGAGTGAATGTTTATACGAACACCCTTTGAACAGTCCACATTGTTTTATAGCAAGCCTGGAAATAAGTAATATGTCATTTGCAGAATGAGGTCACCCAGAGGGTGAATTTGCTGATGCTATTCCATAGAGTGGGCCAATTTATCAGTTCCTCTTTGTTTAGGCTTGAGACCTTAATTCAGGTTGAGGTTCCCAGAGAGTAAATTTGATGATGCCACCCTGCTGTGCAGGTTAACATCACCAAATTCACCCGCTGGGGAGGTGATTCTGCAGATGACAGCCTGCTTATTTCTAGGCTTGTGAATAAGACTATTCAAAAGAAATCTTTAAATCTTTATTTATTATTTTAATTTTTTTTTTTAAATTCAAAACGTTTCAACAAAATCTTATGTGAGGGGGACACATATTGTTTTGTTGAAATTTTTTTACCTGCTCAATTTGTAAATTACATGGACGGATGCAACTAATTTCTTAGGTATAAAGTTGTTAATGTCCAAAGAGAACAAGCACACAACGAACAAGGTGCAACACCACTGGTATCCCCTGCCAAGAGTTTCTATGTTGAAAAAAGTGGAAAAAAGGCAATAACTCTAGAAAAACAAAATGGACAAAACCTGTTACTTGTGAATGCCCTTTAAATCCAACATCCACTGACTGAAATATGAAGGTCCAAAATTGTTATGGATGGACCCTCCCATTTCTATATCCCCGCAAACTTCATTTTGGTGGGAGATAATTATCAATTGCCCAAATATGTTGCACATGTAAATGTATATTCATTTATGGGTGTATGGTTATTTTCAGCATCTGTGGCTGCATCAACTGCAACACCAGTATGAATTCAAGTTGTTCCTATCATTTACATCAATGCTGCACTCAAAATTTAGAGGGCTTACAATGCCCCTCTCCCCCCTAATTAATTTTACGAGTAAAACAAAACGTGTTAACCATAGTAAGCAAGCACTGCTCCATTTCCCAAATCAAAACACCAAGCAGCAATCAAAGTGCGGTCATAGGCTACTTATTCAAAGACAAGATTATAATTCCAAGTTATTCAAGGATTATTTTGTCCTCTTTCAGGTGTAGGGGTAAATGCTAAGTATTGTAAAATCTATCTAGAATGAATACTGATGTATTCACAAGCTATAAACAATGTCAACTAAAAATAATCTCTACAGATAGTAACTATTATAAAGTTTTCACATGCTGTTGTGCCATTATCATAAATATGGTTTTCGCATAGAACTTTATGTATTTTTAAACAGCCTGGATCAGAATTACAAGATAAAAAATTTACATTACTTCAAGGACTTCGGGAGGGGAGAATTTTCAATTAGGACCGTAACTTGAAATTAATTTCATCATATTTGATGTCTGCATAGATGTGTTAACAATTCTTATTGATGTATTCAAAACTAATAATACTAGCACCCGATAGTGACTGTTGGGAAGCATTCACAGCTTACCAAGAATCCATGAAGGTGCAGGGTTTATTTCAGATTATTTCAGAGTATAGAAAAGGTAATGTTTCATAACAAAAATGCCACAGCTCTCAAGTTCGCATTTTGACTCAACAGAACCAAGAAATTACATCAATAAATTTATAGAACTTTTCATGAGTTTTTCTGTAAAATTCTTATTCTCAAGCACTTTTACTGGCCTGTTCTTTCAGTTGATATTTAAGAACTTTTAGGCACTTTAAAGGACTCGCAAGAACCCAGAACAAGGCCTGAAAAAGTGGAAAATCTGTTTCTCAGGCCCTCCCACATGGACCTTTTGGCTGCCACATGCTCTCTTAATAACCAATTCAAACTACCACAAAAATTTTTTTTAAATAGTTCATTTCCGATATTTTACCCAAGTTAATATAAAATTGATAAATTTTTCCCTCGAGTGCAAGAAGGCTTTGCAATGCTTTAGCCTTCTTGCACTCCAGGGACAAAATACACCACCACCCATGTTATTCTGAAGATTATGAGGTCTAAAACATAAAACAAACCAAGAACATGAACTTTTGATGGCAAACAAATAATTACCAAAATAAACAATTCAGAAACTGCCCGCCCGCTAGAACTGTAGGTTTTTAAATTTCTTGTTCGGTTTTGGTTTTTCAGGTGGAGTAAAACCTCGGTTCGGTTCGGTTTGTTCATGAGGCCAAGTAAAATTCAATAAAACTCATTCTTATTTCCGGAGTCATAACTGAATGGTAGTGAAATTGAGTGAAACTCAATGAATGCCCGAAATAAGCTATAATACATGATGAATCAGGAAGGCCATATAATAATTACCTAAATATACAGAACTTTTATTGTGCTTGGCCATTTTTCGAGGTCTGACACCTACACGCAACTTGAGGAAAGCTGCAAACACAACTAAACTGAAATGTCGGAAATTTACAGAATGTAGCCTTCCCAGAGTAGTGAGAGTACCCAGACACTGCCATTGGCAGTGTCTGGGTACTCTCACTACTCTGGGATGGCTACATTCTGTAAATTTCTGCAGCAAGAGTATTTAATAAAAAAAACCGAAAAACCTTAGATTACGGAATGTCGACGGTTTCGGTTTTTTAAAAAAACTAAAAACCTCGGTTCGGTTTCGGTTAACCTACAGCTCTACCGCACGCATGCAATTTTACAAAAAAAAATGGCCTGAGAAACAGAAGATCTACTTTGTGGGGCCTAATGGCACAATTTTTTTGTTGTGAAGAAAAATATATTCTGCCTATTAATTCTTAAAATGTTTAATCACTTACGCAGTGTACCTTTATGTGTTCTAAATTGACAATTCCCAATCTGATGATGACAGTCAAACTGACTACGGATGTCTCAATTCAGAACTCATGTTGTGTTGAAAGGTGGTAGATCGATCTTAAAATTGTAAAAAGCTGGTTACCGGCTGAGCTGTCTCAACTGATGAAATTTGACGGTTCAAAAAACAGCATTCATTATTCAATGCCCTCTCTACAGTCAGTGCAGTGAAGACGAATGCATTGATGTCTAGTTGTTCAGATTTCGAACAGTAAGGTGGTCAAACGACGGAAGTCTGATGCCCAGAAGTGATGAAAGCTGATGAGTTCTGACTTGAAGGTGTTGCAATGAAGATCATTTCCTCATATCAATTGCAGGTGAATTCTGCAAAGCATGGACAAATGTTTAATGTAGTTTGACATAATAATAATTGTACACAACCTGAATAAACTTAATTGAAATGGCTATTAAATCACCCTTGGTATTTGGTGTAAACAAAATTGTTAACAGCGGTTGATTTCCAAACCGAAGATACAGAAAATATTAAACCGTTCAAAGCCAATTCAACACATGATAATCCAATTACATGTGCAGAGGGATACATCACTGAAAGAATTTCCTACAGATATATCCAGTACTTGGTTTTTTGACATCATGTGTCAACTATGAAGGGAAAATTCCCAGTAATATGGAGAAAAAGACTTAATGAACCAGTCGAATTGTTGGACATTTATTTTTCACCTCAAAGTCACCGATGTATCCAATTCCTTCTTTGTCAGTAATTGAGGTCAATATAACCCTTAAGGGCTTAATTCTGACTTTTTAATTGATAACTTTTTAATGCAAAGGAACAGGTGCCCCAACATGCATTGTTTGGGTAACCTCAAAACCTGTTTTGTAAGTACCTTGTCAGTTGTTTCTAGGCAAGTCTTGGCTGCCCCTGTAGGCAGCCAAGACTTGACTAGAAACAACTGCAAAGCCATGAGAGGTAGACTTTCAAAATATAGCGAAAATGTATTAAAAAAAATCTCCAGGACCTTAAAATTTAAGCATGGTGTCCTTTTCATGACCAAAACATGAGAATAAAGTCAACTTTAGCTTATCCTTTAAAGAATATGCTGCTCACTTATGAGAATTCCACCCTGGGTACTCATTACTAGTAGTCTACAAGTTACCACAGTAAACAAACACTACTCAACTTCATGGGTTTCCAACTGGGGCATGAACAGGGGAAATGGCATCTGCATGGAAACGTTGCCCAAGTTAATGAAGTTGAACCAAACCTGATGTACCAAAAATGTTACAGTGCACACATGGTGATTTGGTACTTTCACTTCGCCACATGATGGGCAGAAAAGTGTCAAAATACTTGCCCCCCAGCCCAGAAGACATTCAAAGACTAAATGAGAAGCTTGGCTATTTATTGGTAACTGGACAGTACTGAAAAATCAGTCATTAAAAATGAAAATCTCATTAATGAATAAGGGTAAAGTAATTTGATAAAGAAAATCTGAAATCCATATAAAGCACATGTTAAAAATCTCACATCGGATTTGTAATGCTAGGATGCTAATCAATTTAAAATCATACTTGAGTGTAATTTGGACTCATTATTCTGTGCAGAGCAAAACTATCCAAATCAAAGAATGCATTAACAATCGGAGTAAAGAATTAATATGCTTACTTACAAAGTTTGAAAAGAAAGTAATGATGTACCGATAATTTGAATCAGCCGATTTTGAGTCACCAGAGGACAATCATATTCTGCAGGTGAAAATCAGTTTTTGAATTTGAAATGCCCCTGACTGCCAAAATGTTTCTAAATCGAGTGATAAAGGGCCACAACTATGGAAAAAATATGTGGAAGAAACACACACTACACAGGTATCGTTCTATCACAACACTAAATATTCAAATCAGAGTAGCATTGGCGGAGATACAAAGGAAAATGTTGGTATAGACAGGCAAACCGATGGAGGTCTCAACTAGATACCACTGTTGACTTTTCATGTCGGGGGAATAATAATGGATAACCTTTTCAATCTGCTCCATCAGAATGTATTGTGATTTATACAGGGTTCCTTAACAAGTCTCAACCATGAAAAAAATTCCTTGGACTTTCAAGGACCTAATTCAGCCATTTTCAAGGACTTTCCAGGCAAGTTTTAAGATTTCATATCATTGAACCAATAATCCTCAGAATGATCTTGAGCTGAAATGCAAGGCCTTTCAAAGGCTATTTATTTTTATTTTTTTATGGAGGTTTAACAACACTTTGGGCAGACAAGGCCACCTTGTGTCTGGCAGATTTATGGGTGAAGGAAGCAAGAGCACTTGGAGAGAACCACCGCAACTGTCAGCCTCGGCATACTAACACTGCAAAAGCAAAATTATGATTGGCCAAGACAGTACGCATTAGTACACAATGATTGAGTCCCCAAGTGGGATATCAGGATTAAGTGCCCTGCCCAAGGACATAACACAGTTACCACTAGTTGAGGTCAAAAGAATACAAGACAACTCGGCCAATAACAAATTGGGCACAGAGAAGTTCTGAACTGCGGCGATGAGGACAAATTCAGTGACTTGAGAATACTGTATTCTTTATTGGTCCGATTCGCCAAGGTTGGAATGCTCAACATGGATCAAAAGAACAGTAGCTGGTGTTACAGTCAGGAGATAAAACATGTTTGTGACCTGTGTGTATTCCCTCAGTCGTCGACAACAGCTTCGCGTTTGAAATTGTACCAAAGAAACCTCGAAAAATCGGGATGGTGTTGAGGGTGGGTGGGTTTAGTTTCTAGTGCATTCCACTAAAGTTTCCATAGAATGCATAAACAATCAGAATTAGAACCATAATCAGCCAAATGTGGTATCAAATGATCAACAATCAGTTTACGGCTCATTCTCTCAATAGGTACATCACTAGAAGAAAAAAAAAGTTCGGAAAAAATCTTGGATAATGACTTTCACACCTCAATGATCAAAAGCACATGTAAAATAGTAAAAGATTATATGTCAAGGAACTAAGGTGTACTAAAAACATTTATGAATATACTATATTGATTTATTTAATACCACTACAGAATGAAAATACATAATTAACAATATCAAATTTAACCGTCAACACATTGTCAAAATGGTAAGGTTTTCTGCTGAAAATATTTCCCATAATGCAGCTTGATATTAACCAAATATACCTTGCTTGACAGAGCTCAGTGAACCCTGTCAAACAAGATAAAATTGGTTAAATTCATAGTTAACTCTTCACCTGCTACATATTTTCTTTACTTTTTTCATGAAATCCAGTCATGGCTGCTGTGAAACAGCCATGATGGGATTTGATGAAAGATTCAAACAAATGAAGCCCACCCTGCTATGCGTGATATGATTGTCCAATTTACAGAGATGCATTCTCTTGACCAGAAACCAAATTATACCCATCTATAGTGTTGGTGTCCTGGCAGGAAAATCTGCAAGTAGCATGAAAGAAGTAAAGCAGAAAATAAGAAAATTGGAGTAATTTTAAGATATTTTTTATCAAATCTAGTCATGGCTGCTATTAAGCAGCCATGACTAGATTTGATAAAAAATTTATGGAAATTTAACACAAGATCATTGGTTAAAAAGTCAGTACAACTTACATGGGAAAATTTGGTCAAATATCCTCAAAATTAACCTATTTCAATAGCAAGAGATTTCCTGGACTGGGCGGGAATTTCTGCCAGCAGCATGTAAGGAGTTAAAGAAAGCACCCTTTCAATTGACAGACCACCGGACAGTCTTTTTTCCAAATTAACTCTCTGCACACGGATGCTAAAATATCAATATCAAGCTGCAAGATTTTGCGACAATTATGAATTTTACGAATCTATCGTATTTAATCTAATTTGACAGAGCTTGATCACCCTTACCAAAGAAAAATTAATTGTAAAGTACGAGTCCCATTATAGGAAGAGTTGATACTTTTCCCTTAAAAATTTCAGTATTTTAACCAAGCCAGAAAATAAGCAGACTGTCAACTGCAAAATTGAGGTTCCCAGAGGGTGAATTTAGTGATGCTACCCTACACAGCAGGGTAGCATCACTAAATTTACCCTCTGTGAACCTCAATCTGAATCAGGGTCTCAGAACTAAACAGAAAGATGTACCCAGAGGATAAATTGACCCACTGTGTGGGGTATCATCAAATTCACCCTCTAGGGACCTCATTCTGCAAATGTCAGACTGCTTATTTTCAGGCCTGATTTTGACATCAGTGTACATTGGGTTAAACAAGACTTCTTTCTTATTGTTGCTCAAAGCAAAAATATGTTATCAGGACATTGATCGCTCTAATTTCAGCTACATGGCTGGAGGATCTCCAAAATTATGGACTACCCACAAATTGCCACATTCCTGCATTATGAAAAGAAAATATAAATCAGCACTGACAAAATCTCAACATCAGAGTTACAAGATAGTGTAAAGAAAAAAAAAGCAAAGGAATTTTTTGTTGAAAAAATATGGTTTTCAGTAAAATAGAATAAACGCCAATTAAAATGGTAAAAGTTAAATGATTGAAATTCTGATTAATACCTGGATCTACGCCGACTGCCGCCACTGTAACCACTGCCACCACCTCTACTCCCACCACGAGAACAATCATACGCATAATGCCCTCTTCCTCCACACTCATAACACTTGTCATCAGGGTGAAATGGTCTTCTTGATCGTGGTGCTCCTCTGCCTCTCAACCATGGCTTAGGACGAACCTTACCAGTTGAAAACTCAACTCTTACTCTCGCACCACATATATACCTGAAAAAAGAAAATGTGTACCAGTGAAAATTTGTAAGAATGAAAAATCATCTGTAACCTGCAACAGCCTACTAGGAATTGCTCGAAAATGGGCTCTTGAAGGCTGAAAAAAGGAAATAAAATAGGGCAAATGATGGATAATTTCTAACGATTTCTTATTTCTGTATTTATATCTAACACTGGCCCAGACATGCTGGCACTCTATTCCTAAGAATTCAGGCCGAATGCTTAATTTAGACCCACCACACCTCACCCCAAAAATTTATTTGTTTATTTACTGGCGTTTAAGGTCACATATTTTTGCACAGTGGCTAATCATGACCACAACATGAGTATCATTCAAGACCAGGGGTGAGCGTTAATAAGCCATGTGTTGCCCATTTTAGAGAGGGTTTGCACCTCCCAAGCTTTGATGACTGGGTCCTATTTTACCAGTAAAACAGAGCCTGTTTACCGCAGTAAACAGGCACTGCTTCACTTCGCGAGGTTCCCATGGGGAACCCAAAAAATTAAACCAAAGTAACCAAAAAGCAGAGTCTTGTAAGGGCCCCATACATAGCATCTGCTACAGCCAAGGCTGCACGATATTGGGATTTTAACACCGGTGATTATGTTAAAAACAATACCGCTGTATACTGGTATACCGACATACAGTTGAGAAAAACAAGCAAAATACAAGGAAATGGGCCTCCCTATACTTTTATGTTAAATGTGACTGACAAGGGTCCATTTTAAATAATAATTCCCCAACTTTTCATAATCTTAATCGATTCATCCTTGTGTTTTTTTTTTATTCACACCATGACTGATCATATTTTGGAGGTATGGTTGATATGGACATACTGACACAAGGTAACTCAAGACAAGTGACAACTTACATTGTTGTGTGAGGAAGAAAAGGAAAATGGGAGGAGCTAATGAGCAAGTTGAGCCGTCATTTAACAAACGAAAATTGGTACTAACACTAACAATGAAAGTGTCAATGACACTGTAGCTCAACTTCTTTAAGACATGTACATGTATAGTATATGACACAGCAATGACAAACATCTAGGTAATGACCTGATAACAAAGGTACATGTAAAGTATTGTATGTAAAGTACTGCAACGGTCTGTTCATAAATGCTGACTGTAGCCTGTAACAAATATATAGGTAAAGTATTGTAAAGGTGGGTGACAGTCAGATGCAAAAACTAGAAAAGAAGTCTTTGAGTCCCAGAGTGGGTCTGACTGAACCCCAAAATATTTGTTCTCAAAGCAGTGATAACAAAGGCACCCCAAAACACACTCATTCCTGCCCCAAGGTGAAAACAAAGGTACCCAAGAAGTTTCGTGAAGATCAGTTCATAAATACGAGCTGTCTAGAAGTTGTGACAAAAAACTGATTGGACCTAATTTCGGTACAAAATGGCTGCTGGCAGCCATCTTGATTTTTGGACTGCACTCAAACACTAGTTCTCGTCCCAAGGTGATAACAAAGGTACCCAAGAAGTTTCGTGAGGATCGGTTGATAAATACAGCCTCTAGCCCGAGCCGTATTGACATGTGCACTTACAGAGTACAATTAGCACTAAATAAATCAAAATTCATCTAATTTGCATAATTTCTGCACTAGAAAAAAACCCGTACTGTATGTGATGTATTCCATTTTACTAAACATTCATACAAAAATTTATTCAAACCAGAACTTTCATACAGAAGTTCTGTACAAAAGACTGATTGCACTAATTTTGGTACAAAATGGCTGCTGGTGGCCATCTTGAATTTCGGACCACACCCCAAAACACCTGTTCTCATCCCACAGTGATAACAAAGGTACCAAAGAAGTTTCGTAAAGATCTGTTCATAAATAAGGCCTCTAGACTGAGCCGTATAGAAGTTGTGTACAAAAAAACTGATTAGACCTAATTTCGGTACAAAATGGCCACTGGCAGCCATCTTGAATTTTGGACCGCACTCAGAAACACTAGTTCTCGTCCCAATGTGATAACAGAGGTACCCAAGAAGTTTCGTGAAGATCGGTTGATAAATAATGCCTCTAGTCAGAGCCGTATTGTCATGTTTACTTACTGTGTGTAAGTAGCACTGAAAAAATCAAAGTTCATCTAATTTGCATAATTTCTCCACGAGAAAAAAACCTGTATTATATGTGATGTATCCCATGGTACTAAACATTCACACAAAAATTTTTTTCAAATCAGCTCTTTCATATGGAAGTTCTGCGCAAAAATCTGATTGCACCTAATTTTGTACAAAATGGCTGCCATCGGCCATCTTGAATTTGGGACCGCACCCTAAAACACTCTTCTCGTCCCACGGTGATACCAAAGGTACCCAAGAAGTTTCGTAAAGATTCAGTTTATAAATACAGCCCCTAGCCCGAGCTGTATTGGCATTTGCACTTACAGTGCTGAAAGTAACACTAAATACATCAAAGTTAGTCTAATTTGCATAATTTACGTACGAGAAAAAAAACCCGTATTATGTGATGTATCCCATGGTACTAAACATTCATACAAAAAATTATTCAAATCAGCGCTTTCATATGGAAGTTCTGCGCAAAAATCTGATTTCACCTAAGTCTGTACAAAATGGCTGCAAGCGGCCAACTTGAATTTCGGATCGGACCCCAAAACACTTTTTCTCATCCCACGGTGTTATAGCCCCCATATTATATTGAGATTGATATATCCTTAGTAGATAATTATATGAGAAAGATATTTTTTTTATTATTGCTGCATTTTCTGACTGGTCTGTCTCATTTGCACTCAGTGACCTTGTTTACATCTTTGTTACACCGATCTACAATTATTGTACATATAGCTGTTGATTGTTTAAGTAGGTCAGGGACCTTGTTTACTTGGATTGTGACAGAATCACCTGGAAACTGATAGAAACTGATAGTACATTGTAAACACTTCATCTTCTAGGACATTCTGTCGGGTTACTATATAAAGGTTTGTCAACAGAATTCAAAAACTCAATTTTTGTTTTAGAAAGCCATTTCAGAAGAACTTATTTTCACAGCAGTTGTTTCTATTGGAAATTATTATTGTTCTATGACAGTGCATTTATTATAGAAGCAGTGCTTCTTTGTGAATTTGGAAGATTGATTTCAAAAGAGAATTTTGAAGAGAATTTGTTCGTCTTGGAAAAGAGAATTTATACTTTCTGTGAAACAGAATATTATTTTGTGAAAAGCCAGGATTCTACTGGATTATTTGGAAATTACCTGTGGCGCCAATACTTCTTGGATTTTTACTCCATTTGAATTTTGTGGAGCATTTTATTATATTTTATTGGAGATTGCTGAAATTTCTAAGAGAAAATTTTATTACAAATCTACGGGATACTGTTTCTGAAGAGACATTCTTGGATTTAATACTACATCTACCAGCTGGTAACTTTCTTCAGAAGATACTTCACCACTGGATTACTGGATTCTGTCAAACTGTATTTTGGACTAATTCAATAATTGATAAGTACCACTGTTTTTATTTTCTGTAAACCAATTAGTGTAAAAGATCTTTGTATCATTTTTTTATATTAATTTTTTTTAATTAAATTTCAGAATAGTTAAATTCATAGTTATTGTTGCTGATTCTCAGATTTCTTTCTGTTACCAACATCAATAATATTTCCACACCATAACAGAAATTGGGGGCCCGTTGCCGAGATTGAATATTAGATAACGAGAAAGCTTTATTTGCATAATGCAATTATTATTTTGGCTCACTTTCAAAACATTTAGATTTTCTTAGAAAATTTCAGTATTATTATATACCGAATATAATCTGAGAATCAGCAAACCTTTTCATCATGGTATTTATTGTGACAGAATTTATTTCTGATTTTGAAAGCTCTCCTAGTTTGGCCCTTTTAGAATCTCTTAAGAAGGAGGATTTATTCCAACTTGCTCATTATCTAAAATTACCTGCCACCCCTGGCCTGAACAAACAAACTTAAACAGCTCATTGTTAATCATTATATGGAGGAAGGCCTTTTGCCTCAGTCTGAAACTCTCCCCTCTGAACCACAACCCACTGATGCACTTGAACTCAAAAAGTTAGAATTGAAATTAAAAAAGTTAGAAATGCAACAAAAAATGAGGGAAATTGAAATTCAGGCTCAAAAAGAAAAAGAGGGCAGGGAATTAAAATTACAAGAATTAGAAGCTCAAAAGGAAAGGGAACAAATTCAGGCTCAAAAAGAAAAGGAGGATAGGGAATTAAAATTAAGGGAAATAGAAACTCAAAAAGAAATGCACTTAAAAGAATTAGAAATTCAAAAGGAAATAAAAATAAAAGAATTAGAATCACAGCGTCAAGGCTCAGATATAATTTCTCCAAGTAGATTTGATGCAACTAAACATGTTAGGCTAGTTCCCCCCTTTCAAGAAAAGGAAGTTGATAAATATTTTTTTACATTTTGAAAAAGGGGCAACAAGCTTAGAATGGACAAGGGATGTCTGGACTTTGCTATTGCAAAGTGTTTTAAAAGGGAAGGCCCAAGAAATCTATTCCGCTCTATCTTCTGAGCAAAGTAATAATTATGATACTGTTAAAGAGGCTATACTCAAGGCATATGAACTTGTTCCAGAGGCCTATAGGCAGAAGTTCAGAAATTATTATAAAAATGAAAATCAAACTCATGTGGAATTTGCCAGAGAAAAGCAAAATTTATTTGACAGGTGGTGCCATTCCAAAGAAATTGGGAAAGATTTCTCGAAATTAAAAGAAATGATGCTGATTGAAGAGTTTAAAGGAAAGATACATTCAGATATAAAGGCCCACCTGGATGAACAAAAAGTTGACACATTAAAAAGAGCAGCAGTACTAGCAGATGACTATGCCTTAACTCATAAAATGAGTCATAACTCTACAAATTTCTGGCTTCACAAGAATTCTTTCCAAAGTGGACCTAGACCTACTTCAGATAACACTCATCCTTCTAATCATCCTTCCAATCCTCCAAACTTTTCACCACCTAAATTTAATCGGAAGCCTAATGAGAATAAGTCATCTAATGCCAGCCCTACACCATTACGACCCAACAGTTCAACTAAAACTTGTAATTATTGTAAGAAACCAGGGCATTTACTATCTGATTGCTGGCTGTTAAAAAGGAAAAATGAGTCCTCTACTTCACAGAATGCACTAGCATGTGCTCCATGCCCTGAAAATTATGTTATAAAGCAAGAGGCTTTAGAAAATTATAAGCCATTTATTTCTGAAGGCTTTGTTTCCCTTGATGGGGATAAGCACTGTTCCTTACCAATAAAAATACTGAGAGACACAGGGGCTACTCAGTCATTAATGTTAGAAGGCATTTTGCCATTTTCTGAAGAAAGTGCTACAGGGGCACAAGTTCTAATATCAGGTATTGAGTCAAACTCTTTAAATGTCCCACTTCATAAAACAAATTTAAGAAGTAGCTTAGTAAATGGGACTGTGACAATAGGAATCAGACCTACTCTACCTGTAAAAGGTATTTCTTTATTATTGGGAATTGACTTAGCTGGTGACAAAGTCACTGTAGAACCTCAAGTGGTGGATAAGCCGAGCACAGATGAAAGTATTATTAATTTCAAGGAATGTTTTCCTTTTGCCTTTCCAGCATGTGCTGTGACTCGGTCCATGGCAAAGAAAGCTGAGGTTGATAACAACCTCAATTGTAATGATTTGAACAGCAAAGTTGAGGATAAGTACAGTCACAGAATTACGGATTCTGAAGACATTGATTTGTCTCAGACTTTTTTGAGTCAAAGTGATGACTCCTCCAGAAATTGTAAAGAGGCCACTACACCTGACAGTGATAGGGGGACCTCCTTGAATGTCATTTCCCGGACATCTTTAATTCAGGAACAGGAAAGTGATCCTGACCTTGCCGAGCCACGTGAAAGGGCTCTCACAGAGGCAGAAGCCCAAAACTCCCCTGTCTGTTATTTTAAAAAATCTGATGTACTCATGAGGAAATGGCGACCACCAGAAGTACCCTCCAATAGTGATTGGGAGGTTATTTATCAAATAGTTGTCCCCACTAAATACCGGAATGAAATAAGCCTGGCTCATGAAAATCCAATGGCTGGACATTTGGGAGTTAGGAAAACCTTCTCTCGTATTCAACAGTGTTTTTACTGGCCCAAGCTTCGACAGGATGTTGTCGAATTTTGTAAAACCTGCCACACCTGTCAAATTGTAGGAAAACCCAACCAGAAGATTCCTCCTGCTCCCCTTCAACCAATCCCCGCTTTTGAGGAGCCATTTAGTAGAATTATTATTGATTGTATTGGCCCATTGCCTAAAACAAGATCTGGAAATGAATATCTTCTTACCATCATGTGTGCTTCTACACGATTTCCTGAGGCTATTCCTCTAAGAAATATTAAAACTAAGACTATAGTTAAGGCCTTGATCAAATTTTTCACGACTTTCGGTCTACCCAGGTCAGTGCATTCGGACCAAGGCTCAAATTTTATGTCAAACATTTTTCAGCAGGTGATGTATGAGCTCAAAATTAAGCAGTACACATCAAGTGCCTATCATCCCGAAAGTCAAGGAGCTCTAGAATGCTTTCATCAAACACTGAAGACCATGATAAAGGCCTATGGGGAGGATAATGAGAAGGACTGGGATGAAGGAGTACATCTCTTATTTGCAGCCCGTGAGACTGTACAGGAATCTCTGGGATTCAGCCCTTTTGAATTAGTGTTTGGACACTCAGTGAGAGGTCCACTCACTGCTTTGAAGGAGAAATGGCTGAAAAAACCTGAAATTTCTCTTCTGGACTATGTGTCCACTTTTAAGGAAAAACTGCACCAGGCCAGAGAAATGGCAAATAAACATTTACAGAAAGCCCATAGTCATATGAAGACCTGGCATGATAAAAAGGCAAAATTTCACACCTTTAAACCTGGGGACAAGGTGTTAGTATTATTCCCTATAAAGGGCAATGCTTTACAAGCAAGATGTTCAGGCCCTTATATTGTTAAGCACAAGATCAGTGATACTGATTATGTTGTTGAGACTCCCGAGACTCAAAAATACTCAGCTGTGCCATATAAATATGTTGAAAACATATTATGAGAGAGAACCAAACTCTCTACCAGTCTCAACAGTCACCCACATGGATGAGCTGGAAAATCCTGTAGAGGATATTCATGAAGGCGGCGAAAATGTACCTCTGAAGTTACAAAACTCAAATGTCCTGAGAGATCTACAAAATAAAACTGATTATTTACTGCCTGACAAAGAAAGGATTTAGTTGATTTAATTTTCAAATATCAACACTTATTTCCCGATATGCCTAGTAGGACATCTGTTATTTTTCATGATGTTGATGTAGGAGAGGCAAATCCCATCAAACAGCATCCATATAGATTGAACCCTTTCAAAGCTGAGATCATGCGAAAGGAAATACAGTATATGCTGGACAATGATATCATAGAACCTAGCCATAGCAACTGGAGTTCGCCCTGTATTCTCGTCCCAAAACCTGATGGGAGTTACCGATTTTGTACAGATTACCGAAAGGTGAACAGCCTCACCAAAACAGACAATTATCCAATTCCAAGAATTGATGACTGCATTGACAAACTTGGCCATGCTAAATTTGTGACAAAATTTGACTTGTTAAAGGGTTATTGGCAAGTCCCTTTAACAGAAAAAGCAAAAGAAATATCTGCTTTTGTTACACCATTTGGATTGTATCAATATAAAGTTACCCATTTTGGCATGAAAAACTCTCCGGCAACGTTCCAGCGCATGGTTAACCACTTAATTGCAGACCTAGATCACAGTGAAGCTTATATTGATGATGTTATTATACACAGATACAAATTGGGCTGATCATCTAAAGCATATTCAAGAATTTTTTGACAAAGTGACCCAAGCCAACCTAACTATTAACTTGGTAAAATCAGAATTTGGCAAAGCAACTGTAAATTATTTAGGTCATGTTGTGGGTCAGGGGCAGGTGAGGCCGATTGTGGCAAAAGTTGATGCCATTGTAAATTTTCCAGTACCAAGGTCTAAAAAAGAGCTCATGAGATTCTTAGGCATGGCTGGATATTATAGAAAATTTTGTTTAAATTTCTCAGATGTTGTCTCCCCTTTGACCAGTTTATTGAGCAAAAGGGTTTAGTTTGTTTGGACTGAAGAATGCCAGAAATCCTTTAATAGAATAAAAACTTTATTAAATAATTCCCCTGTCCTGGCCAGTCCCAATTATGAAAAGCCCTTCAAATTATTTATAGATGCAAGTGACAATGGAGCAGGTGGGTATATTGCCCAGGAAGATTCCCAAGGTATTGATCACCCTGTATGTTATTTCTCCAGAAAATTTCTCAAACATCAAAAGAATTACTCTACAGTAGAAAAAGAAACTTTGGCTCTAATTTTGGCATTAACCCATTTTGATGTGTATCTAGGAACCACCCAATGCCCAATTACAGTTTACACTGATCATAACCCCTTAACTTTTATCAATAAAATGAAAAACAAGAATCAAAGATTATTGCGGTGGAGTTTAGCCCTTCAAGAACATAATTTAGAGATTAGGCATATTTCGGGCAGAGATAATGTTGTAGCTGATGCTCTTTCCAGAATATCCTAATTTAAAATGATATGATCGGTCTCTATTCACTTCAAGTGTATATATGTTTGTTTAAAAAAAAAAAAAAAAATTGTGAAGATTATGGTGTGTGTGTGTATTGTAAACCAGTCAGACTGCTAAAATTATATAAAAAGTTTTCAGTACCTTCAAACTTTTTCTTTTAAGGTGGGCAGTGCTCCAGATAATTTTTTTTTCAGAGTAATTAATTCCCCATTTTGACCCGAGGGAGTACCTGGACTAAATCCAGAAGTATCGTGTACTCCTTGGCAACTTATTGGAGGAGTACAAAATTTTTATGCTGCAAACATTTATAATTCAGAATCATTTTGTAATAAAGACTTACACAGAATGTCAGGTGTATTATTTACCTTCCAATTTCATTCAATAAAAGATACAATTCTAAATTAGGTAAAAAGTTTTTTTTATTTTATTCAAAAGGAATCATTAAAAAAAACTGCGTGCTAGTGGGACACAGAACATTCTGGTACTCCGGCAACAAACTGATGAAATACAATGTAATGTCATCTGTACATTAATTACCGATTGCATAGAATGAAATGGAAGCAATTTTTCGGTTCAAAGAATGGGTCTGAAACTCTATGATTCTATAGAAAATGAAATAAAAGGATCAGCGAGGGCCATACTTTTCAACGAGACTATGCCTGAGAATCAAACACATTTTTTTTAGCCTTAGAATATTGATACGTGGATAATAATAATAAAATATAAAATGCGACAGGACTATAGTTCTGACTGAACCCGTCTTCTCCAACAAGTTTCAAAACTGGCGAAACTAAATTAGGACCTGAAAATGAAATCCTATCATCACCCCCCCACCCCCCCCCCCCCCCCCCCCCAATCAGTAAAAATAATAATATCAGTATGTACCTTTTGTTGTTCTAACTGGCGTCGTAAACATTTAGCAGAACCTCCCTGGTGCTCATACGTTGCGTCGTGTTTTTTTATAGTCGAAATCTGAATATTTGTGGGTCCGACTGTTCCCATAGCATTTTGTTTTTTCTCTTCCCGGCACGTTGTACAAAACTGGAAGTTGTTGTACTTTATTACTTCCACCCATGGATACTGCTTGATCCAAAGTTTTATTGTCGAGCTTTTGAGGTGCGTCCGTATGTCTCTCTTTTTGAACACATTATCCAATATACATTTTAAAATGTGTTGTGCGACTAGCCGAATTGTCGACCGATTCGGGAATTTTGAAAAAAATCCGGTAATTTTACTCTGGTTCATGTCTGATCCAGTTACTTTCTCTGCTGCAGCGCATGTGAAAATTCTGACTCTGGCTGCGTGATAAGAGCGCCTTTAGGCATATGTTGTCACTGATTGGTTGATTTTCTGGGAGGCTTCACGTGGAATTGATCGAAACATAAACATACGTAATTTCGAACACTGAGTGGCAAGGGATTCGTCGTCATAATAGTTTACTTCTGTAGAGAATTTGAAATCGGTCTTTTTACACTGTATTTTGACTAACGCTATTACACAACTTTTAAAACAAGACCGACGAATACGACAACAGAAATGATTGAAGGCGTAAAACCGAAAACATAGGCATAATCTGTACTCCTTTAATTTCTATTTGGGTCGTAATCGGCAATTTTCGATGCGTAAAATACGCCTGTACGCCCGTTATCTGGAGCACTGGGTGGGGTGTATTATAGCCCCCATATTACATTGAGACTGATATATCCTTAGTAGATAATTATATGAAAGATATTTTTTTTATTATTGCTGCATTTTCTGACTGGTCTGTCTCATTTGCACTCAGTGACCTTGTTTACATCTTTGTCATACTGATCTACAATTATTGTACATATAGCTGTTGATTGTTTAAGTAGGTCAGGGACCTTGTTTACTTGGATTGTGACAGAATCACCTGGAAACTGATAGAAACTGATAGTACATTGTAGATACTTCATCTTCTAGGACATTCTGTCTGGTTACTATATAAAGGTTTGTCAACAGAATTCAAAAACTCAATTTTTGTTTTAGAAAGCCATTTCAGATGAACTTATTTTCACAGCAGTTGTTTCCATTGGAAATTATTATTGTTCTATGACAGTGCATTTATTATAGAAGCAGTGCTTCTTTGTGAATTTGGAAGATTGATTTCAAAAGAGAATTTTGAAGAGAATTTGTTCGTCTTGGAATAGAGAATTTATACTTTCTGTGAAACAGAATATTATTTTGTGAAAAGCCAGGATTCTACTGGATTATTTGGAAATTACCTGTGGCACCAATACTTCTTGGATGTTTACTCCATTTGAATTTTGTGGAGCATTTTATTATATTTTATTGGAGACTGCTGAAATTTCTAAGTGAAAATTTTATTACAAATCTACGGGATACCGTTTCTGAAGAGACATTCTTGGATTTAATATTACCAGCTGGTAACTTTCTTCACAAGATTCTTCACCACTGGATTCTGTCAAACTGTATTTTGGACTAATTTTATAATTGATAAGTACCACTGTTTTTATTTTCTGTAAACCAATTAGTGTAAAAGATCTTTGTATCATTTTTTTATATTAATTTTTTAAATTAAATTTCAGAATAGTTAAATTCATAGTTATTGTTGCTGATTCTCAGATTTCTTTCGGTTACCAACATCAATAATATTTCCACACCATAACACACGGTCATAACAAAGGTACCCAAGAAGTTTCGTAAAGATCGGTTCATAAATACGGCCTCTAGCCCGAGCTGTATTGAATTGTTGACGGACGACTGACCATGGCATAAGCTCAAATTTGGCTTCGCCCAAGTTGAGCTAATGACCTGAAGCTATCTAAGATGTATATATGTTCTGTATTGAATTCCAGTTGAATAAATTAAAATGTTTTTATTTACCCAGATTCGCGCTCTGGCGTTGAGTCCTTGGGCAAGGCACTTAACCCTGATAGCCTACATGGGGGTACAATGATGCTGTGTACTAAGGCGTACTGCACGTCGAAGGTGCGCATGTCTTCAACCAATCTAACCCTGCCTGTGCCGCGGTGCAGAGTTCAGAGTTACGATGTTGGAGAGCTGACAGCTGCTCATCATTGCTCGGTGGTTCTCTCCGGGTACTCCGGCTTCCTCCACCCGTAAAACTGTCACCGACATGATATAACCCTGGCTGTTAATGTGTCGTTATACCCTAATAAAAAAATAAATAAATTTACCCTGTAATGAAAATACATTTTTTCTTGATTTATGGGAATGTAACCTCTGTCATAGAATGTAATGTAACCTCTGTCACAGTAATATCGTAGGGGATTTTGAATATGTGAAGTAATACATATCTACTTTCTAACAGGTATGAATACTGAACATTTGATTATGCTTTTCCACTTTTGAATATTGGAAACTCTTTAAGTGACTGGAGAGAATATAATATTGTCGAACTGTAAGATTTCACAAGTCGCAAGGTTCATCTCCTTTTTTAAGCCCTTGACCTCCATAGGAGGTTTGGTGTTCTCGGTATATAGTCGAGGTCTATGGCCGTCCATCATAGAAACATTTTGTGTTATGACTATCGTTATGTGTTATGGTATTAGATGTGTGGCAGACCAGCATGGGAGGGGGTGTGTGTGATATCCACGCCACGGCTTTTGTCCGTACATTATTTCTACCTGTGTATGACCCTTGTATTATAACTTAGTAGTATGACAGGAGTCACTTCTTGCCCCTTTTAGCCATTTCTCACAAAGGTGACCTGCTGGGACCCCTCGGGTGATCCTACCTCATAAGCATTGGTCAAGAGCGACACTTCCAGAAGCTTTAACCTCCCCTACTTGCCCAGCGACATGATGGTCTGCTCCACAGAGCATGGCCAAGAGGCCAAACCTGCCCCAAACGACCTAACACCTCACCCCATCAATGACCCGGCGACCCTATCCCAAAAGCCCTAGCCTTCCTAATTGTGTCAGTGACCCGGGAACCCTATTTTCCTGCGACTAGACAAAGGATGACACCTTTTGCTTTTCCCCTCCTTCCAGAAACCCTAGCCTTCCCACCCCAAGCTCTAAGATTCAATCGACGGATCAGTCTTTAATGATCGTGGGGGTCACTGTTGATCATTAGGTGCATGGTGATCAGGGGACACTCTGTGATCACTCCCTTGAGCAGCTCCTTGATGGCTCATTTGCTTGGTAGGTAAGAGTCCTTCAAACAGAACCCCTTCAAACGACAGCTCCTTGGCTCCAGGCATTCGAGTCGACAGAGTAGCATCAGAGTCGATAAGGGAGAAGGGTCGAAAGCCTGTAAATGGGCATAAACTGCTCCAAGTGATAAGCTCTTCCTCTCTACCGAAGTACTCCCACCAAATCAAAAAACTCCCTGGTCACATGATCTACCCACAGGGTATAGTGCTTCTTTGGTAAAAAAGAAACAGACTGGAAGCTCTCGAAAACCTTCAAAAGGGGAAATTCACATCGACGAGAGAAAAGTCTGCTTTTGTTCCAGAACATTCAATATACTCCAGCACAATTGAACAAACCCTCAGTGAGACCATGTGTGTCACCATGGGAATGACATAACAAGGTGGCCACTCACACATGCTACCATGGCAATCCCCACAAGACCTCTTCGGGTCACATGACTGATGAGTGCAGATGAGAACCTGCATTGGAATGTGCTAAAGGGCAAGAAGTGACCCTGACATACTACTTAACTCAAGTCACTTGTGTGCAGACTAATATCACATTTTGCTCATTCTGTCCATGCATAAAGACCAGAGCTATTGCCCTTGTAATGTTGCACTTGTAACACTTTCCATATGAACATTTTGCATTATCACTCTGGAATCAGTTGTTGATTTTGGAGTCCTTTGGTGGTGATAGATCAGTCTAGAAGAAAGGGTATTCGCATATTGCGGGAGGGGTCATGTACAATGCTTTGCGTTGAACTATTTTCTTGATACCTCAACAGTTATTACCCGGACCTATAGGCACTATCACATTAGTATAGAATGTGGTTTCAAGCCCCCTTTTTAAGGATCTCATCAGTGGATCTCATGCGACGTCATATTCAAATCATCCAGTTACGTGATGTTTGAATGTCATGATAACCCTGGGTACAATCATGCTGTGACAGGTCAGGCAATCCAAAAAATCAAGGAGTGCAAAACAGCAAGACGAGGAATCAAACCATTTGGGTTGCACATGATTATGGGCTGTATTGCTAATATTACAATTTATAGTATAAGATGCTGCATAACCACTAGAAACTGTGTTCTGCTTCTTCTACGTTGATAACACCAGAATCTGACATCAGTTTCTGGAAAGCTCTTACAGACCTTTCCAGAATCTGAGGCAAGATTCTGGTGTTATCAATGTAGAAGCAGTGAGATACTTAGTTTGTGGATATACTGCATCTTATTTTCACTCATACTCTACATATTGAGCAAGTCGCCTGCTTACTTTAGATTTTTTCTCTGCATTCACATGGTTCATGGTATTGTCATCATCTAATTGAATGAAAGATTCTGCGCATTGATTGTGATTATATACACATGAATCTCTAACTACTTTCACATGTTAAAAGTTACTTGAAAGTTTCACTTTGCAGCATACTACATATACACAGCAATTGAGATTTTGCCCAGCCCCTGATGATTTTTACACAATCGAACAGGCTCCACAGCAATTGCCGTAGAAGCACCAGTATTCAACAGAAGTTTTTTTTTTTGCTGAGGAAACAAGGATGAATTACCAGGACTGTAAATGGAAAGGCTTGGTGCAAAATGATGTTGTGGCACAATCATGAGGAAAACAAAGGCCATAGGATATTACAAATAACTTTAGTTATACATTTCAAAAGTCAATCTATCTGTTCATTCACCCCAATACACAGTACAATTTAAACCTGACCTGTCAGGCTTGGCAATTTCAGGAGAGCGATTTTTTAGCTCTCCTTACTGCCCTCCTGAAAGAATTAAGGAGAGTGAAAAATTGCCCTCCTAAATATTTTGGTCTGGGATGATTGAGATTACATGTATTATGCTCACATTAAATTTTTGTTGTAAAGCAAAAATGTAATTTAACTTCGAAGTCACATAACATCACGTAATTTCATTTTGAAAGTGGTTTAGTGGTAAAAGGTAATGGCTGCAACCATACCCAAACACAGTTGCAATCATCTGAAGCAAAATGGGTCACAGCAATATTTTTTCTCTGTCAGTTTCAAGTTCAACAACTGACATCACAGTTTGAGGGGTAATTATTCAAGGAATATTGACACTATAATATACTACCATTACTATCCTGTCACTTGAAGCACTTGTACCAGGATGTGACTGCAGATTCAAGCAGACCTGTTGTCCAAGAAAGTCATATGCCTACCACTACCACCTTCAACCCCAATGAGTTCATTCAACTGGATACTTAAAATGCCGTGTAAAGCTAATTGCTGAGAGCGATTTTTTGCCCTCCTGCATTTTTCAGAATGCCCGGCCTGACCTGTACAACTTTAAAAATGGCTAATCGACTAAAAATAAAAACCACTGACATCTGCTCATATTGTATACTTTGCGGATGTGACATTTGTTCGGTAAAAGGGCTAAACATAATTCATCTGCAGAAATTACAGCCCTGTCATTTTAGGAGTTTCTGTACTCACGTTCCATCTAAGGCTCGAGTTGCATCCTCAGCATCCCTATTGTCTTCAAATTCAACAAAAGCAAAACCAGCTGGATTCCTTGCCACCCAAACATTTCTCAATGGACCATAATAACCAAAGGCTCTTTCAACTTCTTTTTCAGATGCATCTCTTGGAAGATCACCAACGTAAATTTTACAATCTAAGCCTGAACCTCTGGACATTTTGGAATCTGAAAAAAAATTCATTCATCAAAACACCAAAAACCAGAATTTTTTTTAACCCAGCGTTTCTTACCAGTCAAACAGAAACACTGCTTGCTGTTCAGGCTGTAAGATTTGACGTGAATCGCCCAATTCAGGCTTGGCAATTTCAGGAGAGCGATTTTTTAGCTCTCCTTACTGCCCTCCTGAAAGAATTAAGGAGAACGAAAATTGCCCTCCTAAATATTTTGGTCTGGGATGATTGAGATTACATGTATTATGCTCACATTAAATTTTTGTTGTAAAGCAAAAATGTAATTTAACTTCGAAGTCACATAACATCACGTAATTTCATTTTGAAAGTGGTTTAGTGGTAAAAGGTAATGGCTGCAACCATACCCAAACACAGTTGCAATCATTTGAAGCAAAATGGGTCACAGCAATATTTTTTTTCTATCAGTTTCAAGTTCAACAACTGACATCACAGTTTGAGGAGTAATTATTCAAGGAATATTGACACTATAATATACTACCATTACTACTATCCTGTCACTTGAAGCACTTGCACCAGGATGTGACTGTAGATTCAAGCAGACCTGTTGTCCAAGAAAGTCATACGCCTACCACTACCACCTTCAACCCCCTTGGGGGGGGGGGGGGGGGGGGGGGGGGTTGAAGGTGGTAGTGGTAGGCGTATGACTTTCTTGGACAACAGGTCTGGGTACACACACAGGTCTTGTCAAGTGTGTGTTCGGTTGTTGAGTGAGACATCTAGATGTCTAAGAGATTTCGCTTTGCCTTAGTAAAGTTAATAAAATCACTGATGTAGTCTGTTGGTTTCAGTTTCAATGAGTTCGTTCAACTGGATACTTAAAATGCTGTGTAAAGCTAATTGCTCTCCTAAGCTGATTGAGGAGAGCGATTCTTTGCCCTCCTGCATTTTTCAGAATGCCAGGCCTGCCAATTGTTTTATGCAAATGGCCAACATATGCGAATCAACACGAATGCACAGTGTGTGTCAGTGTTGATTTGCAGATGCACTGAATCACTTGGGTGTTAATTTCACACCAAGTAGGGCCTGTGCGATATTGTTTGAACACAGGAAACAAACACGTATTCATAGTGCCGGAATATGTTGTGTATTCTGGACATAAATTAATCCCTTTCTGCGATGCTATTCTGAATATCCAGTTGTAATAGTTGATCCCAACGGGAGGATACGCATGTAATGTATTCAAGGTGAAGCAGAGTCAATCTGCTTGGTCTCCTCAGGAGACTTATGCTTCACCCAGGTTACTTTGCGACCCAAACATTTTTTACAAACATAAAAACTGGGACAGTTCGTACTAACTATCGGGGCGGTTTGTCCCGTCAATTTTTCTAATTCAAATCCTCTACTCATGTCCTGCATATTGCAAATATTAAACCAGAGGCTCAAGTGAGCATAAAATGCACACCTGGCTCAAATTGTCAAAAGAGATGAATGTATCAGTAAATGATCAGCAGCAAGAGCAATTTATTGATTTGCTATGACACAACCAAAGGCAACTTTTTGGCCATTCATTTCTGCTGGTCCTCTGAAAGTTTCCCAGCAAGCTCTGTTGTCTGAAGTATTAACCCTTTACCCAACGAATTGCCCGCATCCACCCATGTAATATGCAAATACAGCTGCTGAAAAAAATATTTTTCGAAAAATTTCAACAAATCCATATCATGTGACCCCTCTTTGGAACGAGCTCGAAGAGCTCGTTCCAAAGAGGGGTCACATGAAATGGTTTTGTTGAAATTTTTTTTAAAAACTTAAAAAAATGATATTTAAAATATTTTGAAATAGTCTGCGTTGGGTAAAGGGTTATAAAAGAACCGAACAAAATTTTTGTTTTGTTTTAAACTACTGTGGTTCTCTCAAGCACCCCCCGACCAAAAAAACAAAAAAAAACCCAAATCCAGAGGCTCAAGTGAGCATAAAATGCTCACCTGGCTCAAATTGTCAAAAGAGAAGAGTGTATCAGGAAGTGATCAGCAGCAAGAGCAATTTTTGATTTGCTATGACACAACCAAAGGCAACTTAGTGACGCATGGGAAAGGCGCGTGATCGCTCTCGCGCACCATCGCTCATGCAAATGGAAGTGTCACTGACACTGTAGCTCAACTTGTTTAAGACATGTACATGTATATGACACAGCAATGACAAACATCTAAGTAAGGTCCTGATAACAAAGGTACATATAAAGTATTGTAACGGTCTGTACATAAATGCTGACCGTAGCCTGTAACAAATATATAGGTAAAGTATTGTAAAGGTGGGTGACAGTCAGGTGCTAAACTAGGAAAGAAATCTTTAGTCCCAGAGTGGGTCTGACTGAACCCAAAAATATTTGTTCTCATAGCACAGTGATAACAAAGGCACCCATAAACACTTGTTCCTGTCACAAGGTGATAACAAAGGTACCCCAAGAAGTTTCGTGAAGATCGGTTCATAAATACAGACTCGTATTTATTTATTTATTTGATGTTTAAGGTCACATATTTATGCACAATGGCTAACAGGCGTGCAGAAATTGCACGAACGATCGTTTCGTTCGTGCAAACTGCAATTGGCAAAACTGTGTTTCCGTTCTTCTTCAAATTTGGCCTACCCACTTTGATGTGCCCGGAAATAAATCGTGCATGTTGTTATTTGCATTCAATAAAAAGTGTCTGCATTTACATGATTTTAATGAAATAAAAATTCTCCAAGTTCGGGTGTTTCGTTATTATTTATCAGTTAAAAGCAATGTGCATCGACCACAGTCGAATTGAGTCGACAAGCTGAGACTGGGTTTCATTGTTTTTCGAAGTGGCTGGGTTGTCATGACAAATAAACAAGTGATCTTATGTCACACAATACGCATCGCCGATTGGTCAATAGGTATAGACTATTTCTACAATCATGTTTTGCGATCCACATAAAAGTGGTTATCAGTGAAAACATGATTGTATAAACAGAATATACCCGGCTTTTATAGTAAGTAAAAAAACATGTGTACCGCAAATTTTCAAAATGGCAAATAAGCAAGAGTCCGTGAACGAAAATACTTTTAAAAAGTTGTCAAGTTCCGAACTATTTTTATATGATCTCAATGAGAACGGGAAAATTGAAAACTTACGTTGTACAATATGCAGCAAAATGTGGGATTATATACAGAAGGAAGCGTAATTAAGAGGGTTGAAAGGCAGTGCCCTGAACAATGTGAAAACGTACATTGACGGCGTGAATTATATGCATCGCGCACATGTTTCAATGCACTGCAAACCTGGTTCATTGCATGAATTTGCATTGACCCTGAAGAACAAACACATTTCTTAGCAGTTTCATGTTTGTCAATTTCAAAGCTTGTTTAAAAAATAAAATTTCCAAGTTAGTACATGTAACAATCATGAAAATTTGAAACGATGCTGTTTAAAAAAGGTGATTTTGGTGACCAAAAAATAAAGTGAATTTTCAGCCCCAAAACCACCAGAAGGCTTCATTTGATAGCACATTTCAAACAAAATGGGTTATGCAAAAAAGAATTTGCATAACCGGTTTTCAGGTTATGCTAAATTTGAATTCCTGCACCCCTGGCTAATCATGACCGTGACAGTTTGACGGGTGGAGGAAGCCGGAGTACCCGGAGAGAACCACCGAGCAGCTGCCTGCTCCCCAACATCGTAACTCCACACTGCAGCACAGGCAGGGTTAGATTGGTTGAAGACATGCGTACCATCGACATACAGTACGCCTTAGTACACGGCGTCATCGTGCCCCCACGCGGGCAATGGAGATGAAGTGTCTTGCCCAAGGACACAACGCGGTTGCCGCAGGTGGGATTCGAACCGAGGACCTCTCGGCTTGCAACCTGCACCTCTACCTACTGAGCCACCGCGTTCCCATACAGACTCTTACCCAAGCTGTATTGACATGTGTACTTACTGTGTATAAGTAGCACTCAACAAATCAAAGTTCATCTAATTTGCATAATGTCAGCTCGAGAAAAAAACCCGTACTATATGTGATGTATTCCATGTTACTAAACATTCATACAAAAATCTATTCAAATCAGAATTTTCATACTGAAGTTCTGTACAAAAAACTGATTGCACTAATTTTGGTACAAAATGGCTGCTGGCAGCCATCTTGAATTTTGGACCGCACCCAAAAACATTTGTTCTCGTCCCACGGTGATAAAAGTACCCAAGAAGTTTCGCAAAAATTGATTCATAAATACGGCCTCTAGCCTGGGCCGTATAGAAGTTGTGTACAAACGAGAAGTGATGGCAATAGCTCAGCTTGACTTTGTCAAGTTGAGCTAAGAAATGTGCCCTGTAGGGTGTGCCAAAGGGAAATATTGAGGTCTGACTAAACTAAGTTCTAAGTACGTTGGCAGCGGCAACATTTTTTGACGGAAATTCAAGAAAATCGATAGCTCCCATCTAAAGGTCTCCCCAAACAAGCTTACCAGGTTTCAAAGCAATCCGATCATAAATGTGCCCTGTAGGGTGTGCCAAAGGGAAATATTGAGGTCTGACTAAACTAAGTTCTAAGAACGTTGGCAGTGGCAACATTTTTTGACAGAAATTGAAGAAAATCGATAGCTCCCATCCAGAGGTCACCCTAAACAAGCATACCAGGTTTCAAAGCAATCCAATCATAAATGTGCCCTGTAGGGTGTGCCAAAGGGAAATATTGAGGTCTGACTAACCTAAGTTCCAAGAACGTTGGCCACGGCAACATTTTTTGACGGATATTGAAGAAAATCGATAGCTCCTATCTAGAGGTCACCCCAAACAAGCATACCAAGTTTCAAAGTGATCTGACCATAAATGCGACCTGTGAGGTGTGCCAAAGGAAATTGTAGACGTACGTGCATACGCCAACGGACGAGAAGTGATGGCAATAGCTCAGCTGGACTTTGTCAAGTTCAGCTAAAAATGTTCCCGGGAGGGATCCCTTAATCCCACCAGTAGGAGAAGACACGCTCACGAACATCCACACCAGGGCTGCGCACGGGCAAAATCTTCCAGCCCCTATCCCCCCCCCCCCCCCTGGAAAAAAAGTTGGCCCGTTGGTCTATATACACCTGTGCTGGGTATAATCAGTGAAATCGAAATATGATTAATATTATATAAATTCTCTGATCAACTTTGCCGAGTGATTTCTCCCTCGGAAGATTTATCAGGTGCTTGCTGAGAAATGGTGGGGGGTGGGGGTGGGCAGCATGATCACGTACTGACGTATTCATCCTCCCCCCCCCCCTACAATTTTCCAATAAACTTTCTAGTGATTATACGTATTCATCAGGGTTGTATTCGAAGATTCCAAATCTCTCATGCTATTAGTTATATACTTTCTTAAAAGAAAATTGGTTACTTTGACTTGTGTCGGGTGAAAGCGAAAACGGCACCGTGTGAATCTAGCACCTGGATTAAACGGCACCGAGTGAGTGAAAACGGCACCAATTGATTGAGGCGGGAACGGCACCAGTTCCGATGGCGAAAATAATTCATTTAAATTCTGCCTTTTTTTTTGTGTTTCATTTTGAAACTGAGCATTCAGCCTAAGGTTCCCTAATAAATTTGTTGAAAATTGAGCTGTTAAAAGTGAGAGGATCAGGGACCGATCAGGACTATTTAAAATACGCTCTAGCCTCGGAGCCTATTTTTTCAATTCATGCGCCAGATTTCAATTTACGGAGTCACACTGCTGTTTGTAACACACACTGCAAGTATGTAATAGCTCTCATCATTTTCATTTAGTACACTATAACAAACATTAATCTTCACTGTGGTTTCTGATCAAGTCTTGGCTGCCTATTTAGGCAGCCAAGACTTGATCAGAAACCACAGTGAAGATTAATGCTTGGTAATTAAGCCTTGAAGTATTAACGTGAGCACTCTACAACAATGATAAATGATAATCATATATATAATACATGTAAGAGTGTCTCTCTCGATTATCCATCAAAAGAATATCAAAATATGATCTGAGAAGTTTCAACTGAGAAGCCTATTTCTGAGATTTAAGAGCCAGGTCCTGATGTTTCAGAACCAAATACGCACTGGCGCATGCCCAGGTCGGTCCCTGGAGGATATATCTCCCCTCCCCAACTACCTCTTGGTTTTCTTGTTGTTTAGCAGTGACTTCTAAACATTAAAAGCAATAACACCCCTCCCCCAACCCCATCCTTCACTCGGCCCTGGAATCTATCCAACCTGCATTCACAATACGCCTTTATTATTTGATGCAGAAATCAGAATCTTGTGTGTGTGTGTGTGTGTGGAGGGGGGGGGGGGGGGGGGGGGGAGGGGGGGGAGGGAGTCCAAATTCAAAGGGATGTGCCAAGGTAAAAATTAAAACAAGGTCTTTTAGGCCATATTTGGATGGGGGCAGTCCAAACCCAACAAACCCGGACTCCTGTGCCAAACCGAAAGTAACGGACCCCGGATTTCACACGGTGCTGTTTCTGCCTGTACCTGTGTCACTGTCACACAAACAATCAAAGCCCAAATGAAGGTCAGGAGCAACATTCTCCTGAGGACAGTTGTCGGCAAGACATGACAAATTTGGAAAACTGGTACGGCACGTATTAAATAATTTACGTCACGACAACAATACATGTATATTTTATTTATTCACTAATTCACTAACGCGTTTTGAACAAGACTTGAGTTTTATTTTGAACCATCATCATGACGGTAAAGGCCAAGAATAGAGGACCGCACGTTTTTTAAACAAAATAAAACATTTTTCACAACTTTTTTGGAGTTTCTTATTCTAATACATGCTTTACACAAAATTAGCCCAAAATACTGATACCTACTGACAAAAATCATCACTTTTAATCCTTTTTTATACTCCGTTAACTTTATTCTCCGAACAACTCCAACAACAAACCCTGTGGTAAACAGGTGCACGATTCTTTGTTTTTTCCCGCTATCGTGTATACTCCATTTGATCGGAGTATACGAGGGTTTAATTACAATACAGCGACCAACGAATTAGGGTCAGTTTGGGATAGATACGGGTCAGCTAACCCATACCCACCCTAATCTGACCCTAGCACGCAAAGAAGGCAATGATTAGAATACATCGAACGATGCACTAGAGTCAATTTGGGATGGGTACAGGTTAGCTAATCCAGGGTTCCCACTCAGGGGAAAATTTGTGGGTCCGGTAGTTTAAAGAAAGTGAAACTCAGATGCCGAATATAGAGGGTAGTCTGGGGGGGTGCTAAAATGCTGAATTGAAGTGGAAAATATGTATTTTTTCCTCCTACAATTCTCTAAATTCCCACGGGACACACAATACTACATCTGGTCGGAGGTTTCATAAAAATACAAACCCAAAACAACACAAAATCCACGAATCCTGACTGTGACTTCAGTTAAAACTATAAGTCATGTCACGAACTGTGAGCTTATCTAGGCTTAATTGCGCGTAGGAATCGCATGCAATTGCCATATCGAATGGCATCTAAAGCACGCCAGGTTCTCCTGGTTACTCATTGCAAACACAGGCAATGTTTCAGCCAATGGACCTCCGGGTTACCCGGAGGTCCACTGGCTGAAACATTGCTTGTGCACAGGCCACATGTACATAATTTGATAGCCTTACTGTGGTCATAACGCGTAGATCGACGTGCTATTTGTGCGCATTTCTTGACAGAACTTCTAGTTTAAACTGTAGTACTCAAACGTTAAGTCGACTAGTCGATGTCGACTCTGGGCAAACCAGTAGTCGACTCTCAAATGTGCAGTTGACTAGTCGGAAGAGTTGAAGCTTTTAGGTAAATAGTATCCCTTCTGTGCTACTGTCAGTTTGAACAGCAATATTGGGCAATCGATGTATACATCTATTGCCATCTAATAGTAGTGACAGTAGTTTGTTTTAACTGGTACTAGTAGAGTGCTGAATTATTTTGGGCTATCAGGGTATGTTATTAATTTGCCTTGTTGCAATTTGTCCCATAAATCGCAACAACGCAAATTAAATAAGACTGTATAATTTCACTCTTAGCATAATTAGAAGCACATTAACAGAATAATGTTCCAGTAAGTTGCTGTATATGAATGCCCAAGTGAAGCCAAATTTGGACCTTCAGCACTCTACCGGAACACCAACACTGTTATAAAGAGACAAGTTATCACCAATGACTAGTCGAAGTCGACTTGACTTTGGGGTATTGACTAGTCGACTTTGGAATTCACTAGTCGTTTGAGCACTAACAGTGACTGTGACGCTTGACCTCAATTTTTTTATACAACCCGATACATGCCAACGTAAATAATTGGAAGACCCTTCAGCATTGCGGGGTCTAAGTTTTTGCTTATACAGCCTCTCTTTGTGGCTCATTTTTTAGTAAAGTTTGCGTGTGTGCTTGAGCTTTCTTCACAACCGCTCGCGGTAATATTCGAAAAGATCTATGATGCGGACGTGTGACGTCATGCACGTGCAATTACATCATTTATCGCTCAAAATAAAAGCCAGTGATTTCGGACCCAACACATTTTGAGTCCGAAATTTTATAGGCGACGTTTAGGATTTGAACTTTGTTTCCCCCTCTCGCCTGGGGGTTATAAAGTATCAGGTTGTCGCCCGTAATAGTAGGCAACATAATTATGCCTATATTACGTGGAAACAAAGGATCCTGAGTGTCATTACGATACAGCATTGTACTCAACATTTTAACCACCAGCTTTTCTGACTGATCGTATGATCGGGGGGTGGGGGTGGGGGTGGAGAATCGGTCCGGCTGACAGACCTGCAGCCGGTCTAGCGGAAACCCTGGCTAACCCTTACCCATCCTAAACTGATCCTAGGATGCAAAGAAGGTAATGATTGTTCCCCTGTGACGACAATGAAACATCCGCAGCTCCATTTCAGAATGCAATCAGAAATTCATTCGTTGCAAAAACCTGTCTCAGAGAAAAGGGTTAAAAGTGATGACTTTTGTGAGTTGGTATCGGCGTTTTGGCTAATTTTGTGTAAAAAATGTCTTAGAAGGATAAGAAACTACAAAAAGTTGTGAAAATGTTTTATTTTCTTAAAAAACGTGCGGTCCTCTATTCTTGGCCTTTACCATCACGACTAACTGATGTTCCAACTTTGTCATAACACGCCTTCTGCAAAGGCAAGCAGTGAAAATTCAAATTTTACCTGTTCTCAAATGGACCGTCCCAGTTACGTTACTTGTGCACTGTTGCAAAATGGACGCTCTTCCGAAAATACATAGTCGTTTGACCGGTAACGGGTTTTGACCAGTTACGAAAAATTTCAACTTTCACTCACGGTACATAAAAATCCCAAACCCCGTTTGAAAAAACAAAATCTGATATTTATCGATATATTAATACTCTTTCAAAAAATTAAAGTTGACTTTTTATCAGACTGAAGTATGACATTTTTCGAGATTTTTATTGACATCTTTTTCGTGACCCAATTTCGTTGCAGAGAAAAAAAACGTGAAAAACAAATCAACAGAAGATGACGGCACGAAGCGGTAAGATTTTAATAAATCATATGTATGTGCAATTTGTTACAACATTCAAATATAACCTACCCAAAGATTGACTAGTAGGTGCCTCGTTTTATTTTACTTATCTTGGTTTGAAAACCATTGCCACATTGACCAGTTACGAACCACGTGAAAAAGCATTCATGAAAATTATGAAATCCATAAAATCAGCAAGATTTGGCCCCAGGAAGAATACCCTGGGAAAATTCGTCCAAGAAGACTTGTCCCAAATTTCAGTTGAATCTTCTCAGTTTGGAAGCTGAATGTTTCCGATTCTTTGGACAATTTTTATCCAGGAAAGTAACATTTTGAAGGTTTAAAAACAGAAACTATGTATCATTTTTATATTTACCCTTGCAAATCCAAAATATATTTAACCCTTTACCCAACGTAACGGCCAAAACCGGCCAGCGCTATTCTCAAAAATCGCCAATTAATTTTCACTATTTTTTTCATTTTTTGTCTCAAAAACATAGGTTATGACCCCTCGTTGGAACGAGCTCGTCGAGCTCGTTCCAACGAGGGGTCATAACCTATGTTTTTGAGACAAAAAATGAAAAAAATTAGTTATTCAAGAATTTTTTTTGCAAGTGTCGTCTGCTTTCACGTTAGGTAAAGGGTTATAGTAATAGCAGTGTTGGACCTGGAAAACAATCCAACCTGAATTTCAGCTATGATTAGCAGATCTATATGTGGCAATATCTGTTGGTCTGTCGGTTGGTCAATGACCAACTGGTCGACAGTCTGTCTGTTCGTTTGTCACCCTGTCACCAATCTGTTTTAAAACGCTCCAACTTATATGATATGTGATGGAATGACAAGTTTCTAATATACACATATAGTGCAGTTAGCGTGGACAGGCACTTTTCCACGCATGAACAAAATGCCAACACTCACGATAGAAAGCAGGGCCATTATGACAGTGGTACGCAGCGGAATTTTTGTTTTTGTGCATAAAGCAACAGCTCAAACAAGTGTTTCTTTAACTAACAAAACTTCGGCTGACAGCTGTTCTGCATTTAGTTAATTAACAGTCAAAAATGTCTGGGTGGACAAGTTTTCCATACGTGGAAAAGCGTTCAGCACGCTGACCTGTATCATGGTTTCCACTAGGAGAAAAATGTTGCGACCAGCACCGAGGGGAAAATTCAGAAACTGCTACTTCTGCTAGTGCTAGAAAATCACCCAATTGCGGAATGTGCCTTATGTCGCAATAACTACTCAGTATGTCGCATCAGACCCATTATGTCCTAAGTGCACTCTAAATAGAGTGCACCCGGGGCAGAATAGTTTTAAGGCGGAAATAGGGAATAAGTAGGAAAAAATCACCCAGACGGTGGCCTAGTCCCTGATTACTGATAACCTTGTCCATCAATGCTGTGCACATTAGTTGTTTGTGATGTGATGGGAGGGGGGTATGTTGAGGGGAATGGGGCCATTCAGGGGACCCTCTGCAACCTTAATGGAAATCCTGCACATATCTTATTGGTCAGTTGCCTCTCCTAAAAGTGAAATTCATTCTGATTTTTTTATCACAGTTTTGGCCTTTAACTGTTTCACCAACAAGCTTTTGAACACTATAACTTCTTACTTGCAAGACTGATCTGATTAAAACTTGATATGCATTGTGGTTTCGACTAAATCGAATAAGTGATATCACTAAATCAACATTAAGTGATATCATTAAATCGAATTATTGATATCATAAAATCATTTTGTGATATCACAAAACGAATTTGTGATATCACAAAATCATTTTGATATCATTAAAGGAAATAGTGATATCACTAATTCATTTAATGATATCATTAAATAAGGAATAAATAGAGGGATGGCTCCCCATACGGCAGTCACCATTCAACGTGCAGAAAAGCAAGTTGGAATTTTTTTTATTTTTCACATAGACTGATCTAGTCACGCCATTACTTTTGTGTTTCATTGTGGACATTTTAACTTAAGGTTGTACTGTTAAGACTGTTCTAGTCAAGTGATTACCTCTTTTATTTTCTTTTTGTTAGTATATGTTTATTGTAATGTTATTCTGTTAAGGTTATAGTAAATTTTTCAGAGCTTTATTTTTCACCCAAATTATATATCTTGTTTTGTTTTCGTTTCCTGTGCAGTGGCAGAACCAGACACCCCCCCCCCCCCCCACTTTCGCAAACTTCAATACCAGAAGCAAGAATAGTTGCTTAAAATAAGGCGTGTGTGAATAAACATTTTGTGTAACCTAAAAATGGGTCCCACGAATTGTTTTTGCATAAGTTTAGTCTTTAGATGACCTACCTGCATCATATCATTATGGGATGATGGATCTATTTTACACTCCCAGAAATTCGAGATCAAATTTACGGGAGTGAAAAAAAATCTCGCAGCGTTACCTGAGCAATGTGCTACTGCTACAGGATTTTGGCTGCCCTGGAAATCCATATTTGCTATCCACAAATAAAATGCTTTGGTCCACAATTTGCCTAAAATCCTTCATCTAACATCAATTACATCATACTCTGGATTTTTTTCTTAATGACCACCCCCCACACACTGCAAAGATGCCAAGACCATCAATCCTTGCACCAGTCATCTGGTGCAATAAATCATGCCATTGGCAGCGTTCAAGTAAAGTGAGTCCAAAGTTAGTGCTATCTATGACAAGACCCCCCCCCCATTTTCTGAGAAATGGAAAATTTTTATCCTGGGAATTTTCAGTCCTACTTAGCGTAGGACTTGAAAGGGTTCCGTCCTTAATTCCCAATTAGTTTAAACGACAAGCCCTGATCATTTGATCCGATTTAGATGGATTCCCCCCTCCCCCAACTAAAAGCAACCCCCCCCCCCCCTCCGTGACAGTCCGTGTGAGACGGGTGTGATTGCTCTCGCACCCGCAAACACTCGCAAACTACACAATACGGGAGTGAAAAATCACACTCGCAAAAAGAAATTACAATTCTGAATTGAAACCTGTTTTAGCCATAATACATTCAACACCAAATGGCTAATGGTTTATTTTATTCAAATAAACTGAGTTTATTTATATTTATCAATAAATGAGGGAATGCAGTCTGTGATATTGGATATTATAGGATATACCTTGGACCAAACTTAACTTTGCAAGTGTAATTACACATGTGACTCATTTGGCAACAGCAATTTTTTGCTCTCGCCAATTTTTCTCACACTAAGGACTGCCGAGACGTGACAAATGTCCTGGACTGATGGTTCTTTTTTCCATGCTACTTTGGTTGAAAATCCTACCTGGATGGAGCGTCAGGTAAATAAGTAGTAAATAAAGAATGGGTGCCTTGCTGAAAAAGGGAGGGGAGTTTTGGAATTGGATGGTGTCATCATCTTGCGGAACCTGGGTCGCCTGACTATTTGGGTTGACTCAGTTCACGCTTCATATCGAAGACAAAAATCACGTAACATTCTACGTGTCGTATTCAGCCCAAATATAATTTATTTACGTGTTTGCATCATTATTTAATGCAAACACAGCATCAAACTCAAGAAATGTTGAAAAATATCCAACTTCACCACATTAAAAAACATCGATTTCAAAGATAAACAAATTGTACTATACATGCGCACAGTATCTGTGCGCATACGTAGTACAATTTGTTTATCTTTGATAGTGTTCAACCGATTACCGAAAATGGTCGCAGACCGATTACCGGCTATTTGAGCTCACAATCGGCTGATTCTGACGCCGATCCCGATTGTAATACCATGCACTACTAGACAAGTCGAGGCTCGAAAGAACTACATTAAACTAAACATTTTTCTTTGTTGACTGGAGTTGTAGTAAAATTACCAGTCGCACACACTTGGGCGGTAAACATGGCTCTCAGAGAGCCACGTTTACCACCCAAGTGTACGCGACTGGTAATTTTACTGCGACCTGAGTCAATGGAGTACAATCTTCACTTTCGTGGTAGGAACTGGCGATTACCGCAAGTACGTTCAACTGTGAGCTTCACTTGTCGTTTAACTTGTGTATCCCGTAAAAAGGTCCGTCTGGAGAGATTAAGCATACACACTGTGGTTCTTTCTCAACTTTATTGAATGGTATCATTGGCATCATTTTACATTAGCAGTTGAACAAGATAATAAAATGTGATTAATGAATCATTGCAAAATGCTTGGCAACAATCGGTTGAACCGATGTTCCAGGAGCCGTTGCCGTTGTCATCCGATTGCCTACAATCGGCCGATTGTGGTGGCCGGTTCCAATCATCGGTTGAACACTAATCTTTGAAACATGATGTTTTTAACATGGTGAAGTCGGATATTTTTCAACATTTCTTGAATTTGGTGCTGTGTTTGCATTAATGATGCAAACATGCAAATAAATTATATTTGGGCTGAATACGACATGTAGATTGTTATGTGATTTTTGTCTTCGATATGAAGCGTGAACTGAGTCGACCCAAATGCGGCCAGTTTCTTTCAGTTTTAGTCAGACGTAATTTGACCAGGTTTCTCAAAGACTGAGGGCCAGGAGGGCCCCGGGTCACAGTCTTACAAAGACTACCGATCAGCCAGACTGGAGTGTAGGCCTGAATCAGCCAGAAAAACAGCTCTGAGTCATTAATAGTCCGAATTAGCTAGGTTGTATCAGTCTGATACCTTCAGCAAAAGTATGGAAATTCCCCAAGTTCGCGTAAGCACTGCTCTCACTGAATTCGCCCATAAAATGAGTTTTGTAACTTTCTGTCTGTTTTTTTTCTTATTCTTGTAGTACATGAGTGTAATTTCAAAGGAGTTTGTATCCTTTTCATGGGATTTTTTTGGATTTTTATGACATTTTGTTCGTAAAATGAACGTTGATTCGGTACTGGTAAAATTTTTCGTTACTGGTCAAATCAGTACCTTGGAAAACAAGCGCTGTATGTATAGTTTGAAATGATTATGATGTCCGAAACTTTGTATGAACATATGAAAGACATCTATTCTCAAAATCCCAGTTGGAATTTCCGTCAATTTCGCTGAATAAAAAAGATTGCGACATTTTCATTCAACCCGGTTCGTTACTGGTCAAACGTCTGTACAAATTCCCATAGAGAATTAAAAAAAAATGTTCATATAATTTTCGAGCGGGCTATAATCACAGAAACAAGGACGGCGAAGTTAAATATATCACACGTAATCGGGAGCTGAAAACTAAAAGATATTTTCTTGATTTTGTATTATTCCAGAGTTTATTTACCATTGGGGGGGGGGGGGGGGGGGGGTTATGGAAAGGACAGTAGGAGGACCCGTTTTTTGAGAAGCGATAAAAAGGTCTCCACATCCAAGAACATTTTCGGCAATGAATGGTATACGTGTATATTATTCATTACTATTTTATCTATGTAGCACTATGTGGTAAATAGATGATGCCCGACGATTCTTGCACAACGTGCCTAGACAAGTGAACCAATGATGGTGAACCGTTAACGTCTGAACGACGCGTCATTGCGAAAATGACTGGGTTCACAGACACTGGCGAGAGGGCTGGTTTTGTAAATACCGCCGCCGGTGATAAATTTGTCCTCCGAGTGCCAGTAGAACTGTTATTGGTGTTAAAATAGTTGTTCATAAACATAGGGATAAAAAACACCCGTCTACACATCTGCAAATCACAGATTTGCTGATAAAGATCATTTGGTACCATGCGTAAAGAATACTTACAACGTTCATTAAAACAAAATGGCAAAAACACCAAAAAATGATACGCATGCGCAATCTGAACCTCGTGATCAATACAACTGGTTTCACACCACAGTTTTCATAGATACCACTAGGTGGCATGACTCTTGCACTCTTCTAGTCTCGTACCCAGCCTGCACACATTTCAGTTCACGCCACAGATCAGTGGTTCACGCACATCATCGCCACATGGTTATAATACACTAAATGATTTGCACTGACGGCAGTGTTAACATTTCCCCGTCTCCTAAGCTCATTCGGGGAACACAGGCCTCTATCCACTTAGTATAGCATCTCATTAAAAAATGTAATTGTTTTGCCGTATATTTTCTGTATTCAAATTTGGAGATTCCCCTAATATCGTCTTGTTTCACACTCATTGACTCAACTGAGAAGGCAAATGTTCACTTGTCCCCACACCTATCTTTTCAAATTTCACAATTTTGAAAGGGTCGCCAGTGCAAATATTTTTAAGTCATTTCCGCAGCAGTCACATTTGTATTGACGATTCCAAAATCAATAGATATTACCCCCAATCAACTAATCTCTTTCACGGTATGCTCAATTAGGCCTACATGTTGAGGTAAAAACCAGTGTGGGAGAGGGGATATCTCGCATATAGGCCATCGTAACCACAAGCATGTGTATATATTGCAATACCTCGCGAACTTCGCATAAGGAGGACACTTCGGACGCCAAAGTGCCAAGATGCTCCAACACTCTGTCAAGGATATGGAAATTCCAGATGGAATACGGAGAACCCTGTCAACTCTGTCTCTCGTCCTCTTACTTGCACTCTCCAAGTAGGTTAAATGGTAACAGCGTTACCCGACAGTGGATTTCGTAATATTTAGAAGAACAACAACCATCGGGAAGGGGTGGCACCATTCGTAAGAGAACCTCCTTTCATACCGGATCCGACCTGAAGGAGAAAGGACGAACACCCGTTCGTCGAAACGAAGAGGAAAAGAAGACCATCAACCAAGCAGAAGGAGTTCCGGCAAAAGAAGACGGATGAGAAGCAGAGGAACTTGAAGGTAGAGATGACCACAACCATCATCCCTCCTCATAGATCTGTCGCCCCTATCCTGTTCTTCGTTCCCTCCTCCAGGGAGTTGAAGAGGTAATTAGTGAAAGGCACAATGACAATGAGGCTGCGATAGATCGACACCTCAGTCTCCGGACGCCCCCTTCCTCTGGACCAGAACTCCACCACGACGACGGGATACGAAGACGTCAAGGAAGTAGTAAAGAAGGCCGATGAAGCAACCAAGATTATTATTGGACTAAAATAGCTTTGCTGGGGTTTATTTGAGAACGTTAGTAAGCGTTCACCAGTGAACCCTAACACAGCGATGGTTTATGAACATACTCTTTCAGTGTTGGAGAAACATACCTTCCTCATCTTCACTTGCTAATATTTACAATGTTTACAGTCTAAATACCTTTACAAATCTTTTTCTTAGAAAATGCTCCCATTCCTGGTGAACGCTAACCCAGCAATTGTTTATGAACAGGCCGGTCTTGAGAAAATGTTTCTCCATGTGATGCTAGACGCTCTCACAGAAGAAACATGACGCCGTAATATTTTAACTACTTTAATTTATTAATTACTTTACTGAACTTTAAAGAGAACTTTTAAGAGTCCTACGGCCACTATTATCCTCCCACATATTCATATTCATACTTAACTGGCTATATTTTGTGTATTCTGCATGTGATGTCTGTATTTTTGTCCAGAAATGTGCATTACTACACTGATATTGTTTTATACGTGACACATTTTTATACCACACCCACTGATGTATGATGTATTCTAACGATGCCCATAACAAATTCCATTCTAAAAAATTATCAAAACCAGCTTAACTAGTTGAATATTAAAAGGAAAGCTGATCATGATTTATCTAAGAGGCGATCCTTCTCTGAGGCTTGCTGTATCTCACAATCCTGACAACAGCTCACAATTCGTCTTTAAAAATATCAGATTAAACATTGTTGTTAAACCGTTTGGTATCTTTCTGAATAGTATGGCTATCATCCGGATCCTTGATCATGGCTAACACATTGACATTTGATGAGATACAGAGCAGCAGCTCCTTTGATTTTATTACCCAGTTTAACGATGCAATCACCCATAACGAAGCGGCCGAACTGAACGCACCCTATACCATTGAAAAACGTAGCTGCGAATATTATACGCCGGAACGCTTTAATAATGAGATCTCAAAAATACCCAACACACTTAGTCTCTTTAACATTAACTGTCGAAGTCTTAATGCTTACTGAGAACCCCTGCATGACTTAATATGTAATCTTCAATCCAAATCCAATATTTTGGATGTAATAGGCTTAACAGAAACATTTAGTATAAAAGAAAATATTACCTACTCACTTGATGGTTACCATCCCTTGACCACACGACAGCGACTTGAGAACGGCGACGGTAGGGGAGGTGTGGGACTTTTTATTAAAGACAGTATTCCATTTAAAATTCGCGAAGATCTATCTGTGTTTATCCCACATGTATTTGAGTCCCTGTTCGTTGAGATTGCGACGAAGGAAAAACAAATTATTGGAATCATTTATAGACCCAACACAGCCCCTAAAGCCGACCTTGATTTATTCCTTGAAAAACTATCGATTTTACTAGATATGCAAGGTGACCAAAACAAAACTGTTTATCTTACGGGTGATTTTAATATTGACCTACTGGGTTTCTGCAAACACACAAAAAGTGATTTATTCATAGATATTATATTCAGTGCTGGATTTATGCCTGCTATCACGAGACCAACGCGAATCACGGACCACTCTGCCACTATAATCGACAATATCTTCTGCAATAAAATCAAATCACAAACATCTGGAATAATTATTACTGATGTAAGCGACCATTTTGCAACATTTTATGTTGACGAATCAGCTAAAAGACATACTAACACCGTTCAAACTCCAAAAAGATCATTTAAACAGGAAAACATTAACCATTTCAAATCCCTGTTATCCGCAAGTGATTTCTCAAACGTTATGAACGCATCATGTCCGAATGAAGCCCACAATACTCTTCTTGGCATTGTACATGCAGCCTTTGACCACGCATTTCCAGAAAAACTTGTTAAAGTTCCCCTCACATTTGTAAAGCGTGAACCGTGGATAACATCGGGTCTTTTAAAGTCCTCATTGGAAAAAAACAAACTGTATGTAAAAAAATTAAAAACCCAACAATGCAAAACAAATTGAAATACAAAACGTACTGCACCATTTACAACAGACTAAAACGAGCTCGCAAAACAGATTATTATAACACTATACTTCGAGAAAACAAACATAACATGAAAAAAACGTGGGAAATATTAAAGAAAGTAATTAATAAATCCAACCCTACCCTTACCGCCCCATCGACATTCGTCGATGATAATGTTGAAATAACCGACGCCGAAGAAATAGCTACTAAATTTAACTCATACTTCATTAACATTGGCAAAAAACTTAGTGAGTCATTGCCTCCTCCCTCTCGTCTTTTTTCCGATTATATTGAGAGAAGGAACACAGAATCTTTCTTTATTGTGCCAACTACTCCACACAAAGTAATTCAGTGCACAAAAAAAAACTAAACCCAAAACCGAGTCGAGACCTTGACAATATGTCCTCAAAAATGGTAAAGGAAATCATATATGAAGTAGTTGAACCCCTAACACACGTAATTAACCTTTCATTCTCAACTGGCATTGTACCGGAAAAAATGAAAACAGCTAAAATAATTCCCGTCTTCAAATCTGGCAATGAACAGCTATTCAACAACTATAGACCCATCAGTATTTTACCGATATTCTCTAAAATACTAGAAAAATTAATGTATGCTAGGTTAACATATTTCCTGGAGGATAAAAAGATAATCCATCAACATCAGTTTGGTTTTAGAAAGGCACACTCAACAATATATCCGGTACTACATCTTGTCAATACCGTCGGCGAAATGAACGATCAGCCAACAAAAGACTGTACATTAGCTCTTTTTCTCGACTTTTCTAAAGCATTTGATACCATAAATCATTCGATTTTACTTAAAAAGTTAGAAGTCTATGGAATTCGAGGGCATGCGAATACCTGGTTTAAAAATTATCTCACAGAGAGCTGTCAATCGGTATCATTCAGAAATGTCTGTTCTGGTTTTCTGGACATATCTACTGGTGTTCCGCAAGGGTCTATCCTTGGACCGCTTCTTTTTATTATTTATATCAACGATATTATAAATTCCACGTCGATGAAAATGTTATCGTATGCCGATGACACTACTGCCTACACGACTGGCAATAACTTGGACGCAATTATAGAATTAGCAAACAACGAACTCAACAAGATATATAATTGGTGTATGGCGAATAAACTTGTCCTCAACGAAAGTAAGACAAAGTTCATCATTTTACATCCTCAGGGGGATACTTACTCTATTGGAAATAGGGAAATTGTACTTAACAATTCAACCATCTCCCCTATCGCAAATAACCAAGAAGAAAAATTTGTCAAATTCTTAGGAATCTATGTGGATGAAAATCTGAACTTCAGGCACCATCTTTCGGTTGTCTGCTCTAAAATTTCTAGGGCTATTTATGCCATAAATAGAGTGAAAAGGATTCTGCCACAAAAATGCTTAAAAACATTATATTATTCGCTAATTCACAGTCACATGCTGTACGGTATTCAAATTTGGGGGCACTCGCCCTCCACTAGAGCGCTCACAAAACTGCAAAAAAAGCCATGCGAATTATATGCAACAAAACATTCAATGCGCACACCGACCCACTGTTTAGAAACCAACGTATTTTAAAATTCACAGACCTGTATAAGTTTCACGTTCAGCTGTTTATGCATGATTGGCAAAATAAAATGTTGCCTGAAAGGTTTGAGAATACCTTTAAAATATACCAAAATCCCTCCGGTATGGACACCAGACAGTCAGGTAAATTACGCCTAGATAAACCGAGGACTCAGTTTTCTGCTAATCTTCCCATACACACTTTCCCTAGAACGTGGAACAATATTGAACCATTCGTTCAAAATTATTCAAGACCACTATTCAAAAAAACTTTAACTGAATTATTTCTAAGCTCATACTCACTACATATCAACTGTAACAATCCAGTATGCCCCGACTGTCGACCGTAGCTCTGTCTATCTCATCGCTACCTTTCTATTGAACTCAATCTTCCTGACATCCCAGAAACATAGAATAGATTTTTCACATTATGGAAAGAACCAGCCTAACATATCCTTTATAGTAGGGACATAAACTGACCTCCTACTGGAGAACACGCTGTTGCCAGGATTGCCTCGATTCTCATGTCTGCTTCTCATTCATTTTTTTCTTCTCATTTTTTCTTTTCTTTTCTTTGTATTTGTTTTTTTTTTTTGTTTTGTTTTGTTTTGTTTTTGTTTTTTACCTTTTCTTGTTCATCTTTTTTTTAAGCGGTGGCTACGTCATCTCCCTGTGGTGCAATCATGAAGTTGTGAATAATGTTACCTTTATGTATATTTTTGGATTTGATTGTATACATGTGGCACTACTGAATAAAACCATTCATTCATTCATTCATTAGTGAAAGGCACAATGACAATGAGGCTGCGATAGATCGACACCTCAGTCTCCGGACGCCCCCTTCCTCTGGACCAGAACTCCACCACGACGACGGGATACGAAGACGTCAAGGAAGTAGTAAAGAAGGCAGATGAAGCAACCAAGATTGACGTAATGAAGAGACTGGGTTCAATGTTAGCTGGACACAAACTGGAGGTAATAGAAGCACATTAATGATACTCGAACTCTCTATTCAAAGCAGCAAACCCTAGCCGACAAGGGGAAAAAAACAGAGCTATAAATTAAAAGAAAAACACAAGGGTGGGGGTAGCGGGGGTGGGGGTTGAAACATACCATCAGAACTTTGCATATCGCGATAATTTTGCAACTTAGTCTGGACGCCAAGATGTCATTAGCAGTTTAAACCCTCTCACTCTCGCCAAGATAGAATTTCCGGTAAGAATATACACAGAACGACACATGCGTGTGAATGGGTTAATCGATATGGCACGAGTGCCAGCGCGGAAGGATAAAACGAGAGGCCACTGGCCTCGAGGTTTATCCTTCCGCGATGGCACAAGTGCCATAGCGATTAACCCATTCTCACGCGTGTGTCGTTCTGTGTTTATTACACGCCTTCACGTCTATAAAAACAATTATTAGAAGGACACTCAACAATTCATTTGACAATTATCAACAAAAAGATCACATTTTATCGCCAACCAAATTTGCGAGGGGAACCCGTGTTACTCTTTCGTCTCCCGAGTTCCAATGTGTTCTATGTGCCTACTGGCACATAGAAAACATTGGAACTCAGGGTCGATTTTCATCTATCACTAGGGATTCAAATTGTAATTGCGTTGCACAATTTGTGAAAAATTCTAGTGTAATTTCGCTTCTATTTCAAAAAAAAATTCCCCACGGTTTAGCATTCCTGTAAATGGGGATTTCATAGAACAGGCGTGTAATAAAATGGTCTGAAAGTCCCTCTAACTCCTATTTGGACTCCCCCCACAGATAAAGGACGAGGGCGTTCACCTAACTGTAGGGTTTGTGAGTGATCAGCAACCATACTCTTTGGTGAGAGCTAGTACCTTTAACGCGAGGACCCCCTCCTACACTAGTCCGCCCGAGGAAGTCGGGATCTTCCAAGATGAATGTTATCCAGCAGAAGAAGAGAAAGAGCCCATCAACCACCTGTATGCCCGGTGCTTGGAAAAATTCCCGAAAAAGAAGAGGATAGAGGGGCTGAGAAGGAGGTAAATATATCCACTACCATCTCCCATCCATCTTTCCAGACCCCACCTGCTCCCCTTTCGGGGTATGGGGTGGTACGCTGGTAGAAAGGGACGCCATGAGAGGCGCTGAGACGGAGAAGGAAATTGGTATTTCGATCCTCCTCCCGATTCAATCTCTCCCTATCCTCTTAACTAGGACCCCTGGTGGAACTAGTCATGAAGACTTATCTCGCCATCGAGAGCACAGTAAGAAAGCCGACGGAGACCTGACCTGCCCATACCCGAGGAAGAACAAAATCGATAACCGAGAAGAGAAGAGGAAGGTAACCTGCTGAAAAAAAGAATGGGACGAACTCCTCCTGAAGTCGAAGCCATTCTCACCGATCATCAGCCCAGCAAAGCCATCAAATCCACTGTGTTATAATTACTCAAAGTTAATTATTGGACTGGCTGAATGTGATTTTGTATCAATGCAACAACCTATGAATGATGTGGGCCTATCAATTAAATGGAACATTCTACGGACACCCATTGTTTTTCTGCGAAGGACTTGCCTGCGAAACGAAAATGGTGCAGGGACGGTGTCGAGTTATTTAACCCCATTCGAACCAAGTGTGTCTCGATCTTTTGTTGCCCGACGACTGCGGAGAAGACAAAGGGTGTAGAATGTGGACGGAAATGATACGATCAGTGGTGTTTCGATTGCTTCTTCTTGGATGGTGGCTTTGCTGGGCTATGGAATCCCCTTTTCCGAAATGAGTCGTATGGCCGTATGTGGAGTCACTCGGTCGAGCAATTGCTCTATAGCTCCTTTGCTCGATGGGATTTGAGTCGTTCGAGCAAAAAATGTTTCAGTTACTGCTCGATTGTGTTATGGGTTTGACAATCATAGAGGCCTTTGTTATACACGAGGGAGATAACTCTGTACGGTTAGGTACAGATTGTGGGAAATCAAGCAATCTGATTGGCGAGTTAGCCGCAGCAAAGTGAACTGAATGGATGATCTGGATAAATGAAACGAAACAACAATAAGAGTACTCGGAAAAGGGTTAGAACTAGCTAGAACAGTCCAGAAAAAGCTAAATATAGTTACTATAAGCAAAATATTTCCAACTGATAGGCTTTTCTAATCGACTGGAGTATATATACTCCAGGACAAACGAACAGGGATGGATAGACAAAATATATAGCACAGCTTATAGGTGGAAGCAGCGGATTCTGAATGAATCCGAACTAGTAAAACTGGGTCTATTTGCGGTAATTCTACTAAATTTCAGAGTATTCTGTAGGAATCCGAACCAGAAAAACAATCTTATAGAAAGAAACGTGCCTTATAGCCCCATGTGCCACTCTTATAGACCTAAAATGGAGCTTCGCCAAGTCCGTTTCGGTAGTTCTAGACTGTTTTTGGAGATTTGGAGGGATTGTCGGGTTGTTTGCGGAAGTTAGATTTACTCCTATTCAATTGAACACACCCCGAACATACTACTTTCCTTTAAGAAGGTTTTTGGATCACATAGCAGCCACGTGCTACGATAGAAACTAAGATGGTGGCCTCCAATATACAAAATCGACCACGGAAACACGTAACGCTCTAGCAAACACGCGATGCGCATCCATACTAGCACCACGTATTACTAATTACGTTACTACAGGGCCGCTAATGAAAATTAATTGGCGATTTTTGAGAACAGTGCTGGCCGTTACGTTAGGTAAAGGGTTAAATAATATAATTATCGTTAATAATGAAAAGTAATAAACAGAGTAATCGCTTGACTGGACTGGTCACGTGAAATAATTCATTCGAGGCGAGGGACTACATTGCACAACACTCGTGCGCACCCGCGCACTCGTGTTTGTACAACGTCCCTCACCTCTCATGAATTATTTCACGTAACCAGTCCAGTCAAGCGATTACTCTGTATCTATTTACAATTACAAAGTAGATTCTCCTTACACTGTATAGGGATTTTACGGAGCGTTGGCAGACAAAACTGTGTTGAAAGGGTTAAATTTATCAAGATATCTGACTACATGGCATAAAATTGTGATGCACAACCTTCTGCACATGATGTCAAAATACAGACATTTCGTGCAGTAATTGTTTTCCCATAACGCAACTATGAATTTGTTGGGCAGAACTCAGTAATTCATTTGACAGCTATCAACAACAAAAAAAAACACATTTTATCGCCAACCAAATTTGCGAGGGGCACCCGTGTTACTATTTTGTCCCCTGAGTTCCAATGTGTTCTATATGCTTAGTGGCACACAGAACACATTGGAACCCAGGGGATGATTTTCAGCTCTCGCTAGCGATTCAAATTGTAATTGCGTTGCACGATTTGTAGAAAATTCCAGTGAAATTTCGCTTCTATTTAAAAATAGTCCGTCAACGATGTGCGGAAGAGATTTTCATTTTCCGCATGGTTTAGTGTTGCTGAAGATGGAGATTACACAGAACAGGCGTATAATAAAGAATGCAGACATCCAACGTTTTTTTTTATCGCCACTGGGCATTTGCCAGGCTGCTTCTAACTGCCATACTGTTTCCAACGCCACTTACAAGCAGGTCTGGCATTCTGAAAAATGCAGGTCAAAAAATCGCTCTCCTCAATCAGCTTAGAAGAGCAATTAGCTTTACACAGCATTTTAAGAATCCAGTTGAACGAACTCATTGAGACTGAAACTAACAGACTACATCAGTGATTATTTATTGATTGATTTATTGGTGTTTAAGGTCACATACTTATGCACAATGGCTAATCGTGACCGTGACAGTTTTACGGGTGGAGGAAGCCGGAGTACCCGGAGAGAACCACCGAGCAACGACGAGCAGCTGTCAGCTCCCCAACATCGTAACTCTGAACTCTGCACCGCAGCACTGGCAGGGTTAGATTGGTTGAAGACATGCGCACCATCAACGTGCAGTACGCCTCAGTACACAGCGTCATCGTGCCCCCATGTAGGCAATCGGGGTGAAGTGTCTTGCCCAAGGACACAACGCGGCTGCCGCAGGTGGGATTCGAACCGAGGACCTCTCGGCTTGCAGCCTGCACCTCTACCAACTGTATTAACTTTACTAAGGTAAAGCGAAATTTCTTAGACATCTAGATGTCTCACTCAACAACCGAACACACACTTGACAAGACTTGTGTGTGTACCCAGACCTGTTGTCCAAGAAAGTCATACGCTTACCACTACCACCTTCAACCCCCCACGGGGGGGGGGGGGGGGGGGGGGGGGTTGAAGGTGGTAGTAGTAGGCGTCTGACTTTCTTGGACAACAGGTCTGCTTGAATCTACAGTCACATCCTGGTGCCAGTGTTTCAAGTGACAGGATAGTAGTAATGGTAGTATATTATAGTGTCAATATTCCTTGAATAATTACCCCTCAAACTGTGATGTCAGTTGTTGAACTTGAAACTGACAGAAAAAAAAAATATTGCTGTGACCCATTTTGCTTCAAATGATTGCAACTGTGTTTGGGTATGGTTGCAGCCATTACCTTTTACCACTAAACCACTTTCAAAATGAAATTACGTGATGTTATGTGACTTCGAAGTTAAATTACATTTTTGCTTTACAACAAAAATTTAATGTGAGCATAATACATGTAATCTCAATCATCCCCGACCAAAATATTTTGGAGGTCAATTTTTCGCTCTCCTTAATTCTTTCAGGAGGGCAGTAAGGAGAGCTAAAAAATCGCTCTCCTGAAATTGCCAAGCCTGTACAAGGGTGTATGTTTTGAGAACTTTGAGCTGAATTTATTTATTTACTTATTTTTTAACAACACTTTCGACGGCCAGGGTCACCTCTTATCGGACAGTTTTACGGATGGAGGAAGCCGGAATACCCGGAAAGAACCACGAGCATCTATCAGACTCACCAACGTACTAACTCCGCACAAGCAGGGTTAGCATTGGTTGAAGACAAGTGCACCATTGACGTGCAGTACGCATTAGTACACAGCGTACTGCACCGTACTACCGTGCCCCTACATGGGCAATCGGGATTAACCCTTTACCCAACGTAACGGCCAAAACCGGCCAGCGCTATTCTCAAAAATCGCCTATTAATTTTAATTATTTTTTCATTTTTTGTCTCAAAAACATAGGTTATGACCCCTCATTGGAACGAGCTCGTCGAGCTCGTTCCAATGAGGAGTCATAACCTATGTTTTTGAGACAAAAAATGAAAAAAAATAGTTATTCAAGAATTTTTTTGCAAGTGTCGTCTGCTTTTCATGTTAGGACACAACCTTTCGATTTGAAGTCCAATTACGCTGTCTTTGGGCTGAATGGAATGAGAAACCAATTCCTGGAACTTATTTAATATTTATTAGTAAACAACAAACTATATTCATAAGGTAATAACAAAAAAGATATATTAAATCATATCATTTGAAACCACATACACCTAAGAAAACAAAGGTCACCGAATATCGGGAAAACACTAACAATATACTGAACACTATATTTTTCTCAGTTTGACAGCGAATCACAAAGTTTACAGGGGAGTTGCTTGGATATTTATTTATTTATTGATGTTTAAGGTCACATATTTATGCACAATGGCTAATCATGACCGTGACAGTTTTACGGGTGGAGGAAGCCGGAGTACCCGGAGAGAACCACCGAGCAACGACGAGCAGCTGCCAGCTCCCCAACATCGTAACTCCGCACTGCAGCACAGGCAGGGTTAGATTGGTTGAAGACATGCGTACCATCGACGTGCAGTACGCCTTAGTACACGGCGTCATCTCGTGCCCCCCGTGGGCAATGGCGGTGAAGTGTCTTGCCCAAGGACACAACGCGGTTGCCGCAGGTGGGAATCGAACCGAGGACCTCTCGGCTTGCAGCCTGCACTTTTACCTACTGAGCCACCGCGCCCCAGTTGCTTGGATACTTTACATTATAATAATAATAACACTTGCGTGTGGATGGGTTAATCGATATGGCACAAGTGTCATATCGATTAACCCATTCACACGCGCCTGTCGTTCTGTGTATAATAATAATAATAATAATAATAATAATAATAATAATAATAATAATAATATAATAATAATAATAATAACACTTTGTCCGGCCGTGATTTGTCACGGTTCTCAGGCGAGAAGGCCTTCGTTAACCCCGTGCTCCCAACTGTCCCCCTATTCCCATGCCTCTTCTCTCCTCCCATCACTCGGAGACGAGCTGCTTGATGACATCCCCGGGCCCCAGTCTTCCCAATCTCTCCGATAAGCATACTAACCCTCAACTTTGTGTCACCCACTAACCACATGTTCTTCATTCTCCCATTCCACTACCCATTATACTCCCAGTGAATCTTATATTCTGACAGTAGTATTTTGGACATTCTAATAGAAAGTGTTTCAGGGTCTCCACTATGCATAAATTACACATTTGGCACTCCTTTTCACTGTCTTTCCCAATTTTAAGCTCCAGCAACCTCAATTTGGACAACAGTGACCCCCAAAAAGGTGCCATCAAGATACTTTTCAAAACCCGGCTTCTCTTTATTACGCAGGTCACCCAAAAACCTGTTTGATGAAGGTTACAATCCGCCATGACTCTTTCTTTCTCTTACTCCACTTCTAAGTACGAGATCTCCATTGATAATGGACAAGATATATAAAGTTTGAAAGCGATTTCACAGAAATGGGATCTTTTGAACTTAAAGAGTTTGAGGCGTACATTTAAAAAGCAGGAAAAAAGACACGGAGGCTTCAACAGTGAAGTAAAAACCGAGAAAGGCACAACTGGGCACTTGCCCCAACTTTTGTCCGAAAATAAGTAGTCGCGAGAGAGAGAGAGAGAGAGAGAGAGAGAGAGAGAGAGAGAGAGAGAGAGAGAGAGAATACCACCACCAGAGAATCAGGGTGGAGGGTGCGTCACGACTCGAATGCAGTCACCTGAAACTTTAATTTCTCTTTTGGGTTTCCATCTTTGCAATCGTATCCGGAATTAGCAAGAAAGGGCACACAAATTCTTTACTCTTAACCTTTTCAACCTGTATGCATAAATATTTGGATGAAGAAAAAATTGGTAGTGGAAGAGCAGACGATATAAAAAGCAAAAAATCTGAAGCGAGGCTCGGTAATAATTTAATCCAACAGTTCGTCGGAACTGTTGGATTAAATTATTACCGAGCCTCGCTTCAGATTTTTTGCTTTTTATATCGTCTGCTCTTCCACTGGATTAAATTATTAGTGAACTTCCAAAAAACCAGCATGGTTCGATCATTTCGCCTTTGACAGTATTGACTGAAATGATACCTTCCAGGGCGCCAGTGAAAGGGTTAAGATGTGATCATAGATTCTCTCGTATGATTTGTCTCTTACATAATCTTTAATGTCGTAAAAAATGGACAGTTCTGGCTCTTTATTTAGCAGATTTTTCCATCGGGAAGTCTTGATTTTCATAATGTATTGGTAAGTTAGTCTCAAACATAACATTATAAATTATTGTGATGAGTTGACGGTAACATGGTCTGAGGTTTGCGGCTCGGAGCTTATGTTCAACCGTCGTGGATACACGAGAGGTTCATTTTCTAAACTTGTGATAGTTAAAAGTTGCCTTGAACAAGGCAACTTTTAACGATCACAAATTTAGTAAATAAACCTCTCGTGTATCCACGATGTAGGTTTTAGGCTATGGGTAGTGTCTTATTGGAACATATACATTATTGTGAAGAGTTGATGGTAACATGGTCTGAGGTTTGCGGCTCAGAGCTTATGTTCAACCGAGACGTAAATCGATTTGTAATTTAAACAACACTTCATCCGTAACATCATCTGTTGCACACTTGAAGCATCCAGAAAACTGAAGCGGCTTGCTAGTCACGCCGTTGATGAATAGGTACGAAACGGGCGACGTCATTTCAAATATTTCGCGTTGTGACTTCAGACGGTAACATTTGCCACTTGAGCCGAAAACATAAAATATACTAAGCGAGCTCTCGTCCAATCAGAGGAGGGGGATTTTAGACTTATTGGAACATTATAAGTTATTGTGATGAATTGGAGGTAGCGTCAAGGTTGAACATAATCTCCGAGCCGCAAACCCCAGGCCATGTTACCGTCAATTCATCACAATAACGTATATGTTTCAATAAGATCCTATCCAAAGCCCAAAACTCACACCATGAAATGAGCAGGGAAACTTTTAACGATAACATGTTTAGTAAATAAACCTCTCGGATACTCCATGACGTCACTGGATAAATAATCAATAAATAATAAAGGTCGAAGTCACTCCACTTGACTTCAAATCGTAAACTGATTTGTAATTTGTAATTTAAACATCACTTGATTCCGAACATCGTCTGCTGCACATTGTAATTTAAACAACACTTCATTTGGAATATCGTCTGTTGCACGTGTGAAAAATCTAGAAAAATGAAGCGGTTTGCAAGTCACCCCGTTCATGAAATAATTTCTTAACGTGCAACGTCATTTCAAATATTACGTGCGATTACGTCATGCGGTAACATATGCTACTGGAGCCGTAAACCTAGAAAACTATGCGAGTTCTCATCCCATGAGAGGGCGAGTATTTTAGTCTTATTAGAACATTGTGCATTTTCCCACAAATTTCACTGCTATAAATAACCATATCTGTATCCGAGTATTAAAGATTAATTTTCAAGCTTTAACCCTTTACCCAACGCAGACGATATCAAAATTTCATATTTTAAATATTATTTTTTTTTAATTTTTCAAAAAATTTCAACAAAACCATATCATGTGACCCCTCGTTGGAACGAGCTCGACGAACTCGTTCCAACGAGGGGTCACATGATATGGTTTTGTTGAAATGTTTTGAAGAATAATATTTTTTCAACTGCTGAATTTGCATATTACGCGGGCGGATGCGGCCGATTCGTTGGGTAAAGGGTTAAAACCTCAAGTTAATTCTCAGGTTAACCAATTGCTGTATCTATGAAGTGTCTGTGCTAGCTGTATTAAGTTTTTGGTCTTTTTTTCAGGTAAATTTGTATTGAAATTTCCTATCTTGTTTTTGAGATTATGACAAAGTCGATGAGTTTTAGAGCCTTTTAGTCCTGATATCACATACACCCTCCGCAGTATGATTTTAAATAGCAAACGATGCATGTGGACTGTCGGCACTTGTTACGTCAACGGAATCTATCGCCGAGTCAGCAATTCAAAAGGCAGTGAAATTCGTTTTGAAAAAAACATTTACTTGTGAAAAACATTTTCAGGTAATTATTTACTGTTCAAATCGAATGATTTATTTGAACGAATCTCGTCATTTCCCATCAGCGAATTTTGGGTTGAGTCGTTCGATTTCTCGATTCTGAAAAAAGAGAGGACGTGGTTCATTTTCCAGCTTCCGGTTTGGATATGACAACTATTGATTTTCCATTTGATTTACTTTTCTCGTATTCGTTGTCTAAAAGGCTTTCTTCAAAGGAGCCCTCCCGGCTGCTTTTGCGCGCACGCGCAATAACTCATCCAAAGACATGATGTTTGACGACGTGAAAGCTGTTACGCTGCAGCGCAACAGCTTTTACTTCATCAAACGTCATAGCATTTATTTTGCATGAAATCTAACAACACTTCATTAACTTTCCAATCTCGACACTTGTTTTTTTGTATTTGTCAGTAACTAACTAAACTAAAATCTATTGTAAATATTCAATTTGCATTGACACGAGAAATGGGCACATCATCAATTTATTAATCCTCCACATTCATCAAATTATAATCTTTATTCATTTATTTACTGATGTTCAACGACACTTTCGACAGCCAGCCGTGTCGGGCAGTTTTAGAAGTGGAGGAGGCCAAAGTACCCGGAGAGAACCACCGAGCAACGACGAGCAATTGTCACACTTCCCAACGTACTAACTCGCGCAAGAAAGGTTAGCATTGGTTGAAGACAAGTGCTCGATCGACGTGTAGTATGCATACACAGTGCCACCGTGCCCCCACTTGGGAAATCGGGATGAAGTGCCTTGCCCAAGGACACAATGCAGTTACCCTTGGCGGGGATCGAACTGTGGACCTTTCGGTTTGAAGTTCAATGCCGTCGAGCTCCTTCCAATGAGGGGTCACAACCTATGTTTTTGAGACAAATGAAAGTGTCAATGACACTGTAGCTCAACTTGTCAAGACAAAGACATGTACATGTATAGTATGTGGCACAGCAATGACAAACATCTAGGTAATGACCTGATAACAAAGGTACATATAAAGTATTGTAACGGTCTGTACATGAATTACTGACCGTTGCCAGTAACAAATGTATAGGTAAAGTATTGTAAAGGTGGGTGACAGTCAGATGCTGAACTAGAAAAAATCTTTGAGTCCCAGAGTGGGTCTGACTGAACCCCAAAATATTTGTTCTCATAGCACAGTGATAACAAAGGCATCCCAAAACACACTCGTTCCTGTCCCAAGGTGAAAACAAAAGTACTCAAGAAGTTTTGTGAAGATCAGTTCATAAATACGAGCTGTATAGAACTTGTGACAAAAAACTGACTGGACCTAATTTCGGTACAAAATGGCCACTGGCAGCCATCTTGAATTTTGGACCGTACCCAGAAACACTCATTCTCATCCCAAGGAGATAACAAAGGTACCCAAGAAGTTTTGTGAAGATCGGTTCATAAATACAGCCTCTACCCTGAGCCGTATTGACATGTGTGCTTACATTGTGTAAGTAGCACTGAATAAATCAAAGTTCATCTAATTTGCATAATTTCGGCACGAAAAAAAAAACCCTTACAATATGTGATGTATTCCATGTTACTAAACATTCATACAAAAATTTATTCAAATCAGAACTTTCATACAGAAGTTCTATACAAAAGACTGATTGCACTAATTTTGGTACAAAATGGCTGCTGGTGGCCATCTTGAATTTCGGACCACACCCAAAAACACTCGCTCTCATCCCACGGTGATAACAAAGGTACCCAAGAAGTTTCGTAAAGATTGGTTCATAAATATGGCCTCTAGTCTGAGCTGTATAGAAGATGTGTACAAAAAACTGATTAGACCTAATTTCGGTACAAAATAGCCACTGGCAGCCATCTTGAATTTTAGACTGCACCCAGAAACACTTGTTCTCGTCCCAAGGTGATAACAAAGGTACCCAAGACATTTCGTGAAGATCAGTTCATAAATACAGACTCTAGTCTGAGCCGTATTGACATGTGTACTTACTGTGTGTAAGTCGCACTGAAAAAATCAAAGTTCATCTAATTTGCATAATTTCTGCACGAGAAAAAAACCCGTATTATATGTGATGCATCCCATGGTACTAAACATTCACACAAAATAATTATTCAAATCAGGGCTTTCATATGGAAGTTCTGTGCAAAAATCTGATTGCACCTAATTTTGTACAAAATGGCTGCCATCGGCCATCTTGAATTTCGGACCAGACCCCAAAACACTCGTTCTCGTCCCATGGTGATACCAAAGGTACCCAAGAAGTTTCGTAAAGATCGGTTCATAAATACGGCCTCTAGCCCGAGCCGTATTGGCATTTGCACTTACAGTGCTGAAAGTAACCCCAAAAAACATCAAAATTAGTCTAATTTGCACAATTTACGTACGAGAAAAAAACCCGTATTATATGTGATGTATCCCATGGTACTAAACATTCATACAAAAAATTATTCAAATCAGAGCTTTCATATGGAAGTTCTGTACAAAAAACAGATTTCTGCATCGTCGGTACAAAATGGCGGCTGGCAGCCATCTTGAATTTCGGACCGCACCCAAAAACACTCGTTCTCGTCCCACGTTCATAACAAAGGTACCCAAGAAGTTTCGTAAAGATCGGTTCATAAATACGGCCTCTAGCCCGAGCCATAGCAGCTTGGCACTTACAGCTCTGAAAGTAACACTAAATAAATCAAAGTCAGTCTAATTTGCATAATTTACGCACGAGAAAAAACCCGTATTATATGTGATGTATCCCATGGTACTAAACATTTATACATAACTTTATTCAAATCAGAACTTTCATACAGAAGTTCTGTACAAAAAACTGATTTTTGCATCATCGGTACAAAATGGCCACTGGCAGCCATCTTGAATTTCGGACCACACCTAAAAACACTCGTTCCCGTCCCAGGGTCATAACAAAGGTACACAAGAAGTTTCGTAAAGATCGGTTCATAAATACGACCTCTAGCCCGAGCCATAGCCAATTGTTGACGTACGGACAGACGGACAGACGGCCAGACGGACAGACGGACGGACGGACAGACGGACGACGGGCCATGACAATAGCTCAAATTTGACTTCGTCAAAGTTGAGCTAAAAATGAAACAAAATTAATTGTTCAAGAATTTTGTTTGCAAGTGTAGTCTGCTTTTCATGTTAGGTAAAGGGTTAAAAATCGATCGAAGATTGCTAGGCGTCGGTATACTAAAAAATCTTCGAGCATTTTTGGTGTTGAGTTTCATTCATTTATAGCAACTCCCCGCCAGGACTGGGAGCAGTTAACGTTTCAAACGTTAACGTGTTAAATTATTTTAACAACGTTAAAAAATTCAACGAAGTTAAGGGGCTATATAAGTTAGGGAATTTTGTTTATTTTGAAAATTCTCACCTCTGATATTCCTTCAATTCGAATTAAACATACACAAAATGTACATCACAATGAAGATTGGGATGTATAGAACACGAAACACATGTGTAATCAACTCATAGAGTCGACTGAAGGCACCACTGGTTCCTGAAGGTCTGCTACCGTATTCGTACCAGAACTGATAATTTAATAATATTTCACGAGAACAACTTCTGGCCAAATGTGCTTAATATCCAAGAGCAAAGCTAGGGTATCAAAGTTCTTCAAAACACAGCGATAGAGCTGCATGGGGGTAAATTCCAAAACCTTTGTTTTTGTTTACATTTGAATTTACTTTCGATTTCCGGTCGACGTCATCGGACGGAAAAAGCATTTATGTACAACTCCGTCTAAAATCAAATAATGAGAAAGATCGCCTTCATACAGTATACTGTTATTAGATAGAGACTGCATTTTTGCCATATTCATTGCAAGATGTCTTGATACCTGTTGACATTTCTTAGATTTACGATTTTGTTTTTCGATGGAAATTCGTTGTAGCCCCACCCCCCCCCCCCCCTGCCCTGATATTGGTGATACAGCGATATCAGCTTCACCCGAACGCCTATTTTCCATGTAAGGACTGGTATTTGAGCAAAGGTGGATGTCTTTTTCTAAGGATACAGCCGCAACGATTGTATTCTTAAATTAAAACATCGCTGAATGTTAGAATTTACGATAACCTGAGAGAACTATATTAACTACTCGTTCGCTGAGTTCCAATGTGTTCTATGTGCCATTAGGCTGCCAGTAGGCACATAGAACACATTGGAACTCAAGAGACGAACAGTACGTAAGTTCAATCATATTCAAATTCAAATCAATGGGGCGCGGTGGCGTCGGGGTAACCGGTTCTCGTCAGATCACCGAAGTTTAGCAATGTAGAGCGCGGTTAATAGTTGGATGGGTGGCCATTTCAGCGACTGATTCGGGTAGTTCTGTCCCGCACACCATGCTGAAACACCGTGTAGCGAATTTATTGTTGTACTCAAAGAACGATACAGGGGGCGCGGTAGCGTTGCGGTGACCGGTTCTCATCAGATCACCGTAGTTAAGCTACGTCGAGACCGGTTAGTCCTTGTATGGGTGACCGTCTGAGTGATCGAATCAGACTCCCGCGTTGTGTCCTTAGGCAAGGCACTTAACCCCGATTGCCTACATGGGGGCACGATGACGCTGTGTACTAAGGCGTACTGCACGTCGAAGGTGCGCATGTCTTCAACCAATCTAACCCTGCCTGTGCCGCGGTGCAGAGTTCAGACTTACAATGTTGGAGAGCTGACAGCTGCTCACCGTTGCTCGGTGGTTCTCTCCGGGTACTCCGGCTTCCTCCACCCGTAAAACTGTCACCGACAAGATATGACCCTGGCTATTAATATGTCGTTAAACCCTAATAAATAAATAAATAAATAAATAAATAAATAAATAAATAAATAAATTCAAATCAATAAAAATGGCCGAAGTTATAAAAATTTTGTTCATTTTAACATTTAACGTCATTTAACTCGTTAACGCAGAATTATTTAACACGTTAACGTGTTAAGGAAAATTTTTAACTTCTCCCAGCCCTGCTCCCCGCCCTAGAATGATGGCACTGGGGACTGTGTGAACAATGAGCGTTCCAGGAATCCGGTTCAATAGAGATCAGTGAACTAGTCAATGTCGTCAGCGTTCAAAACCACTGGATTGATGATCGTGGGATACGGGTAGTTGTTAATATTAGTAGTGTTCAATACTGATCCAGTGATTTTTCTGGAGATGATTATTTTTGTGTCTGGACACAATACAAGTCTTCATATATACAAATTACACATAATGAATTCTTTACCGAGCGTAACTACTTGCACTATCCGCAAAAATAGGTACTCAAATTTTATTTGTCCATGTTCGGTCTAAAACAAAGCTTATACGATTCCTCATCAGGCCTGGCATTCTTAAAAATGCAGGAGGGCTAAAAATTGTTCTACTCAGCTGGCCTAGAGGAGGGATTAGCTCTCCTCAAGCCTACAACAGCTAAAAGTGGCAAAATGAAGTTGTACTATTAATGAATTCTGCCTTGTGGGCTTTGTACATTTTGTTTGGCACTGCTAACCAGGTAGTCTCTATGAGACGGCTACACTGCCCTTCCCACACCTCCGGGCCTTGGTGAGGCCCGGAGGTGTGGGAGGGGCAGTGTGGCCACACTGCAGAGACCACTAACATAGCAGAGATCGGAAAACCTGTGGGGTTTAGGAATAGACTGTTGTGGTAATCATTATTTGCTAAGGCTTGGATGGGTATTTTTCGCCCTCCTCAATTTTTTAAGGCGAGCAGTAGGTGAGCGAATAAATCGCTCTCCTGAAAATTCCAGGCCTGCCTCATTGGAACGAATTCGGTCCAATGAATGGTCATAAGCTTTAATTTTGAGGTGGAATTATTTTTACTTGTCGAGGCGTTTTCCCCAATGTCGTCTGCTGTTCGTTTTGGATAAAGAGCTAAGCGAACTGAGTATCAAAATTGGTCTTCTGGGTGTCTTCATTAAAACTGTTGTAAGTATTCTCCTTTGCTAGGTCGAGCTTCACTGTTACATCCGGTTTGGGCATCTCTTTCTCTTTCTCCTTCTCTTTAGCTTTTTCTTTCGACTTCTGAAATAATACAGGAGAGTTTAACCCTTTACCTAACATGAAAAGCAGACGACACTTGCAAAAAAAATTGTTGAATAACTAATTTTTTTTCATTTTTTGTCTCAAAAACATAGGTTATGACCACTCGTTGGAACGAGCTCGTTCCAACGAAGGGTCATAACCTGTGTTTTTGAGACAAAAAATGAAAAAATAATGAAAATTAATTGGCGATTTTTGAGAATAGCGCTGGCCGGTTTTGGTCGTTACGTTAGGTAAAGGGTTAAAATAGGGCTCAGCCGATGTTCGAGAGTCGATTCGGTTTCCAATCTTTTCAGTGATTTGATTCAATTCAATTCGAACCATTGTGATTATTTGAAAAAAAAAGAATCCCAAGGAATTTTTGATTTTACATTTCTTTATTGTCGTTCTTCTAAAGATAACATCTCATCCACAAGTTTTCTGAGAAACTAGATTGACCGTTCCTAGTCTAAGTAGATAACACAAATTTAGACGAGAAATTCCTGAAAATGTGCCGCTAAACCCTAATAAATAAATAAACAAATAAATAAATAAATAAATAAATAAATTCAAATCAATAAAAATGGCTGAAGTTATTAAAATTTTGTTCCTTTTAACATTTAACGTCATTTAACTTGTTAACGCAGAATTATTTAACACGCCCGGACACCTTGCAAAAACTCATATTCAACAGTTAAAGAGGATCGAAAGGGGCTTGCCACGCACCGTCCCTGCGCGCCTTCGACGTGCGAAACCATTTCATCTTCGCAAGAGTTCAGTTATAGTTTGGATTTCCAAATGTTACTCTGTTTCATATTATTGGGAACACCGAAGAGCTTTTTTCTGTAATATTGTTCGTATATCCATGACTTTTCGACTGTCCTTCTTTACTTGTAACGAGCGTTTTATACAAAGGATATATAAAACACAAACGGGCAGATCCGTCCCAGGGCAGTAAGTCTTGTACGCGCGACGGAAAATTTCCAGCGAGACGGAATAACAAGATTACAGACTTCATGCAATTGATAAGGATATTTTTGCATAATGAAAGTGTGGTATCGGCAGGTTTTTTTTTTCAAATTAGTATTTTTTGCGAAATTGTTGGAGTTCGAAAATTATTGGATATATCCCATTGCTCATAATTTAGGGGACGTGACGACTGTACATATTTCCAGTTCCTTATTCGACATTCGTTATCAACCGATCTATCGGTTGATAACGAATGTCGAATAAGGAACTGGGAATAAGTAACGGGTGTCACGCCCTTCATAATTAAGGAGCGCGAGAAAAAGTGCATCTCAGTTACAAATGTTGCACGTCCAAGATTGCGGTCACATCAAGGTGCTATATAAGTAATGAAATTTTGGCCACAAGTTGTTCTCAGGAAATATTATTTATTATCAGTTCTGGTACGAATACGGTAGCAGACTTCCAGGGACCAGTGATGCCTGCTGTCAACTCTATGAGTTGATTCCATATACCTTACGTGCTCTATACCTCCCAACCTCCATTTTGATGCATAATTTGTGAATATTTAATTTGAATTGAAGGAATATCAGAGGTGGGAATTTCAAAATATACAAAATTCCGTGACTTATATAGCACCTCAACGCAGCTGAGAAATAATGCAGTGATTTTGGTTTTGTTTCAGTTGAGAAAGTGATATTCTGACGTCATTGTAGGGATACCAACCTGCACGAGTTCTCTGATCTTTTTTCCAATTTGCGTGCATATAGCCAGGACTACACAAACAATTAGTATTATGAATACTCCCAACATATTGTGCAATTGCAGTTCCGCCGTGGTATTCTGTTTAACAGATAGAGATGCATCGGCATCAGTACAATTGTTTCGAGGTGCCCACCATCTGAAAGAAACAATTGTAATCAAAACTATGAATCCTCGGAAAATTTTAAGCTTCCCATCTTAAGGGCCTATATAAGTAATGAAATTTTGTTTATTTTGAATATACTCACCTCTGATATTCCTTCAATTCAAATTAAATATACACAAAATGTACATCAAAATGAAGGTTGGGCTGTATAGAACTCGAAACACATGTGCAATCAACCCATAGAGTCGACTGCAGGCACCACTGGTTCCTGGAAGTCTGCTGCCGTATTCGCACCAGAACTGATAATTTTATAATATTTCACGAAAACAACTTGTGGCCAAATGTGCTTTACATATCCAAGAACAAAGCTAGGGGATAAAAATTCTTCAAAACACGGCGACAGAGCTGCATTTGGGGAAATTCCAAAGCCTTTGCTTTTGTTTACGTATGAGTCTACTTTCGATTTCCGGTCGACGTCATCGGACAGAAAAAGCATGTAAAAACAACGCCGTCTAAAATCAAATAATGAAAAAGATCGCCTTCATACAGTATACTGTTATTAGATAGAGATTGCACAGTTGCCATATTCAGTGCAAGGTATCATGATACCTGTTGAAATTTCTTAGAATTACGATTTTGTTTTTCGATGGAAATTCGTGGTAACGAGTGATTTGCGCATGTCTGTCGAGCATGGAAACCATCTTCAATAAAAAATGCAGACAGTGTTGTCCTTTTCCAAAATGCAGACCTATCGCTGTATTCTAAAGTGTTTTGAATGCCTAGCTTTGTTCTTGGATATATGAAGCTCATTTGGCCACAAGGTGTTCTGATGAAATATTATTTTATTGTCAGTTCTGGTGCGAATACGGCGGTAGACTTCCAGGAACCAGTGGTGCCTACAGTCGACTCTATGAGTTGATTACACATGTGTTTCGTGTTCTATACATCCCACCCTTCATTTTGATGTACATTTTGTGTATATTTAATTTGAATTGAAGGAATATCAGAGGTGAGAATTTTCAAAATAAACAAAATTTCATTACTTATATAGGCCCTTAACCCTTTACCTAACCTGAAAAGCAGACGACACTTGCAAAAATAATTCTTGAATAACTAATTTTTTCATTTTTTGTCTCAAAAACATAGGTTATGACCCCTTGTTGGAACGAGCTCGATGAGCTCGTTCCAACGAGGGGTCATATCCTATGTTTTTGAGACAAAAAATGAAAAAAATAATGAAAATTATTTGGCGATTTTTGAGAATAGCGCTGGTCGGTTTTGGCCGTTACGCTAGGTAAAGGGTTAAAACAAATTCTTCGTCATCGAAATAGTTGCACAATTAAAGATCATAACTCTTTTCCCGTGTATCGGATGAATCTCTGAAATTCATTTTTGTGAAGTCGGTGCCGCCGCCTGTGCGTGTCTGTAAGTTGTATCGGTGGAATGACTGGAGTCATGGGGGTACATTTGCTCCATACTCACATAAATAATTGGGGAAATATCAACATTTTAATAAAATGTATTTTGCGGTTACAATTACGTGAAGTTTGTATCTCAATCTTTCAAGCTCTTACAAGCTTGATATATCTCTACCCAGGGACGGAGCTAGAGGTGGTGTGGAAGGGTGCCCCCCCCCCCCCTATTATCGCCTAAAACTTTAAAAATTGGAAATTCGGTGATGTGAATTCCCAAAAGTTGGAAATTCACCATTATCAACTTAATTTGCTCTTGTCGTATTTTTCAATCTGGGCCAACGCGATTTTACAGTTTCCAGTCAAATTTTCCGACTTTTTCCAATTAGCTGACAAAATGTTCCGAAATTCCGACTCGAATCTGCGACAGGTCAGCTTTTTCGAATTCATCGTTCTGTTTCCCTTTCAATGATCAGGCCACACAAGGACTATAGACTGACAGCTATTCAGCCAATACCTACTCCTTCCAACTGACTGCCAGTCAGTTGGAAGGAGTAGATATTGGCTGAATAGCTGTCAGTTTACAGTCCTTGTTTCCCTCGGGAAGCCTCCTCCGGGATTCTCACCATCCAGAGGGGAATAACCCTCCTCTCGAACTCCTCCCCAACTTGAGCCTGCGGCCCTCGGGACATGCCTACGGCATGTCATGTGTGGATTTCAGGTGCAGTTATAGAAATCTGATTACACCCTCACTGAAGACCCCCCAGCTACGCCCTTATTTCTACCAATATCTTTTCAAAGCAGTAATGTTGTATTCTTTCTGAGAATAGACACTATATTTACCTGTTTTAATTTCTGTGATTATGTATTTAAGATAATCAAATTTTACAATATTTTTCTTAATCGCACGGCACTGACATTATTCTTCTCACGTGATATTTTTGTCACATGTTAATGCACAACAGTTCTCGTAAATCAATAAGTTTGTTAAAAAGAAACCTGGCATACTAATACATGACAAGGTCCAAGATTTCTGGAACATCTGTTGTGTGAATACAGATTATAATGATTATGTGCATGTCCTGTGATTTCTATCATATTCGAGGTGGTGTCCAGAATGGGATCTCAACGAGACGGCTTTGCCGGCAAGTTGTGATCCCATTTTTGGACACCGCCGAGAATCTGATGCAAATCACAGGACATGCACATTATCATGATAATTCATTTATCTAACAATTCTGTCACATAAACAGATTAAATCTTAAATTATTAAAACAGTTTGGGGACATAATGTTGGGTCCATCACTAAAACGCACATATAATGTATTCATGCGCCCGTTATGACAGCCCGTCGCGTTATACAAGAAACGAGTCGTCTATATGATACGGAATCAGAATGAGTCGTCAATATGATACGGAATCGGAACACATTATGTAATGCATACCGTTTTTCGTGTTTTTCGGGCCAAAAGCAATATGACTGTTAGATAAAAAACTTTATCTTACAATCAACGTGTATTTTGTCTGTATTAACTCCGCAACTGTCGTGTATCCGATCCCCTGATCAGGGGGTCGGATACAAGCACGTTCCTTTCGCGTGAGTTCCATTTTTTTCTTTTTGTTCATCCGTACGAATAAATAGTTCGTTATATATTCGTCTACATTCTTGACTTATTCCCATTACATTGTAAGATAAAATGATTATTACCATTATGTGGATGTACAAAATATGTATCCGAGTCTCGCTCCGGGTTCTAAGGGTAGATCACGACTCGTCTTCGACGAGTCGCAATCTACCCCTTAGAACCCTGTGTCATAACAAACTATTATGCGATGTCATAACAAACTATTATCTCGCTCCGGGTTCTAAAGGGTAGATCACGACTCGTCTTCGACTCGTCGTGATCGGCCCTCAGAAGCCGGAGCTCGACTCGGATACATATTTTGTACATCCACATAATGGTAATAATCTCTATGGATCACACTCTACCCGTAATCAAAGGAATAAACTTTTAAGATCAGACAGTCACCCATCCGAGGACTAACCGGGCTCGACGTTTCTTAACTTCGGTGATCTGACGAGAACCGGTTACCGCGACGCCACCGCGCCCCCGAATGCTCTATTAAAAAAAAAACTTCATATGAATGAATGCTGTGAATGGATATTTTTGTTGACTTTAGGAGAAAATTGTCGGGCAATTTTTTTCCGCTCAATATTGGGCACCCACCCCCATCCATAAGTCAGTTTTGGATGAAATTCTCCAACATTTTTATATTAAGGGGGGGGGGGGGGGGGTAGTTTTGTTAACCCATTACCCAACGTTACGGCCAAAACCGGCCAGCGCTATTCTCAAAAATCGCCAATTAATTTTCATTATTTTTTCATTTTTTGTCTCAAAAACATAAGTTATGACGAGGGGTCATAACCTATGTTTTTGAGACAAAAAATTAAAAAAATTAGTTATTGAAGAATTTTTTTGCAAGTGTCGTCTGCTTTCCATGTTAAGTAAATGGTTAAAAATGCTTCTAAATGGGCTTTTATGATCAATTGGTGACATTTTGTTACAGTTTGGGTCACAAAAGATGCCATAACAATGAAAAAGGGGGAAAAATGCATTAACTGTTTTCGCACATTTTTTTGGCACTTGACCACCCTCCACCCCCACCTATGTTCATGCATTTTTTCCGCCCCCTTGGGTAGAAGTCGGTGCTTGCTTTTCGTTCAATGTAAGTGTCTTTTTGGGGATTTTGGAAGCATATAATAAATAGGATATTCAACTCGTCCCCAGTTTATTATATCAAAATTTACAAAACTCGTCCAGTAAATTAGGCTTGGACCGAGCTGAAGCTCGGTCCAGGCCTAATTTACTGAACTCGTTTTGTACATTTCGATATAAAGTGGGGACGAGTTGAAGATCCTCCACATAATTACGTCTACCTACTTTTCTTTTAGAGCATCTAACTGTCCCAGTTCTTTCAGTTCTAACAATGCGGTATTAATATCGTCTTTGTAAGGTGCTCCTTTCGGAAAGGCTATTCCATAATGTTTGTATCCAAACTCCAGATCAACTGATTCCACCCCGCAATATTGTTGTGCGTAATATTCATTCACGATTCCATCCTCGATGTAAGCAAAATGACCCGAAAGTACATTGTCCACTATCAGACTGGAGTTCTTGGGATCTACCAGACTTTCAGCTTCGTGAATTTTCATGAAGGCCCACATTCTTTCATACGGATCCTCCTCAGCTTTCTGGAAGAAGTTCATAATTTCACTGTTTCTGGGTACGCCATATCTTACAACAGTCTGTTTTGCAAGCTGATGAACATTCTTGATGCGATTGTCTATCTGCCTCAACGTAAAGTTCGCTGCAAGATTTGCCGTATAAGCTGCGTTGATGATCAGAACAGTGAACCAGAAAAATGCTATTATCGTTCTCGTCGAAGTCGTTTGTGGGGAGTAGTCCGTTGCGCCTTGCAGTAGGACATTCAGTGAATACCACATGCTATCGTTGAGATCAAATTTCCGCTCCGCTGTTCGCTGAGTCTGATCGAAGCGACTCATCAGGAAGAGAGACAGAGCAACGACAATAAAATAGCCGATAATTGTGATCCAGAGCCAAAGAGAGAAGGGTCCTAAAAATTGGAAGTAATTTTTCACGTTAGGTGATTTCTTCAAAAGCATGCTAGCTCCGGTTGATAGAATGGTGAAAGATGATGAAATTCGTTCTTCTCTTTTTGCTGTTACTGGTATAGCACCGATAGCGATAGACGCATTCTGAAACATGAAAATTGTCACAGTCAATGATACACTAAAATGCCCTGTGTTAGTTTCATTTTCTGAAATGTGCCAAAAAACCCCCCAAAAAACCAAGTGTTTGACCACCGAGGTGGTATTAGTCCCCTACGGCGCTTTTGTGACATAAGGTGTTTTTGTCACAGAAGACACTAGAGTATATAGGCATCTAGGATTTTGAAAAAAAAAATATTGAGCGTGCATAATCCCCTCACAACTCTTTATCCATGTACCATATATGAAAGGCGTAGCTTGAACCATGTTGGTGGAGGGGTGGTAACATAAAATAGAGAAAAAAGCTTAAAAAACACAACAAAAAAGGCCGCCATTCCGCCATCTTAGATTTTGAAAAAAAATTTTTTGAGCGTGCATCATCCCCTCAGAACCATTTATCAATGTACCAAATATGAAAGGTGTAGCTTAAAGCATGTTGGAGGGAGAGGTGGTAACATAAAAACAGACGGACGGACGGACGGACGGACGGACGGAGTGCAATCCTATAGTCCCCTTACGGTTCCCGTAGGGGACTAATAAGTCATGGCCACAGATCCCTGTACAGCTAGAATTCTGGAACGTTCATTATCAAACACAGGAGAAACAAGGGCACCGCTGGACACTGCATAATACGCCCGAATTGATCTGTTCAAATCGTACATTTTTTAAATATTTTTGTACCAAATTTAGATTAGGTGCGTTGAGTATAAAAGAAGTTATCAACCGGAAACTTGTAATATATGATATTCTAATTCAATAAAGGGCATTGTCCCTATATCCCGATAAATTCTGTCTTTTGATTGGTCAGAATGCCTTGAACAAATAGCCATGGCAAAGAGTACGCCCAACATCCAAGGTATATGAGAGCGTGCAACATCCAGGGTATAAGCGCACGCGAAATATCGGGGGTATACGGTGAAAGCTTTTCGCTAAAGCTCGCCTCATTGTAAAACTCGAACCAAAAAACCCGACAATAGTCACAAATATCATCAGATTTCCGACAATACAATCATAAAAATAAAATAAGAGCAAATAATTCGTCCACTGAGTATCAATGTGTTCTATGTGCCATTGAGCACATAGAACACATTGGAACTCAGGGGACGATATGTCAACAAAATACTGTTTACTCGTTTCCTTAACGACCCAAGGGATGTAACTCTATAAGTTATCTCGGGCAACATCCAGGGTACATGGAGATTTAATACCTGGATGTCGGTTTTCAAGCATGAGGCGCAAGCGGAATGGTTGAAAAGGAGACATCCAGGTATTAAATCTCCATGTACCCTGGATGTTGCCAGAGATAACGATTTTGTCCCGCCTCCTAACACAGAAATAATGCCGAGATGTAAAATATGATCTCACATTAAGACTCAGGCGAGGAAGTTTAAACCCCACACTGAGCCTCAGGTTTTGAACCAAACATCGAAACAAACGTCACAGCAAACCTATAAATAGACCGAGTCTGTTTCCGAATCGTTGTTTATAAACAAGGTCACGCATGGAGAAGTTTCAATTTTTTGTTTCAAACTATTCAAATTCAGTATCAAAGTCTTTCTCTGACAAAAACTCTCTAAAAAGCCGTGCGGCAGTATTATTTGATTTGACGGTGGATTCAGGCGTGAGTTCAGTCCGTTTGCGAACGATGTCTCCATCGGAGTGACAAGCGAAGCGAGAGGTTGACATTTTGTATTCTGCTCAAGCGACATCGAAGATAAACAGATGAGTTTCTCCCCTTGATGTTCTCACCCCGCAAAGCGCAGGAGTATATTTGCGAATCCGATTCTATCTGTTCAGTTCTCATCGAATACGACAACCAACAAGTGCTTCTACTCATAGGGCTGCAACGATGTTTTTTAATTTGTATTAGTATTCACTACAATACGACAATAAGTTGGATATAACTTAACAGTTCTAATAGGAGTTTCTGCAATCGATGTGACCCAGTCGGGGTCAAAGGTTATTTTTATCACCTGGATGTTTCTCGAGTGACAAACGGGGAACAACGGCGCGCGCTCTTATCACCCGCATGTTTGAAGATAGCCGATACCATGGCTATTTGTTTCGGTCACGTTGACCAATCAGAAGACGGGATGCATACAGATACAGGGACAAGGGGAAAATATCTGTTGTCTTCTGCGGTTATAAAAACAAAATTATTATCACGAATTTGGTCCAAATAATTGTGGAGCTGAGAAAGGCGTCCACACATTTATTTCCACTAAGTTGTATTGTGTTTCAAACGGGACAAAAACGTTATCTTCGCCAACATGTATGGTATATGGAGATTCAATACTTGGATGTCTAATTTAAACACCTCGCCTCGGTGTTTAAAAACCGACATCTAGGTATTAAATCTCCATATACCATACATGTTGGCAGAGATAACATATATTATCAACCGGAAACTTGAAATATGTGATATTTTAATTCAATAAAGGGCAATAACTTCACATAAGAATATGGAACGAATGTCATAATTCAACTTGATCTGTATTTTCTGTTAATAAGAACATTTGCCAAAAAACGAATTGGATATCACATGCCAAAGTTATCATCTGGAAACCAAAAGTGAATGGACAGAAATATGTGAAATTATATCTCAATAAAGGGCAATAACTCTACAATAAAATATCGAATAAATGTTGAAATGGAACTTGATCTGTATTATCTGTTTATAAGGCCATACACCAAAAATGAATTGTATATCAGATATATACCCAAACTTATTGTCTAGAAAGCAAGAGTGAACGGACGGACGTACGGACCGACGGGCGGACGGACGGACGGACGGACAACACTATACTATAATACGTCTCGTTTTTCAAATGGGCGTATAACAAAACAAAAATTACGTTGAGATCCGTGAGAATTGGTTCAGAAATTTGGAGTTTTGTCACTTTGTTTCTCTTTGAAAGATTAAAATCGAAAACAGACAGTCAACGTTGACTTCTAAAGTTTTGCCACCCAATAAAAATTTACGATGTCTCATGTTGTTTCTTTAGAGGAAGTAGGGTTTGATACGAGACCGAGAAATATCAGTACCAATATAAAACATTTCCGTTCCCGGTAACCGGAAAATAAGGGCAACGCAGAAACGGGAATGACGCATGCATCAGCCTTAGCAACGGCAGTGTTTTCCCCAAAACTATTTGTGATTTTCTTTACATTTTGTGACTTTTTCGTCTATAACTCTTCCAATAACTCAAACTGATGGTGTCACCATTTTTTTTGCTATCCGTGCACAGAGAGCACGTGCCGCTCCACTTTTTTTCACAGATATGTTTCGCAGTTACACAATGAGTTAAAATGGGCGCGTGCAAACGTGTCAATATACAGGCATTCCTGTAACATTATTTGCAAATCCAAACAATATTTAGTCAAAGAATTCCACTTTCGGCCGCTTCGGTTCGTTTCTTCAACTTCAACTATCTTCCAAACCGAAGGCTGGCCTTCGGGATGGAAGATGGTTGAAGTAAAAGAAACGGACAGGGCAGTGACCACACATCGGCGTATTCATCTAGACGAGAGACTATGGCGAGCCATGGTACATTTACCCATATACGATTGTAACCTTTTTCACATTAGGTCGAACCATAGAAGCATTGTAAATTTGTGACCCTCCACTTTTATCGAGCTTCCGCCGCCCCAGTGAGCAATGGTATTTAGAAGAACTGCGTGCTTCAAAAATTATATTTCCTAAAGGAACGTCAAAAGTAGGGCTGTCACGATTTTTGAATTTAGGAATCGATTAATCGTCTCAAATAATCGATAATAATCAATTAGTCGTACCTAGATGAGCCCCCTCTCCCTCTCTTTGAAGTCGTTAAATATGAAGTTCAAGTCAGTTGACCTACCTCAAGTAAAGAACGAAGACGATCCTCTTTTAGGTAGATACACAGCTTTGATGTTCTGAACTTTTGAACCGTCAGTGTAATAATCAAGACCGGTGGTAGGTTGCGAACTTCGCAAGTTCGCAACTTGCGACCGATCTTGATTATTACACTGACGGTTCAAAAGTTCAGAACATCAATGCTTTAAATATACCTAAAAGACAAATGCTTCTAACGGCGTCTTGAGGTTTAACGTCGAATTTCTTAACCTTTTACCTTTAGAAACAATAGTTTTTTCATCAATTGTTTTTCAATTATTAAACGTCTAAAACAGGGTAAAATTTACCGATTCTTCGACTACGAAAAATACTAATCGATTTCAGCATGACCGATCGACAATCGATTAATCGTGACAGCCCTAGTCAAAAGGTCTTTCTACCTTATACTTGCTGCTACCCGAGAAATTCCCGCTTTTATAAATCTCAGTGATAGTTACGACCAGCAGACTTCCGGTCGTAATTATCCTTGAGATTTATGAAAGCAAGATGTTTCCGGTTTCTGGATTTTCTGTTTTAAAAAATCCCGTTCCTGGTTCCATGAAAAGTGGAGAATATATTCAACCCTAAGAAGAAGGCTATTTGTTTATATCATTCGTTTTCCTTCCCCACTAACAGATCGTATTCCCACTCCCAGTCACCGAAATTGGTATTCCACTCCCAGCACCGTATTCCACTCTCATAGATGGCGGACTAATTTTTTATTGTTTACAAATCGGTTGAGTTGAATCAATTATAAAGGGTTGTTTTGGGAAAACAAATAAGGAGAAAATAAAATAAATACAAAGGTTCACTGTTCAGATTCGAACACGATATTATCCTCTCGTGGGCCGCGCGGACTATTTCACTCGGCTAATGCCTTGTGAAATATTCCTCCGCTCTCCCCACTCGAGGATAAAAATCGTACTAGAATCCGAGCAATGAACAGTTGTCTATATCTATCCCAAGTCAATGAGAAATGGAAAAAGGTTCGTGTCCAAAGCCGCCCGCTCGTCTCAAGGGGAAGCGGATTTTCGTTTTGACCACATCAACGTTTCTTCAGCCATGGTCTATTTTATGATGACAATGAAACTCGGAATTCTGTGAAGCTGGCGATCAAACGCTATGATAATATCGGCGTCGATAAAAAGAGCTCTCTGAGGTTTTTTCTTTAACTCCTTACCTAACAAGAAAAGCAGACGACACTGGCAAAAACTATTCTTGAATAACTAATTTTTTTCATTTTTTGTCTCAAAAACATAGGTTATGACCCCGCGTTGGAACGAGCTCGACGAGCTCGTTTCAACGAGGGTTCATAACCTATGTTTTTGAGACAAAAAATGAAAAAAATAATGAAAATTAATTGTCGATTTTTGAAAATAGCGCTGGCCGTTTTTGACCGTTACGGTGGGCAAAGGGTTAAGAGCACAAGCACAGAATAATACTGGGTTGATGAAAGTAGGTCAACAAATAGGCTGTATTTTTTTAGGTTTCTCACCTCAGCTGTTTACACCACCACTTGTCCCTTGAATGCACCAAGACGCTATCTGCAATGGTTTAGCATTGTGGCTTGGGCCTTGATTTACCTTATGGAGGCAGCATCACTGTCCCTTTCTCAAAAACGTCAGGAGAAAGGGTGGCGATGCAACGTGTCGCTATTTCTTGGCGAAAATTTAAGTGGTCTTGATCAAACTCCTAAGCCACCCGATAGTTATAGGATAAATGTATGATGTTTTAAAGACGTCCATTTTTATTGGGTGAGAAAAGTAATCAGGCGTTCCCTTTTCTTTTTTATTTCGGTAAATGCAGGATATTTTTACAAGTAAACAATTCAAGCTGTGACAGTTGGCATCGGCCGATATCCCTTTTTATAAAATAAAATATATTTACCCCACTGAGTAGTTCTGATATCATTTCTTTCACACCACTTGTTTCATTTTTCAGTTCCGATATCTCGGTAATGACGACATGGAATCCCAGCTTCTTGCTTATTAGATCCAAAAGGTCTACACAAAATCCTTTGAATTTAGTCGGGCTACTAGGATCATTCATAACAAATGGATCAGTCTAAAATTAAAACAGGTAGAAAAACTTCAGTTGCAACCCCTTCTCTATAAACCCTTTCAACCCTGGCGCATTAAATGTCACCTCATGTACTACTCTCCACGGCGAAATGGGAAAATATATCTTTCAACCCCGGCGCCTAAAATGTCACCTCATATACTACTCTCCACACCGAAATGGGAAAATGTATCTTTCTACCCCAGCGCCTCAAATATCATCTTATAAGCTACTCTCCACAACGAAATGGGAAAATATATCTCTCAACCCTGGCGCCACAAATGTCACCTTATATACTACCATCAACAGCGAAGTGGGAAAATATATCTTGTATTTCGTCCCCTGAGTTCCAATGTGTTCTATGTGCCAGTAGGGTGCCAGTAGGCTGCCAGTAGGTCAGTAGGCTGCCAGTAGCCCTGTAGGCTGCCAGTAGGCACATAGAACACATTGGAACTCAAGAGACGATCTGTTGAAAGGGTGAGCAATAATTTGAATTCTACAGCCCTACAGGGCTGTAGAATAAAATCTTTACTGCTCCCCCTCTCAATTAAGTATTGATTCTGTTATTTACTCAAGGTATGTAACGGGTGACGCTGTAGGGGTATGTGTGACACCACCCTCTGTAATCTTTCAAATCGTGACGTTTTCGAAAAGACTGGAGTCTAAGGAATCGATTCGTCCTTTCCAGTAATCATGTACTTTCTGACCGGAGTAGATTTGATACTTGGACTTGTATTTCACATATAGGGAGCGCGGTGGCCCAGTGGTTACGGCATTGGACTTCAAACCAAAAGGTCCATGGTTTGATCTCCGTCAGAGGTGGCTACGTTGTATCCTTGGGCAAGACTCACCCCTTTACACAACGCAGACGATATCAAAATTTATTATTTTAAATATCATTTTTTTAAAAATTTTCAAAAAATTTCAACAAAACCATATCATGTGACCCCTCGTTGGAACGAGCTCGACGAGCTCGTTCCAACGAGGGGTCACATGATATGGTTTTGTTGAAAGGTTTTAAAAAATAATATTTTTTCAACTACTGAATATGCATATTACGTGGGCGGATGCGGGCGATTCGTTAGGTAAAGGGTTAATCCCGATTGTCCACGTGGGGCCACCACGGTGGTATTGTGTTCTAAGGCGTATAGCACATCGATGGTGACTTGTCTTCACCCATTGCTGACCCTGCTTGTGCGGAGTTAGTATGATGGGAGTCTGGTCGTTGCTTGGTGGTTCTCTCCGGGTACTCTGAATTCCTCCACCCATAAAACGGTCGGACACGAAGTTTGTTGTTGTCGTTTATTAAAAGTAATAAAAGGAAACCTCGCTTTATTTTCTACTGATGTAATGGGTGCTTTCTCGGTAATTACATGTTTCTTAAGTTGACCGTTCTCGGCCGTCGAATAATTTCAGGGAAGATAACTTTATTGAAATTCGATTTTCATGACGAGGCAAATCAAAGATGTTGATACAAAGTTAATAACCTGCACGATCCTTTTGAAAGAACAAAAAGCTAATAAAATCTTTAAGAAGCAGTGGCAGAGAAGCCGGAAGCATGGGAGCAGCTGCCCTCCCTTCCTTCGGACCACGGGGGTAAGGGGGGGGGGGACAGACAATGCCCATCCCAGATTTGTCACTCAAAACTCCTCTCAAACTCCCTCATCTCGGGACTTCGGCCTTCGAGACCTGCATGCTTCGGAGGGGCTACTAGTGCGAGTAAATGCCCTTTCCCCGGGGCCTAACCCCCCCCCCGTCCTGAAGTCTGGTGCCCCTGGGCAGTGGTGTGATTAAATTGTTACTGACCCTCACCACTTATGGGGTGTTCAGTGCGGTTCTAACCCGCAAAAGCTAAACAATCAGGAAAACGAATTTTAAAGCTGAGTAGAAATAAAATACTTTCACGCATAAAAAAACTGAGAAGTAGTTTCACGGCCAATCTGCGGCTTAACCTTGAACCCTTGTGGTATCCTCCATATCAGTTCAATGACAGCAACGGGAAGAGTCCATTATTTGGGGATAGACCAATTAATATTTTGGGCTGCACGTTTAAAATATTGATTGGTCTACACCACACCTTCAATCAAAAGTCAACCTACTCAATGAAATTATGAAGTATCATGTTACTGGGCCGGAAAAGCGGCCTCTGGGGTTCAAAGGGTTGAGGGAACGTGGTGGCTCAGTGGTAGACTGTTGGACTTCTATGCTTGAGGTCCCGAGTTCGATCACCTTGCGGGACTACCCGCGTTGTGTAAATGGGCAAGGCACTTTATCCCGGTTGCCTACATGGGGGCACGATGACGCCGTGTACTAAGGCGTATTGCACGTCGATAGTGCACATGTCTTCAACCACTGTAATCCTGCTTGAGCGGACCTGACAGTTGCTCGTCGATGCTCGGCGCTTTTCTCTGGGTACCCCGGCTTCCTCCACCCGTAAAACTGTCACGGTCACGATTAGCCATTGTGCATAAGTATGTGACCTTAAACACCAATAAATAAATAATAAATGAATAAATCTGCGGCTTAAGACATCAATTCGTTTTGTTTGAAGGTACCAGAATGTTGACTCCGAGACCATATTCAAGAGATATCACGAGGAAAGACACTCTCATTTCGGGGTTTAATGATTATCTTGGGAACGACAATGATTCCGAATGGGAAATGGTTTAATAAAAACTAGTTCCGTCAGGATTTAACATTTTGGATGAGTGGAAGGCAACACCTATTCGACAGTAGTCACCATGGGCTGGTCGTAATCCACGGGCGGGCAGTGATGTCCACGCATGCGTTTACCATGTAATAAAAATCATCATCTGCAAAAGTTTAATTAATGAAGCACCGGGTTGAAGTGCATTTCGAGGATTTTTTTTTATTATGATAAGTAAACGTACTATACCAATCTTGTACCGATGGACTTCATGCATACTCATGAAGCTCGATATTGCGTACACTGTAGTTGTAAATAGTAACACTTGGAATTTTTGCCGATTTGAAACCGAGTTGGAATTTTGGGAAGTAATGGAGACATCAACATCACCAAAGAAGCTCTAAAATCCTTAGAGATGGAATTTCCAACTACTCATGACTTGCCCTCCGAATTTTCAACTATAGGAAATTTTGACCAGCTGGAACCGAGTTGGAATTTTGGGAAGTAATGGAGACATCAACATCACCAAAGAAGCTCTAAAATCCTTAGAGATGGAATTTCCAACTACTCATGACTTGCCCTCCGAATTTTCAACTATAGGAAATTTTGACCAGTTGGAACCGAGTTGGAATTTTGGGAAGTAATGGAGACATCAACATCACCAAAGAAGCTCTAAAATCCTTAGAGATGGAATTTCCAACTACTCATGACTTGCCCTCCGAATTTTCAACTATAGGAAATTTTGACCAGGATTGGGGTGGGCGGGTGACACCGCCCCCCCCCCCCCCCCCCACACACACACCCCGTCGCAATGTCCCTGGGTGCTTCGTTAATTAAAATTTTCCCGATGATGATTTTTATTACGTGGTAAACGCATGCGTGGACACCACTGACCAAGTGCGAAACTCGTTCTTACGTGTATATTCCCAAATATTCCGTAACCTCGATGAACTGTTGTACAAAACGAACAAAGCTGCTTGACAATTATGATATCAAAAGATCACAATCATGCAAAATATGATTATAAAGAAGTGTCTCCTTTTCTGATAAAATTTCGCTTTTTAGTCTGTTAAACTTTGGATGGATGGGTGCATAGCAAACTGCGCCTCGGAGATAAATATTGAATATACCCATAGTAGCCTGATGTACCAACTGTTCACCACGAGTGGTGAACATTTGGTACACCGAGCTACTTTGGGTATATTTTATTTATACCATGATCGTCAGATTATTAAGAGTCGCTATTATTTTTTCTCGATTTTACTGAACAGCAGACATGCACACGTGCGAATATGTTTTTGTTTACATGAGTACCGGTGGGCGGTACTTCCGCTGTCAATTTTATCGCCGAAACGAAATGGAAAAAGAAACGCGAAAATCAATGAGCGTTTTTCGTTTCAATAACATACTATTTCGAGTTTCGAGTTATGGAAGCTTTATTAACATGAGACAAAGCATGTTTCTTAATTTTGGGTATTTTATGAGGTAAACTCATTGAAAAACGTAATAAATAATTGCCGCTTTCATTTCACTCTTCGCGAGGCGACGAGCGATAAATTTAGACAAGTTCGCATTCGGGTCAACTTTGATGTAGTTCCACTGTAGTTGTAACATTTAACTACTGAAATCCCATTTCTGGCGTGCTCATAACGGTTGGTGAATAAAATTTATGTCATAGGCTTTTTTATATATAGTAGAATAGGTAATCATGGTATAAAACCAACAAGTTCCCCCATCCGGGTTTAAATTCAGAAAAAACTCTGATGTCCGCACATAATCGTAGAACAGAGACAACAGTTGAAGGCTTAGAGTTTGAAAAAATGCCTCGAACCAATATTGGAATATGTTATGGGTACATGATAAAATCACGCGATGTTTTACACTGTCAAGGGAGAAAAGTTTCGCTTGGAAACTGAACCAAGAGGACGATTATGTCCAACAAAAAATTTTACATTTGGTTTGAATATTAACGAAATAAGTAAACAAAAATATGTGCGAACGATAAAAACCAAAATTAGTGAGAGCTAACAACAACAAGAGGCCCCAAGTGGCCTTAATCGCTCACCTGATAAAGTGGTTCAAAGAAGATCACATTCAGTTAGTCATGGTTCATCAACACTAATGAGGACTGAATTCATGAAATTAATCATAACTCTAGTGTCTATGTCAGATGATTATTATCATAAGTCTTCCTGACTGCTTCCAATTCTATCAGCTGACGACCAGCACTGCCAAACTTCCAAGAGTTATTATGTAACTGCAGATGAAATGCAAATTTTATGTCAAAACACTAGGGGATGGATTTGAACAAACTTGGACCTCCCCCTTGCCTATCCCACCCCCCACCACCCCAAAGAGAGCCCAAATTTTAAGGCAGGGACTGAAATTGAACAAATCTGAATCTGATGTTTCAGGGATATACCAAATATGAAAATATTCTGATTGGTGGTTCTAAAGAAAAAGATTTTTGAAGAAAATCCCTCATTTTTCACTAAGTTAAAATTCAAGCTCCCAGAGAGAGCCCAAATATTAAACCAGGCACTCGATTTGAAAAAAAATGACCCCCCCCCCCCCCCTCCCGAGATGTTGTATACCAAATATGAAAGATTCTGACAGGTGGATCTGAAAACGAAAAGTTTGAAAGAAATTTCCTCATATTGCATTAAGTTAAAATTCGGGCTCCGATAGGGAGCCCAAATATTGACCCAGGATCTCGATTTGAACAAAATTGAATCAGCCCCCCAAGAGATGTTATATACCAAATATGAAAAGATTCTGGCTGGTGAATCGGAAGAAGATGATTTTTGAAAAAAACTCCACATATTGCACTAAGTTAAAATTCGGACTCCCACAAGGAGCCCAGATATTGACTCAGTGACTCAATTTGAACAAACTTGAATCTGACCCCCTAGAGATGTTATATACCAAATATGACAGATTCTGACTGGTGGATCTGAAGAAGAAGATATTTTTAAAGCATATTCCACATATTGCACTAAGTTAAAATTCGGGCTCCCATTGGAGACCAAATAGAAACCCAGGGACTCGATTTAACAAACTTGAATCTGCCCCCCCCCCCCCCTCCCCCTAGAGATGTTATATACCAAATATGAAATGATTCTGACTGGTGGATATGAAGAAGAAGATTTTTGAAGAATAGTCCTCATATTGCACTAAGTTAAAATTCGGGCTCCCATAGGGAGCCCAAATATGTACCCAGGGACTCAATTTGAACAAACTTGAACTCCCCCCCCCCCCCCCCCTATAGATGTTGTATACCAAATATGAAAGGATTCTGACTGGTGAATCTGAAAAAGAGGATTCTTTAATGTTTTTCCCATTGCCTACAGTGTTAAAAAGTGCTGACTCGGCACTTTTTCAAAGTCCCGAAACTGAACCCTATGATAAAACCGACGGCAATTTGTTTTGACCAATCCTTTCTGTTGGTCCTAAGGAAGCTTCACACCAAATAAAAATTTTCAGTGCCGTGCAGTTTTGGAGATATGGGCGTTTTAATTTTTTTCTATTTTTAGCTCCAGCGGTTCCCAAGGGGCTACGGGGAAAAAAGTTCGGCATAAATTAGGTACTTATCATCCAATAAGCCCATACATAAAATTTGGTTCAAATCAGCCTCTCAGTTCCGAAAATAGAAATTTGGGGCGGGGCCAAATATTTTGCCCCTCCCATAACGACGCCAAATATAGCCCATCAAACTTCTCTTGAACAAATCTGAGTCTACACCTTAAAAGGAAGCTGCATACCATGTATAAAGTCTCTGCTACTGCTGGTTCATGAGAAGAAGATTTTCAAAGATTTTGGTGCCTCTTGGGGGCATGACACCACCCAGGAGGAGGGGGCAACTTCATATGAACAAATCTCTATTGGCAATAGGTAATAAACATTTACGTTACATTTGAATAAAATTGTGCTAGTGGTTTTGGAGGAGAAGTCGATAATGTAAAATTAACGCCGGACGACGACGGACGATGGACGCTAATAATAATCGGCAGACGAAACGTTTCGTGAATATTTGAACGAGAAAAAGTCGGACATCATCTTCGAAAGTTTTTCACAAGAGCAACGCGACGAAGAAGAGTGCTCTTTTTCAGATTGAATTTCACCAGATAAAACCATACGCCGACGTCAGTTTGGAATCAGAATCGACCTCAACATCGTTGTTTAATTAATACCTTACCAGTTTGGTTATGACATGCATTGTCGTTCCTTCAATTCTGTTTTTCTTGCGAATGTCATCTCTGAACTGCTCCCAAAGCACTACATTAACATTTTCTTTTAAGAAGTCAATCTTGCCGATCTGCAATATAGAAAAAAAACATTAAGTGACGACAAAATGCATCGCCATGCAATAGAAATACCTTCCCACTCTACCTGATCGTCTTAACAACAAAAGGAAGATGGGCATTAATTCTATGAAATATCGCTGGTAGTTTCAATGTTTGATGAGATACTCTGTTTTTTCCAGCGCACGAGACTGAAAGTCAAACTCCCAAGCCACCAGTCCAATTCTGTAATGAATTCGACACTGTTTTTATTATATACTTATTTATTTATTAAGGTTTAACGACACTTTAATACCCAAGGTCATATCGTGTCGGTGACAGTTTTACGGAAGGAGGGAAGCTGGTGTACCCGGAGAGAACCACCGAGTAACGACGAGCAGCTGCCAGCTACCCAACATCGTAAACAATGGCCGAGAACTTGTGACCGTCTATCAGTATGCCAAAAATCAGGGAGATAGGACAGTTCGTTTTCGAGTTATCGTGCTGACAAGGAAGTGAAGAGAAGACAGAAGAAATCAGGTGAAAAAGAAAAAAAACGTACAAAATCAATAGTCAGCGTGTTTCACACAGACTAATAGTCGAGTACTTCTTCATATCACGGGAATCTAAAGCCCCAAAGTGATTTATGGTAATCATTGCGGTACCATCTAAATGCCTGTCTGTTTGACATACCTAACCAGGGATATATCTGTCGTTTTTTCCATTGTTCACTCATTTTATATCACTATTGTATTACTATAATAACGTTGCTGTAAATGACAATCTGCCTCAAGTGGCTGTTTATTGCTTCAATAAAATTCTATTCTATTCTCATACCAAATATTCCGAAATCAAGACTCGATCACCAAAAACAAAGGAAAATGTCAAATCAGATCCAATATCCTCGTATTTCGCACCATACTTGTCGAGAGAACATTTTCCATATTAGTGACAGATATGTGTAATTAGCGCCATTAAAATACTGCATATTTTCATCATTGTGTTGTCTTTCATTTGTCAATAGACCATTCTTTCCGCAAACAATAACTTTTGGCCATCTGAAAGATAGCATGAAAGTAATGACAGTTTTTATTAACACCACTGCGAAAAAAACAGGGGGCGTTTAATTAACACCCTTCACTCTGAAGTCAAAATACCAAAATTTCAGGAAGCTGTTTTTTCCCATAATGCATCTAGAAATTTACCCAATTCAATCTCGTTTGACAGAGCTCAATGAGCTCTGTCAAACGAGATTGAATTGGTTAAATTTCTAGTTGCATTATGGGAAATTTTTTCTGTCTAAAATTTAGATATTTTGACATCAGTGTGCACGGGGTTAAGATCAAGATGTAAATTATACCATGATTTCGGTGCGCATTTAACGTTACGCGATACAATACAGACATTGGGAATAGTTCAAGATGCAACACTCGTAGAATTTGGATTACGCGAAAGAATGTCATGTAAGAACGCATCTGATTGGACGTTACGTATCCGTCTGAGTGACGTTATGACGTGAAAGAAATGCTCTGATAAAAAAACAGTACAAAGCAAGAAAGGTCTGAGACCACCGAAGATATTTTTTCTTTAAAACTATCAGCTTCATTCACTTAGTGCATAAACCCATAGTAGCTTTGTGTACCAAATGTTCACCACGAGTGGTGAACATTTGGTACACCAAGCTACTTTGGGTACATTTTATTTATACCATGATCGTCAGATTATTAAGAGTCGCTATTTTTTTTCTCGATTTTACTGAGCAGCAGACGTACACAAGCGCGAATCTTTTTTGTTTGTTTCCATGAGCACCGGTGGGCGGTTACTTCCGCTGTCAATTTTTTTCGCCGAAACGAAATGGAAAAAGAAACGCGCAAATCACGGGACCTTTTTCATTTTAATAACATAATAACATACTATTTCGAGTTTTGCTTTATTAACATGAGACAACTCAAGTTTGTTAATTTTTGGTATCTTGTGAGGTGAACTCATTTGAAACGTAATTAATAATAGCCGCTTTCATTTCACTCTTTGCGAGGCGACGAGCGATAAATTTAGATGAGTTGGCATTCAGATCGAGGTCCCAAAGGTCAAATTGGATATAGTTCCACTGTAGATGTAAATTTTAACTACTGAAATCCCATTGCTGACGTGTTCACCACGGTTGGTGTATAAAGCTAAAATTTATGTCATGGGCTTTTTATATATAGTAGAATAGGTAATCATGGTATAAATACAGGACACAACTCAGTAGGGTACGGAGACAGGAATCAACGATCCTTGGTTCGGTGCTCGTGAAATACAGGACAAAATCCACCTCCGATCGTTGATTCCCCCCCCCCCCGCCCCATACTCAACCCTCCTTGTATTCTGTCTTATTACCCTTAACCTAACGAATAGGAAGTATCCACCCACGAAATTTGCAAATTAAGGAGTTGAAAAAAAATATTTGTCCAAAAATTTAAACAAAACGATACTATGGGGCCCTGCGAAGCTTCGAGATTCGATTAGATTTCGAATCTTAGCCCTTTGAACCTTGGTGGTATCTTCCATGTCAGTTCAATGGTAGCAATTGGAAGAATCCATGTTCATTATTTGGGGTAGACCAATTCAAATTTCCAACGTGCAGCCTTGTTGCTGCACGTTGAATATATTGATTGGGCTACCCTACACTGCAAAAAATATAGGTTCTCTTTAGAACAAAAGCTGGTTCTAATCTTGTCCCCGAGATGGAACCAGTTCTGTTTAAACAGTATTTATTTCAAATTAAATAAATTTATAAAGATTAACATTAAATATTAACAGAATTAAACATAAATTGCGGGAGTTTCAGTCGTAAGTTTAGAGCTTATACGAGGTTGTCTCAAATCATTATTAAGCAAAGGAGATATGAACAGTTGTCATATCGAAACAGTTTTGGTTCTATACAGAACCAAAACTGGTTCGATATGCCAACTGTTCATGTCTCCTTTGTTTCAAAATATTTGGCGACTGCGTTGAATAAGCTCCAAGTTTACTGCTGAATCTACTTCAGTTCATGTAATATTCTGTTAAAATTGAATGCTAATCTTGGTAAATTTATTTGATTTGAAATAAATACTATTTAAACTAAACTGGTTCCATCTCACGGACAAGATTAGAACCAGTGTTGGTTCTAAAGAGAACCTATATCTTTTGCAGTGTACACATTCATATTACAGCCACCCCACTCAATGAAATTATGACTTCTCGTGTTCCTGTGCCGCAAAAGTGTCCTCTCGCGTTCAAAGGGTTAATTTGGCTGTCCGATTTCTTTTCCTTCGAATCTTTTCATTCAGGCTTTCGCGTGGTATCAGTCATCTCAATAATCTCACAAAACGTATAGCTGAGATAGACTGAGATAGAAATTGTACATTAATAATGTTGAAAATAAAGACTGAGTGTAATTTCCGCTATATTAACCTAAAAAGCATTGTACCCACGCCACCAGCCTTGCTTACTCCAGTTTCACTAGTCACTGCCACTGCTGAAAGCAAATTTAAAGTTCCTAGGCAATATCAACGTTGAACTTACGGTTGCTAGCAGCTTTCCCCGTACAGTGCCCAGTGCATTTCTTTTTTTGAACAAAAATATTTACTGGATAATATTCCAACTACATCATCAAGGCATGCCTTCGACAAAGGCATGCCTTGATGATGTAGTTTGAATATTTTATCAGTCGGGACTTCAAGATGTCTGTATTCGATTCGATGTTCGCTTCGATTTCGAATAATAGACTCGATTGTATTCGATTCGAATATATATGATTCGCAGGGCCCTGGTGACTCCTCATTGGAACGACTTCGTTCCAAGGAGGGGTCACATAATATGGCTTTGTTGACATTTTGGAAAAAATTGAAAACAACCCAATAATTATAATAACAAATTTTGATATTCTGCGTGGTGGGTAAAGGATTAAATGAGCAGGCATACTGACCGGTAATAACTATATTTACCTTGTCTGGGATTCCTCCATTACGAAGTGTAAATATGTCTATTTCATATTCCGCCCTTTCGTTGGTCTTCTGGTCTGGCCAGGAGTAGCGCCCAAGAGCGCCTTCAAACGGATTTTTCTGTAAATAAAAATCGCATCATTAAGTACCGATCTTACATATAGAGACTTGTTGAAAGCTGACTTAAAAATGAGTTACTCAATTGACTGTTTCTACTTTCACGTTTTTGACGGGCCAGTTTTTCACTAGCAGGTCACAAAAGAATATCACAGGATGTGCCGGAAGTGTTTTTCATTTTCTTTTGAAGGTTATTTTGTTGATGTTGTTTCGGTTAAATGTTAAATTAACAGTTAACACTCGCACCAGTTATTAGTTGATCAATTCATGACTCTGTCGGGTGTGTTTTCGGACCGTCAGTCAGATTTTGTAAGGAATGAAACACTGTTGTCACTAGGAATAAAAGCTATGGCAGTATTGAAGAGCCCAATCGATGACGAAAAACAATCTGATCACTTCTTCAGCAAGAAAATCGTCAGGTGACAATTAAGACGAAAAGGATAACCGATACGTACGAAAACCACAGAAACCCAGTGATTTTGTCAATAAAGTGTTAGAAATGTTTTTTGGACAAACTTTATATGTTAATTTTCAGTGAGTGGTAATGAGTCATCGTTGTTTCACAATATTTATTCATTTATTTATTGGTGTTTAAGGTCACATACTTATGCACAATGGCTAATCGTGACCGTGACAGTTTTACGGGTGGAGGAAGCCGGAATACTCGGATAGAACCACCGAGCATCGACGAGCAACTGTCAGCACCTCAACAAATCTAACTCTGTTCAAGCTCCTCTCAAGCAGGGTTACAGCGGTTAAAGACATGTGCACCATCGACGTGCAGTACGCCTTAGTACGCTGCGTCATCGTGTCCCTATGTACGCAACCGGGATAAAGTGCTTTGCCCATGGACACAAGCGGGTCGTCCCGGGCGGACGGAGATCGAACACGGGACCTCTAGCATAGAAGTCCACCAGTCTACCACTGAGCCAACGCGCTCCCAGTTTCGCCAATAAAACATCCTAGGTTATCAATTTACAAACGGCAACATTTAATAAGATGAATACTCCATACCGTCGCGAGTAACTCGCGACGGTATGAAGAATTTATCTAATTAAATTATCTAATTAAATGCTGCTTTTGTAAAGGCACACGGACCAGTGGATTAACACTAATTAGTGGACCAATCTGTTATTATTTAAGTGCAACAACAGAATTACGTACTGACTGCATTCAACATTAACTGTATCGGTGTCATAGACATACCTTTGGTGACCGTCCTTTTCGCCTCTCGAAGATTTCGCCCAAACTTTCGAGTTCTGTCGAGTTTTTTCGTGACCAATTGTCCGCACAGTCGTAAAATAATTGCCAGTTCATTTTTCAAAACTCGATCAATTTATTTGGATCCGACAACGAAAGAAACAACCTCTCCCTCCCATTAGCGTTTTGGAACAAAACACTTTGGCACTAAAATATCGAGAATTGCTAAAAAAATTGGTACCAGAAATTTTGGACCAATGTGGAAACTGTTTCTTAATAAAAAGAAACGTGGGATACAATGGAGTTTTTACTCTTTTGTACTTCCATTCTGATTCTTGATCGGGACAGTAGAAAATATTACCTGCTAAGAATAAACAACAAGGGTTTAATTTCGTGCTAAATAGTGGTCGATATTTAAATAATAAATATCAAGATTTTCGAAACAAAATATCGCCAGGTGATTTAAGTTTTAAAATATACCTATGTGCTCACAAAATTCATTGGAATGATTCTTAGCGCACCCATTATATTAATAACCTCACGATACAGCGCACAATAAACACTTTGTGTGACTGGACGATTGCACGAAAATCATAAAGTCTAAAAAGGCTTGTGAAGATGGCTTTTTTATACCGTGTTGGAGTAAAAAAAAAATCCAGGTTCCATCAGGAAAGAGCGAGGCAAATCATGGTACGCGACTACGACAGCGCGGAAGCGTCACATTGAACTCTTTTTTACCCCCCCCCCCCCCCCCGAACGCGCATCCGTGTAAATAGTGGTAAAGATTACAATTTAAATTACTATAATGATCTTTGGGAGAAAAATGAAAAACTTTCATTTGCCACAAATTTCATTTTTTAGATAATGGAAGGACATATGATCAAACATACTTTTTAACCCTTTACCTAACGTGAAAAGCAGACGACACATGCCAAAAAAATTCTTGAATAACTATTTTTTTTCATTTTTTGTCTCAAAAACATAGGTTATGACCCCTCATTGGAACGAGCTCGACGAGCTCGTTCCAATGAGGGGTCATAACCTATGTTTTTGAGACAAAAAATGAAAAAAATAATGAAAATTAATTGGCGATTTTTTAGAATAGCGCTGGCCGGTTTTGGCCGTTACGTTGGGTAAAGGGTTAAAATGGTATCAAATACGTTTTGTTAATATTAGTTTTTAATGGTTCCATTTTTGTTTAAAATTTTCACTTTTTATCCATCACCTTATTAATTTGTTAGAAAATATATTGTTTTAATGGTTCCATTAACTTTGAAAAGTGGTCTTTTTTCTATAGTTATGACCTTGCGACAGATAGTACCCCTCCTCCTTGGAGACAATTACATGTCAAATATGACCGCATGCGTTTTGGTGCGTGAAAAATGACGGGAGATAACTCGAAATTCTCGCCCTTACTAAAGGAGGAGAAATAGTTCAATAGGTATCAGGGAACTAAATATTTGAATTAGAGTTTCCCGCCTTGAAAGTGATGCAATCTCCAAAAATAAACAGTCTTGGGAAAATAAATTGTTTCAATAAATGTTTGATGCATTCTCTTGACATCTTGCGTTATTGATGAATATTCCAGATAAAAAAGAGGGTGATTTGATTACTTTTGGACCTAAAAAATACAATTTATATTTGGTGTATTTTTGTGGGGAATTCCCTGAAAAATATGTGCACGTGACCAGTACTTCCCTTGCTGTAAATTTTTCTCTCTTATTTGATGCATGACCCTCTGTTTTGGGGTCAGAAAAAGTTGTTTGAAGGGCTATACTTGACAAAGATATTTGCATGCCAAAATTAAAGTGATGCGATCATATTTTTTTTGCCTGAACGTAATAATGGTCGCCTATGGGAAAATATTTAGTTCCGCGATACCAATAGGTAGAGGATGTTTAGTTACTAATTTGAAATAACAGATTAGTACATTGTTTAATCAAATTACTAATTTGTTAATTCAATTTACTAATTTGAATGTTCAATTTTTTTGCAAGACTGTTCATTCAAACTAATAGAGAACTACTTATTTAGTTCAGTACAATTAATTCAGTTTACTAATGTGTTTATTCAATTTACTAATTTCAATATTCAGTTTATTACAAGACTGCTTATTCAACTTATTAGATTGAATATTCAAATTAATAAAATGAACAAACAAATTAGTAATTTGTATGAACAATTAACTAATTTGTTATTTCAAATTAGTAACTAAACATCGTCTAACGCTTCTACAGCACAGTCGCCGTGGACTGGTCGTAATCCACGCGTGGGCGGTGATGTCCACGCATGCGTTTGCCAGGCAATAAAAATCATCATCAGGGAAATTTTAATTAATGAAGCACCGGGTTGAACCCGGTGCTTCATTAATTAAATTTTTGATGATTATTCCTATAACAAGAGGCCTCTCGGCCAAGATAGCTCCGCCCAGGGCAACTACTTTCATGGGCAGCCATATACAGGGTAGCATTTGATCCTCAATCTCTGATTCTGATACTTGGGGCGCGGTGGCGTCGCGGTAACCGGTTCTCGTCAGATCACCGAAGTTAAGCAACGTCGAGTGCGGTTAGTAGTTGGATGGGTGACCATTTCAGCGACTGATTCGTGCTCCCGCTTTGTGTCCTTGGGCAAAGCACTTAACCCCGATTGCCTACATGGGGGCACGATGACGCTGTGTACTAAGGCGTACTGCACGTCGATGGTGCGCATGTCTTCAACCAGTCTTACCCTGCATGTGCCGCGGCGCAGAGTTCAGAGTTACGATGTTGGAGAGCTGACAGCTGCTCGTCGTTGCTCGGTGGTTCTCTCCGGGTACTCCGGCTTCCTCCACCCGTAAAACTGTCACCGACATGATATGACCGTGGCTGTTAATGTGTCGTTAAACCCTAATAAATAATAAAGAATTCTGATAACCCTTTACCCAACACGGATAGCAGACAACATCATCATTTTTTGTCTCAAAAACATAGCTTATGGCCCCCCTCATTGGAACAAGTTTGTTGAGGTTGTTCAACGAAGGCTCATTAGCTTTGTTTATGAGACAAAAATTGAAAACAAAATAAAATTTGGCAAATACATTGGTGTTACTTTGACCAGGTAGTCTGTGACCTTAACGTTGATGGATACAGACCTTATTGTGGTTGATGGCACACTGCCTATTGACAAAACATACTGTTATAAAGTTTTGTTAAAACATATTCAGTGGTAAAGAAATTATGGGCCGGACAAACAAAATGTTGACGTTTTCCTGAGTGTTACCTTTGTCATGTCGCCCGTGACCTTGACCTTGATGGACACAGACCTTATTGTGATTGATGACACACTGCCTATTGACAATACATACTGTTATAAAGTTTTGTTAAAAATATCCAGTGATAAAGAAATTATGGGCCGGACAAACAAAATGTTGACATTTTCCTGAGTGTTACCTCTACCATGTCGCCTGTGACCTTGACCTTGATGGATACAGACCTTATTGTGTTTGATGGCACACTGCCTATTGACAAAACATACTGTTATAAAGTTTTGTTAAAAAATATCCAGTGGTAAAGAAATTATGGCTCGGACAAACAAAATGTTGACGCCGGACGACAGACGGACGGACGGACGACGGACAACTCGATATCAGAAAAGCTCTTCTGACTTTGTCAGGCGGAGCTAATTAGTGTTTGGAATTTAATATTACTGAGTCCGTGGAAATATTGCCCACCCGTGGAAAGTGGACAGTCCACAGCGGCTGTACTGTACTATTTTTTTCCACCTTCTTATATATATATTAGATGTCACGTGACTTTCCCGCGTTCTGATTGGTTGAACAGAAACACCCTATTTTCCGATAGTTCGTCAGCGAAATCGCACAGACCTACTATCATTTTTAAAAAAAGAATAGTGCACGGTAATAGTGCACGGTTATAAATAGTAACATTCGAATTCTCTTAGAAAATTCCATTGAAGCGTAAATAATTTACAAGACATCTCGTCCCATATACATTATTACATTTAGTTTGGAGAAATAAAAATATGTGTATCGAAAGTGATGTTTGTAGTAGTGTTGGGGCGGGGAGGGGGTTAATGGAATAATGGTATTGTGTTTCTTGGGGTTTTGGTTCTCTACCTCTTTATCCCAGAACTATGAGTGGCAGAATTAACTTAGTTTACCTGTTTCAACCCTGAACCATTTTCTTTTCACTAGCTGTGAATAAGAATATTATCTTGCATATATGACCGATGAAGAACCCCCACCCCTCCCCCCCCCCCCCCCCCCCCCCACACACACACATCTAATATAATAAATATAGCACGACTTTTCGTTGACTATGCCAAAATAGTGGTCCTCGAGGAGAGAATAGTCCCTCCGCTACGCGTCGGGACTATCCTCTCCTCGAAGACAACTATTTTGGCATAGTCAACTCAAAGCCATGCTATATTTATTAAATATTTTATGACCACCACAGTTATGTTACTTTGTATACCTTATTTGAGGTGAAAAGTAGAAATAAATTAAATTAAATCAAACCGGGCTGTACCCGGTGCTTCTTTAATTACATTTTTGATAATTATTCATATAATCAGTATGTGGAAGCTAATAATATTTCGTCCGTGAAAATATGGCTCTCCCGTGGAAAGTGACCGGTCCACGGCGGCCGTTCTGTGCGATGCCGTAACGCGACAGTGCTTTGCTGCGCTAATTTATGACGAATAATGTTGATCCCACTCCTCTAAACTAAGAACGCTTTTCAAAAATGCAGGGGGCGCGGTGGCTCAGTTGGTAGAGGTGCAGGCTGCAAGCCGAGAGGTCCTCGATTCGAATCCCACCAGCGGCAACCGCGTTCTGTCCTTGGGCAAGACATTTCACCCTCATTGCTCACGTGGAGGCACGGTGACGTTGTGTACTAAGGCGTACTGCACGTCGATGGTGCACCTGTCTTCAACCAATGCTAACCCTGCTTGTGTGGAGTTGGTATGTTGGGGAGCTGACAGCTGCTCGTCGTTGCTCGGTGGTTCTCTCCGGGTACTCCGGCTTCCTCCACCCGTAAAACTGTCACGGCCATGGTTAGCCATTGTGCAGAAATATGTGACCTTAAACACCAATAAATAAATAAATAACTAAATTTTCAAAAATGCATGCTTCATAAATGTAATGCTTTTGACATTAACTGAAGAGCGGTCAATATATACAGAACATTACCAAGCGTTTTAGAAGTCCTCGAAACCTAGCTGCTCTCAAAATCGCATCGTCATCTGGCTCTTTGGTACACCCAGCATCGTCGTGGAATTCCGACTCGACATACTCTGACAATGTGTGCCGAAGCAATGCTACAATGTCCACCATGACCGCTAGTTGCAAACGGGAAAGTCCATGAGCTGATTGTACTGGAAAAAGACATGCAAACAAACAAGCAATCAATAATAAACCAAAAAGGTTGGCTACCATTCCCATCAAAGAATTTAACCCCTAACACTCAAGCGGAATTTCAAATTTTTCGTCATTGACTACATAATGCCCATGCAGCATAATAAAATTAACAAATTATATCTTGTTTGGCAGAGCTCAATGAGCTCTGCCAAACAAGATATAATTTTTTAAATTCCCAGTTGCATTGTGGGAAATATTTGTTGCTGCAAACTTTGGATTTTGAGATCAGTATGCAGAGGGTTAAAGAGCATAAACAGTAAGGTGTCATCCCAACTGTAATTGTACTCGCACTAACCACATGGAGCCTATCAGTGCAAAAGCCTGGTCTCGCCGGGCCTTTCTCAGGAAAAAATAATTTCTTTCAGATCGCAAAACACTTGAGAGAATTTATTTTGCATTTGTGAGGCCCCTGCTTGAATATGCGTATACAGTTTGAGACAACAATACCGAAAGTGACTCGCAGAATCTTGAAAATATTCAAATTACAGCTGCCCGCGTCATTACGTGTGCCAGATAAAGTGCCAGTAGAATTTTATTATATGAAGAAACTGGTTGGGACACACCGCAGATACGATGGGAAAAACATAAGTTAATACAGTATTTTAAAATGTATCATAATCTTGTACGGTCTTATGTCTCAAATGGGGGCGTTGTGGCTCAGTAGGTAGAGGTGCAGGCTGCAAGCCGAGAGGTCTTCGGTTCGAATCCCACCTGCGGCAACCGCGTCGTGTCCTTGGGCAAGATACTTCACCCCCATTGCCCATGTGGGGGCACGGTGACGCTGTGCACTGAGGCGCACTGCACGTCGATGGTGCACCTGTTTTCAACCAATGATAACCCTGCTTGTGTGGAGTTGGTATGTTGGGGAGCTGACAGCTGCTCGCCGTTGCTCGGTGGTTCTCTTCGGGTACTCCGGCTTCCTCCACCCGTAAAACTGTCGTGGTCATGATTAGCCATTGTGCAGGAATATGTGAACTTAAACACCAATAAATAAATAAATAAATAAATAAATATAATATCTCAAATAGAATCCCTCCGCCAATATCAGTGAATCAAATACTGGATCTACGTCATGCTCAAAATCGCTGTGTCCTTTTCTGTCGTACGAAAAATTATCAACTTTCATTTATTCTATCAACAACAAAACTGTGGAATGATATCCCTGTCAACACTGGAGATAATTTATTTATTGGTGTTCCAGGTCACATATTTATGCACAATGGCTAATCATGACCGTGACAGTTTCACGGGTGCAGGAAGCCGGAGTACCCGGAAAGAACCACCGAGCAACGGCGAGCAACTGTCAGACCCACCAACATACTAACGCCACACAAGCAGGGTTAGGATTGGTTGAAGACAGGTGCACCATCGACGTGCAGTACGCCTTAGTACACAGCGTCACCGTGCTCCCACGTGGGCATTGGGGGTGAAGTGTCTTGCCCAAGGACACAACGCGGTTGCCGCAGGTGGGATTCGAACCGAGGACCTCTCGGCTTGCAGCCTGCACCTCTACCAACTGAGCCACCGCGCTCCCCACACTGGAGATAATAGCTCCTAAACAGATTTCACAAACTATCTTAATCAGAACGTGTACCGACCATCACCATTATTTTACAATTCGAGATCCCGCAAAGCACAGGTATACCACTGCAGACTACGATTACGAAGCAGTCATCTTAACCTTTTACCCAATGCAGACGATATCAAAATTATTATTTTAAATAATCATTTTTTTAAATTTTTCAAAAAATTTCAACAAAGCCATATCATGTGACCCCTCTTTGGAACGAGCTCGACAAGCTCGTTCCAAAGAGGGGTCACATGATACGGTTTTGTTGAAATCTTTTGAAAAATATTTTTTTCAGCTGTTGATTATGCATATTGCGCTGGTGGGTGTGGCCGATTCGTTGGGTAAAGGGTTAATGAGCACATGTTTGTGAACCACATGACCATCTCGCCAAACTGTATATGCAGCGAACGCGAGACAACTGAACACTTTCTTCTAAAAAGTCCAAACTATAATCGTATAAGAAGTGATACACCGTGCTTACTTCCTTTCGTGTTTGACTGTTCCTGCTAAACGGATACGAATTCTATGGTACTTGCGATAACCAAACAATATTTGAAGCGGTGCATCAGTTTATTCGTAAGTCTGAGCGCTTCACTTAATGTTTGAATAATTTAATCATTTGCCCCGCCTCTGCGTTTGATTGGTTGAAAGCATACAGCATGAAAGTCGTCAAAATCGTATAAACCAAATCACGTAATGATTTGGAATGTCTACGCGTTCGCATATCCGGTCCAACTTTGAAGACTCTGGAAGCCCCGCCCACTCAATCCAATTGTCACCGTGAGGGCGTGACCACAGACTGATAGATTGATAACAAGCTTGTAAACAAAGATCAATGATCGATTTTTCATCGCCTCCAGTCAGCAAGAATATAATGATAATTTCTCGGGAACAATTGAATTTAATAAAATATACCGAAGTGGGAGACGAATAAAAGATCATAAATCCAAACATGATTTTGGGGGAACTTAAAAAAAATGTTTTTAATGATATTGTTACGTGACTTGCTAAATATCTGTCGTCTGCGATCGAAAATCAAAACAACAAACAATTTGACAATGATTGACGTCACCTGTTTGTGGCACACTTTCCTGAGTTTGACTGTTGTCTTTTGCGAAAATTGAAAGTTTTTCGTTCACGTATACATAGTTTTTATATTTTAATATTAGGCCTACCGCCGAATTAAATTATAAGAAATAACTGTTGTTTTCATTCGGTTTATGCGATATAAACCGAACATTTTCAGCACAAGCTTAATCATAACTCGCTATGCGAGTTATGATAAAGCTTGTGCTGAAAAGTTTATATCGCATAAACCGAAAGAAAACAACAGTTATTTCTTAAACAACCAAAAAGGAGGATAGATTGTTTCTGTAAATATGGATACTCAACATCGTACCTACTCGATCACTACCGATCGAAATGATCGTGCCTCGCTATGTTTTTTTCCTGAAGTGGTCCGGATCTTTCTTTACTCATGGCCACTCCTACCATGATGATAACACGGGTCGATTCGATTCCCAAAAATCACGAGAAAAGAGGATGCCACGTTAAAGTATTTTCACAAACAACTGTCTTCTCTATACCAACATTACAAGTTAGTTATCCGGTAAATCACTAGCTGGTTTGCTGAGCCACACCTGTCTTAATACTTCATATGTAATTGGTTGTTAGTTGTTTGGGCTATCACAGAACGCTCTACTCTACCTGACTGGGTAGGGATAATACTATGTGGCCTCTGTACCTGTGCTGGTTGAATTGTAGTTCTTGTCTATCACTGCAAATGGTAGGGAGATACATTTAGCTTTTTTGAAACTGGCAAATTGGCGGCATTTCTTTTTGTTTGGAAACATACGTGCCAATTTGAATACTATTGTCTCATTCGGTTATTCTTATTCTTATGTTTCCGACCTGAATCAATAGTTAGTACTTTTTAATTAATAAAAGGCATTCATCTAAGATAAACTATCGAATAAATATAGAATACACCCATAGTAGCTTGGTGTACCTAATGTTCAACATGAGTGGTGATGTGGTGTTAACCGCGAGCTTTTGGTGTACGGTTAACACCACGGGTGGTGAACATTGGTACACCAAGCTACTTTGGGTATATTTTATTTATACCATGACCGTCAGATTATTAAGAGTCGCCATTATTTTTCTTGACTTTACTGAGCAGCAGCCGTACATACGTGCGAATCTGTTTTTGTTTACATGAGCATCGGTGCGTGGTACTTCCGCTGTCAGTTTTATCACCGAAACGAAATAGAAAAAGGGTCTTTTTCATTTTAATAACATAATAACATACTGTTTCGAGTTATGGATGCTTTATTAACATGAGACAATGCATGTTTGTTAATTGTTTTTGTTTTATGGGGTAAACTCATTTAAAAATGTAATAAATAATTGCCATTTTCATTTCTCTCTTTGAGAGGCGACGTGCGATAAATTTAGACAAGTTTGCATTCACGGCGAGGTCACCATAGGTCAACTCGGATGTAGTTTTACTGTAGGTGTAAATTTTAACTATTGAAATCCCATTGCTGACGTGTTCACCACGGCTGGTGTGTAAAGCTAAAATTTGTGTCATAGACTTTTCATATATAGTAGAATAGGTAATCATGGTATTTGACAATTATCCAGGTTCATTTGAAATGAAGTACGGAATGGAGTTTGTTCAGTAGCATGCAGTTATTTTTACCGATTATAATCAGTAACTCTTTTCTGCCATTTTTCCACGTTTTCTTCTTGTTTCCATTGTTTAAGTTATCTACATATACAATTATATCTTATTTCCCTCTGTATCAAACCTATCATCAAATCCTAACTATATTTTGAAAGTGTAATGAAACAATTCACCATTATAGGGTTTGGACGGTAACTTTGTATACGTACCTATCTTCTCGACTGTAGTATGTTCAAGTGTTCTACTGGTGGAAACAGCCTCGTATAAGCTTACAGCTTACTGTTGGATCCACACTTACTATAACTGATATATAGAGTTTATTACCATTATGTGGATGTACAAAATATAATATGTGTCCGAGTCGAGCTGCGGGTTCTAAGGGCAGATCAGGACGAGTCGAAGACGAGTCGTGATCTACCCTTAGAACCCGGAGCGAGACTCGGATACATATTTTGTACAGCCACATTATGGTAATAATCAGTTTATCTTACAATATATTGGGGATAAGTCAAGAATGTAGACGAATATATAACGAACTATTTATTCGTACGGATGAACAAAGAGAAAAAAAAACGGAACTCAGGCGAAAGGAACGTGCTTGTATCCGCCCCCCTGATACAAACATCTGTATCAGGGGTCGGATACTCGACAGTTGCGGAAGTTAGTACAGACAAAATACATGTTGATTGTAAGATAAAATTGTACATATCTGAGAAATGGAAATAAATATTGTTTAAACTAAAAAGCCATTACTTTTACAACATAACCAAATACAACTTTAAATGTTTTTTTTTCCAACTTAAAAGAATACTCAAGTTTGCTTTGTCAATCATAACTTATGTTTTCTCGTTCCTAGCTATGTTTCAGAATTAAAAATGTTTATATTCGATCCTAAAATTTGTCCAACAATTTTGTCAAGCTCTCGGGCCACCTGTCAAATTCTGCGGAATATAATTTGACACCGTTATGGCCTGGAACCAGTCTAGCCCCGAAATCGTCAATCGCCTATGTTTGAGATTCAATCGTCCGGAAAATTTCATTTGGACGGACCCAGTGAAATATTTCAGACGTTCTAATCTAAAAGGACAAAACACATTCATTTTCCTTGAATCAACGCAGAATATATTTCTCAGTTTACAGAACCCTTAATGCCATTACAATACATGTTTGTAAACCATATACTTAGGAATGAAGACTCACCAGGGCTGTAGTTTTCCGATTACGCCGCGTAGTTCCACCAATTATATTAATATCTTTTTGACCCTTTACCCAACGCAGACGATATCAAAATTTATTATTTAAATACAATTTTTTTCAAATTTTTCAAAACATTTCAACAAACCCATATCATGTGACCCCTCGTTGGAACGAGCTCGACGAGCTCGTTCCAGCGAGGATTCACATGATATGGTTTTGTTGACATTTTTTGAAGATGAATATTTTTTCAACTGCTGAATTTGCATATTACGCGGGCGGATGCGGGCGATTCGTTGGGTAAAGGCGAAAGTGGTCACGATTAGCCATTGTACAAAATAGGCGCCCTTTAACACCAATAAATAAATAAATTTTTTAAGTCGAAATGAATATTTATTGACTGGAACATCTATAACTGGAGCACAAAAAATATATGTATATATTTGTGAATAAAGGGCCATCGCGTTTAATCAACGATAGTCTACGCGCAAAAGTGGGTAAACAAACAGCTTATAACGGCGTCGGATTACTTACGGAATTAAACTGGTGGCCGTGGGGCGCTGCGAACCACACATTTTCGATTCGAATCGAACCTCGAATCGAATCTGGTCTGTTAATCGAAAACAAATCTCACCTCGAATCGAATCTTGGGCGTCTTGAAAATGACGGGGGGGGGGGGGGGGGGTGCAAACCTGATTATTTCTACTGTGACGGCTCAAATTCAGAGTGATAAAATATTCAAGCTGCATCATCAAGGCATGTCTTCCTGGAAGGCATGCCTTGATGATGTAGTTGGAATGTTACCCAGGAACGGATGTGACGCTAAACACTGCACAGGATTAGTCGCAAGCTCATCGTTAACATTGTTTGGAAACTTTAACTTTGTTTTCAACAGTGGTAGAGACTAGTGACGCTGGAATTAGCATAGGAGGTGACATGGGTCAGAGGCTATTTATGTTAATATAGATGAAATTACACTCTGTCTTTATTTTCAGCAATATTTACTAGGGCTGCAACGATTTATCGTTACACGCTTAAACCGCGATACATTGCTCACGATTCAATACGTATCGTTCTTCACTACGTATCGCGATACGATTAATATAAAAAAAAAACAACAGGCAAAACAACTTCTTGGATTTTGAAAACTAGTTCAGAGAAACCATGTTTGATAGTGATAAATATGCATTTAAAGGAATTATTCAGTTAACCAACATTGTGTGTATTCCCTCGATTGTACTAAACATTAAGTTGATTGATCCCTTATGTCTTGTTTGACAGAGCTCAATGAGCTCTGTCAAACAAGATATAAGGGATTAAATGTTTAGGACATATTTTCAGAGAAGAAAAAAGGACTGAGAATTGGGTCATAAACTTAAATTACTTAATGGTATGGGTTGGATCTCATTGAGAAGTTACCTACTGTTTAAAGAGTGCATCGTAATTTGTATTATTATGCTAGTAAATTTGTTTATCCAATAAAATGAAGTTACTAAGAGACATAGACTCCGCAATATTAGGTTCAGGATGGCTGAAAAACACCCAATGTTAATTTAATATTACGTGCCCGTCAGCCATTTTGTTTTATCATTATATCCACACGCCTCAGCTTTTAATTTACACGTACGTACATGCTGCAGCGCAGTCGTACAGAAGACCCACCATATAAAATAGCCCCGTCGTATAAACATTGCATTCGATTGAATGAAACTGTTATAATAAAATGCCAAACCAGCCCAAAAACATTGGCGGTTATAGAACAAGTCACGAGAGATTCATTAGAATGCGGAAGCAAAATTACTCCCCTTGTTGCGGATGTAAACATCGTCTGCTTTGTTTACATTTTTCGAGAAGTGCGCATCATTTAACTATTCGTTGAGTTAACTTCCCCAATGACATTTTAGCATGCCGTGCATAATAAATACGTCACGGGGCGTTTAGTTGGCAGATACAGTGTCATATACGGCGAAGAGAAAACAATATTAGGTGAGGCTCAACCAATGTTAACCTTGCTTGTGTGGAGTTAGTACACTGGGGAGTCTGACGGTTGCTCGTCGTTGCTCGGTGGTTCTATCGTGGTACTCTGACTGCCTCCACTCGTAAAACTGCCCGACACGAGGTGAACCTGGCTCTTGAAAGTGTCGTTGAACCCCAATAAATAAATATATAGATCATCTTAATTAATAAAGAAAAACTTACACTGCGTTATGTTGCTTGGTAAATTGCGACCCTTGAGTAGCTGCATCCCATAAACACTTGCCCTTTTGGAGATATTCAGCTTTATAGAACTGAAGTCCTGAAAATATTTTAGAATCTCGTTAATTGTGGAGACGAATTTTTAATGAAAACATTCAAATAACGCGATTACAATAATAACATGACTTTGGAGGGAATTGTGGTTATTAACGGTCCAGCAGGTTTGAATAACAGCCCGACAGCTTGTAATAGGCCCGACACGAAGTCTAGGGCCGTTAACCCTTTACCTAACGTAACGGTCAAAACCGGCCAGCGCTATTCTCAAAAAATCGCCAATTAATTTGCATTATTTTTTTTATTTTTAGTCTCAAAAACATAGGTTATGACCCCTCGTTGGAACGAGCTCGTTCCAACGAGGGGTCATAACCTATGTTTTTGAGACAAAAAATGAAAAAAATTAGTTATTCAAGAATTATTTTTGCAAGTGTCGTCTGCTTTTCAGGTTAGGTAAAGGGTTAATAAGCTGAAGGGATGTTATTCACACATGTTGGGCCGTTATTATAAACCACAAGGCTCGACAAAAGTCACGTATTACTATTATTACCACTGGGATTCTGAGAAAGTTTTCACCCTATACCTTACATGACATTTTTAAAGTTTTCAATTTCGACAGATGATAATATTGTCTGTTGTCTAACAGACTGGTGTCGCGTGATTATCGCGTGATCGGCACAGGTACGCTTTCAATTGCAACGAAGTTAGAAAACTTAAAAAAGAGACCCGATATTTACCGCTTTTAAGTCAGGAATAAAGGCTTAAAATGTACACTAAATTACTTTCCAGACATCTGCTTTGTCACAATCACATTGTTTACAAGTTGAAGCCATTTCCATTTCCGAGTGTACGACAGCAAGGAACAAAAATCACGTGACGTGTCGGGCTGTTAATGAGAGTGTTCACCCATTAACGGCCCGACACGTCAAGTGACATTTTGAAGTTGAGCGGTACGTTCTTGTAATGCCCTATTATTACTACTCAATCTATAAGTTACTAGTCGATTAACATGATTTTGGAGGGCCGTTAAAACTCTTAATTTCAGGGAGGTCATTCGACGGAACCGGGCCGCGGGCGATAATGGTATAAATAGCCATTAGCGGCCCGCGGTCCGGCTATTTTTAGATTCCATTGTCTAATGAATTACTCCCATTCGGATGACGTCCCTTTGTATTTCTGAACTGAAGTCGAACGCACGATCGAAACAGAAATATCGAACCGACTTTAGTGATTATTTCTTCCAGCAATTCCATCGTGCAGTTAGCTGTAACAGGGAGTGGTAATAATAGTAATAACATGATTGTTGTCAGGTATCATGATTCATTAGGGCCCCTGCAGCAATGATGAATAGCCCTTGGGCTTATAAACGGCCCGAGACGAAAACGGCCCTCGACTTCGTCTCGGGCCTTTAATAAACCCTCGGGCTGTTCATCATTGCTGCAGGGCCGCCGATGAACCATAATGCCCTCCAAAACCATGTTATTGTTATATTATTCCGATGAACTTTTAACTCGTTAAACACTGAATTTATTTAACATAAAAAGAAATTATGTTTTGTGGCCGAACAATTGTTATTGCACGCCTGTTCATTGAAATCCCCATCTGCAGCAACACTAAACGATGCGGAAAATGAAAATCCGTTCCACACACACGTGCCGAACGGAAATAGTTGAGCAGACGATTGATCACCCGAAACTGAACCGATTGCGAACAAACTAAATAAAATGTCTAAAATTGAAAGATATGGTGAGTTTAATGTGTACGAAAATAGGGAAGAAGAAATAGAGTGGATATATGAAGTGGATAATGAATATCCAGAAGAAGAGTATGGGTACACAAATTTGATTGGCTATAAAATGTGCTCCTTTTGTTGATAGTTGTCAAATGAATTGCTGAGTGTCCTTCTAACAATTGTCTTTATAGATGTGAAGGTGTGTTATATACAGCGAAAGAGTCATGGAGGATGGTAACCTTCATTGGCGAAAAGGTGGGGGGTCAAGTCTAAGATGTCTTTGGGTGGCCTGCGCGATAAAGTGAAGCTTCGTTTTGATGAGTACCTTGATGGCACCTTTGGGGGGTAACTGTTGTTCAAGCTGAGGTCGCGTTCCCCGGAGCTGTGAAATTGGGAAAAACAGTGAAATGGAGAGCCAAATGTGTAATTTAGGCGTGGTGGAGACACTGGAACACATTCTTCTAGAATGCCCAAAATACCAGTCTGAAAGAATAAGATTCACTGGGAGTATAATGGGGAAGTGGGATGGGAGAATGAAGGACACGTGGCTAGTGAGTGACTCTAAGGAGAGGGTTAATATGCTAATCGGAGAGATTGGGAAAAATGATGCAAAGTAAGTCATCAAGCAGTTCGTCTGTGAGTGATGGGAGGAGAGAAGAAGCGTGGCAATAGGGAGGCAGTTGGGAGCATAGAGGAAACCAAGGCCTTCTCACCCGAGAACCACGACAAATCAGCGGCCGGCCAAAGTGTTATTATTATTATTATTATTATTATTATTATTATTATTATTATTATTATTATTATGATACACGGAATGACAGGCGCGTGTGAATGGGTTAATGGATATGGCACTTGTGCCATATCGATTAACCCATTCACACGCAAGTGTCGTTCTGTGTATTTTCTAGTCAAGTGCCGTCTGCCCGAATAAGCAGTCAACACTTGAAACGAAACAGTTAATGTAAGAGTGTTTGCTTCATAACGTGCAAGCGGACGAAATATCAAGCCCCGAGATGTTGACTAGCGAATTCAATTTATTACGAGAAATATAATAAATTTAGGTCATTTTAAGAAAAAACGCGTCGTCTTCACCATGTACGGTATATTATTTTAATTTTCAATACAAACAATGAACACGAGAAGTATAATTGTCTAACATTAATTTATTTGAGTTTCAATAGTTTAGCATCAATTCGCCTATTTTCTTCTTTCTCCTTTCTTCTTTCTCTGAATATCAAACGTCATAACATCGTTGCAATCTCGAATTGAGTAATTGTTTATTCTGATGTCGAAAAAATTGAACAAATGAATGCTACATTCTACCTCTGCATTTCTTTGTTAATCGTATACAAGGGAGAGTACTTGTTGACCAATCATTTTTGTTAATTTTGACAAATAAAATATGTTTCAATTAATTAGTTTATGAAGTGTTGTCCAATTATTTTATTGATTTTATATTTCAGACAGGGAAATACTACTTAATTTATTTTCAAGGGACTGATATTCTACCAGTAGTCTCGCATCAAGTTTGCGAGATTATTGTTATCCTCGAGTGCTGTGGGATAGGATCGGAAAGTTTCATTCGAGTGGATGCGGGGGTCGCGGTGGCGTCGCGGTAACCAGTTCTCGTCAGATCACCAAAGTTAAGCAACGTCGAGCGCGGTTAGAAGTTGGATGGGTGACCGACCGATTCGCGCTCCCGCGTTGTGTCCTGGAGCAAGGCACTTAACCCCGATTGCCTACACGGGGGCACGATGACGCTGTGTACTCAGGCGAACTGCACGTCGATGGTGCACATGTATTCAACCAATCTAACCCTGCCTGTGCCGCGATGCAGAGTTCAGAGTTACGATGTTGGAAAGCTGACAGCTGCTCGTTGTTGCTCGGTGGTTCTCTCCGGGTACTCCGGCTTCCTCCACCCCTACAACTGTCACCGACATGATATGACCCTGGTGTTAAAGTGTCGTCAAACCCCAATAAATAAATAACGAATGGATTCGATATTTAATCCAGACGCGAGGCTTGGGGTTGTCTGTGTCAAATACCTTTACCCGAAAGTGAGATTCCAGAGAGTGGTGGCCGAGTGAATAAACAATCAACCTTCTGTCAGGGATGTTCTCAAGGTCTCCAAATAATCTCTGACAGTATTAATTGTGAGGTTGGGCTGTGATCGTAGAGAACAATGAATTGCATAATTGTACATTCGGAAAGGGGCATCGGAAAGTTTATTATATATCTAATATAGCAGGGGTGTGGGGGTGGGGGAGTAAATATTTCCGGTATACTGGGTCCGAGTTTTCCCAGACTTAAAATGCAGATTTTATCCGGTTTCATGCAATTAAAAAAAACACCTTACAGACAAACTGTCACTCTGATATTTAACCCTTTAATTCTTTTGTACGTGTTATGACGTAAGAATCAAACAGCGCCTTGATACTTTTGTACGTGTTATGACATACGAAATCAAACAGCACCTTGACACTGTTGTACGTGTTATGACGTACGAAATCAAACAGCTCCTTGATACTTTTGTACGTGTTATGACGTACGAAATCAAACAGCACCTTGACATTGTTGTACGTGTTATGACGTACGAAATCAAACAGCTCCTTGATACTTTTGTACGTGTTATGACGTACGAAATCAAACAGCGCGTGGATACTTTTGTACGTGTTATGACGTACGAAATCAAACAGCGCCTTGATACTTTTGTACGTGTTATGACGTACGAAATCAAACAGCGCCTTGATACTTTTGTACGTGTTATGACGTACAAAATCAAACAGCGTCTTGATACTTTGTGGTCATTTGTTCTGTTATTATGTTTCTATTTTTTAAAGTTTTAACCTCAATTCCTATTTTCTTCCGAATATTGCTCAGTGACATTTATTTATTTATTTATTTATTTATTTATTTATTTATTTATTTATTTATTTATTTATTTATTAGTGTTTAAGGTCGCATATTTTTACACAATGGCTAATCGTGACCACAACATGAGTATCAACTCAAGACCAGGTATGAGCGTTAATAAACCATGTTGCCCATTTTAGAGAGGGTTTGCACCTCCCAAGCATTGGTGACTGGGTCCTATTTTACCAGAGAGAACCGACACTGCTTCACTTCCCGGAGTTCCCGCGGGCGCATAACGTCATTAAATAGGATGGCAGTTCAGTAAATGTGTGGGGTAGACCAATCTATATTTTCAACGTGCAGCTCCGAGGCTGCACGTTGAAAATATCGTTTGGTCTACCCCAAATAATGAATATGGATTCTTCTAATTGCTGCCATTGAACTGGCATGAAAGATACCACTATATTTCAAAGAGGGTAGATTCTTTATTTTGCAGTATACATTATACAGTTTATATATACATATTAGATTACAATCGTGTGAAAGTGGGGGCGCGGTGGCTCAGTAGGTAGAGGTGCAGGCTGCAAGCTGAGAGGTCCTCGGTTCGAATCCCAACTGCGGCAACCGCGTTGTGTCCTTGGGCAAGACACTTCACCCCCATTGCCCACGTAGGGCACGGTGACGTTGTGTACTAAGGCGTACTGCACGTCGATGGTGCTTGTGTGAACTTAGTATGTTTGGGAGCTGACATTTGCTCGCCGTCGCTCGGTGGTTCTCTCCTGGTACTCCGGCTTCCTCCACCCGTAAAACTGTCGAGGTCATGATTAGCCATTTTGCAGAAATATGTCACCTTAAACACCAATAAATAAATAAATAAATAAATAAACAATCGTGTGAAAGTAGAAGTATACTGCAGGGAGATGACATCGCCAGATTGGCTGTCTTCCTGTCATCTCCCATATAATTATCATTATATATCCAATATAACATTGTCTTCAGACTATGCCAGTTTATCGGGCAGTCACTGGAAATGACTGGATTGAGACGTTTCCTGATTAGAATGTGGTATGCAATCGAAGAGTTGGTGAATTGGTGGACTAGGACTTTTACTTCATCGCCCTCCATACTGTACATCAAAAGGTGAATTGTGTTTCGGAAAACTGGGATGTGCCGAAGTATAATGTAAAAACCTTTGTTTCAGCGTCTGTCGTATAACACCATTTAGCTTAACTATTTGAATGGACTCAAGTATTGGCACTGGATTCGAAATTTGGCAAATTTTCAACCAAAGGGTTAAACTCAAGCACTATTTCTAAAGAGCACCAAGTTACTGTATAGTTTGCTCACACTTATGTAAGTGAATGTGTACTTGCAAATTCTAAATATCAGACTCTGCACTCTCACTGTGAAAAACGCAATTTTGTTTGAAAAATAATGCAATCCGAAAAATCTGATTGCATTTGTCTCCCATGATATTTTCATTGTCATCTGATGCAAATGATAGCGATTTCAAAAATCCTTTATCAGTAAAATGATGTGAGATGGAACTATATTCCTCCATCACACCATATTCCTCTATCGACATAATATGCAGTTAATATTGACGCGGAGCTATCATGGGATTCGGTGATCGACGAGAATGAAGATCAGTCGGATGCATTGAGATAATTCTATCTTTTTCTATTTCAGCCAGCAACATATGCACAATGTAATATCAACTCCATTCGCATGGGCAAAAAAAAAAAAAAAAAAACACATCCATTACTAACATTAAGGTTCCGCTCCACATTTTCCAGGTATTTCCAAAAATGACATGCCATACACTCTCTTCAAATGCAAATATTCTGTAACTTAGTTATCTAACCCATTACATGTATTACATTCCCCAAATCCTCAAAAAACAGATAACACTATCTGACTAAGTAGAAATAAATAATCTAAATGTGCGTGAAATAATTTAATGTCAAAGGCAAGACTTCAACCTGCAAAATTGCATGAAAAAGTGCTGATACCCGTCATTTTTAGCCACCCAGCAGCCTCAAAAGCAGAATTTTCCCACTATCCCCACCCACCTAACCCTGGAGCATATAAACCCGTTTCTAAAATGTGAAAAAAAATCCATGTTTCCATTTTATTTTTTAGTTACATGATTGGTAACAAACCCGTGTAAAAATGGCATTTTAAAAATAGCAGATTTTTCGAAGCCACTGTTTCCTATAATTCGTCTGGTAGTTTACCCCTACGCATCAGACTCCAACATCAGGACCAAAACTTCAAATTCTCTTGTCTTGTCCACCGACTGGCCTAATGCAATCAGAAATCTGATACTAAAAATATATCTCCAATTTACATGGCATAAGTTTCAACATATGCCCTATGTTTAGAAACTGTAGAGCGGAAGAGCGGAATCTAATTGCTCAATACTAAATAGTGATCAATATTGGGAGATATAAGTAAGCACGTACCACGAAAAGTAAGCACGAGCAACGAATTTAATGCTTCAATGCTAAAAAGTGATCCAAATTGGGAGGTATGAGTAAGCTGATACCACGAACTGTGCACTATTTGTTTTGGGACAAATAATGGAGTAAAACTTCTTACCATAGGAAACCCATGTAATGATTCGTGAATGTGTATGGGTGTTGTGGGAGGAGGAGGGGAGGATTAGTGTGTGTCAATATTTGTGTATGTGTGTCAGGATAAGTGTGTGTCGAGGTGTGTTTGTCAGTATGGCGTATTTTCGTGCATTGAGCCATCTGTCTCACTTCAAATCAAGAGGCTGTATAAAATAGATATCGGGAGAAAGTTGGTGCTTAAAAACAATGAAATGCAGTAAGAAGTACTGAAACGCTGTGAACCAAATGGAACCCTAATGCTCATCCACGTTGCTTATCGTGTCAGTACTATTTGAGGAATAGTGCATGGCTTAGAGTTGACTACGCCCGTATAGTGCCCACATCACTGGACACTGTATGGGCGTAGTCAACGACAAGCCGTGCACTAGTCCTTATATTATATCGAACAACACGAAAATGCAAATTAACCAAATAATCTTCAATCCAAATTGTAAACATGTAATGATGTTTTTATTTTAAACAATAAAGGAGAAATGAGAATAACGTGTGCATATTGATAATTGTTCGACACAATGATACTCTTCCTCGCCTCTGCCAATGTCTCACTCCAGGATCTAAGGGTAGATCACGACTCGCCTTCGACTCGTCGTGATCTGCCCTTAGAACCCGGAGCTCGACTCGGATACATATTTTGTACATCCACATTATGATAATAATCTCTATTTATCGGAACGTATCACCTCTAAAAAAAACGAAGTGTATATTTTTTATGTAAATCCAATTGTCTAATTGGTGGCCGGGATTTTTTGCCACCATTTTGGATAAATCGTTGCTTTGTACGTTTTTATAACCAGAAAATGCATATAGGGCCCGTGCTAAAAATAGAAAACATATAGTGTCCGCATGTAGTGACCCTTCAGCTCTGTGCTGGACAACTACACGAAATAGGGTATCACCTTTCAGCCAATCAGAACGCAAGGAAGTCACGCGAGGTATAATATATTTTATTATGTGATCTGGCACTTCTTCCGGCTATAAGCCCATTCATTAAAATAGTAATACAAGGCCATTAATTAACAGAAATAGCACAGGGAGTACTTTATGTATTTAAGAAACTTTTATGGGGTTTTTGGATCATATAATAAATAGAATCTTCAACTCGTCCAGAGTTTATATCAAAATTTTTTAAACTCGTCCAGTAAATTAGGCCTGGGCCGAGCTAAAGCTAAAGCTCGGTCCAGGCCAAATTTACTAGTGTTCAACCGATGATCGGAACCGGCCACCACAATCGGCCGATTGTAGGCAATCGGATGACAACGGCAACGGCTCCTGGAACATCGGTTCAACCGATTGTTGCCAAGCATTTTGCAATGATTCATTTATCGCATTTTATTATCTTGTTCAACTGCTAATGTAAAATGATGCCAATGATACCATTCAATAAAGTTGAGAAAGAACCACAGTGTGTATGTGTAATCTGTCCAGACGCCCCTTCTACGGGATACACAAGTTAAACGACAAGTTGAGCTCACAATTGAACGTACTTGCGGCAATTCCTACCAGGAAAGTGAAGATTGTACTCCACTGACTCAGGTCGCAGTAAAATGACCAGTCGCGCACACTTGAGCGGTAAACGTGGCTCTGTGAGAGCCACGTTTACCGCCCAAGTGTGCGCGACTGGTAATTTTACTGCGACTCCAGTCAACAAAGAAAAATGTTTAGTTTAATGTAGTTCTTTCGAGCCCCGACTTGTCTAGTAGTGCATGGTATTACAATCGGGATAGGCATCAGAATCGGCCGATTCTAAGCTCAAATAACCGGTAATCAGTCTGCGACCATTTTTGATAATCGGTTGACACTACAATTTACTACACTCGTTTTGAAAATTACGATATAAATTAGGGACTCGTTGGGGATCCTCTATATGCCAACCCTTATGCGAAAAGTCTTATACAATTGGCAATATATTAGAGAGCTTTCGCACAATGATTTCGCGATGATGAGAAGTAGGAATGGGGTATTAAGTCACTGGAATTTGTGTTCTTCCTATCAGCTATCGTTTTCCCTTATCCGTAGTTACGATAACGCTTTCTCATTATTTATTTATTTATTTATTTATTTATTTATTGACGTTTAATGTCACATACTTATGCACAATGGCTAATCGTGACCGTGACAGTTTTACGGGTGGAGGAAGCCGGAGTACCCGGAGAGAACCACCGAACATCGACGAGCAACCGTCAGCTCCTCAACATTCTAACTCTGTTCAAGCTCCATTCAAGCAGGGTTAAAGCGGTTGGAGACATGTGCACCATCGACGTGCAGTACGCCTTAGTACACGGAGTCATCGTGCCCCCATGTAGGCAACCGGGATAAAGTGCCTTGCCTAAGGACACGACGCGGATCGACCCGGACGGGTATCGAACTCGGGACTTCTAGCAAAGAAGTCCAACAGTCTACCACTGAACCACTGCGCTCCCCTGATTTCTCATTAAAACACGCATATTTCAAAATGTTTGAGGGCGTTTCACCACCACTAAATGTCCATCTCTAACTGACAATGGAATAATTCTTCGCCGCGCAACACGATAAAAGTGCGAAACACAAACGAACTCGTAGTCGTCATTTCTGCAAAAAGGTGACCTGCGTGACGAATTTACGACTACGATTAACCCTCTACCTAACCTGAAAAGCAAACGACACTTGCAAAGAAAATTCTTGAACAACTATTTTTTTTCATTTTTTGTCTCAAAATCATAGGTTATGATCCCTCATTGGAACGAGCTCGTCGAGCTCGTTCCAATAAGGGGTCATAACCTACGTTTTTGAGACAAAAAATGAAAAAATAATGAAAATTAATTGGCGATTTTTGTGAATAGCGCTGGCCGGTTTTGGCCGTTACGTTGGGTAAAGGGTTAACCATTCGTAATTTTTATCAGCCGTCGTTCAAGGTGTATATTATGAAATTCCCATAAAATATTCTGCAGTTCCATAGAAACGCTTTTTTGGTAAATGTTATGCACAGCTATTTAGGGTTAGGTCTCATGATTTGTTTTGCTATTGACTTGTGATACCGTGACCCGTCAATTTTGACGGTCACTTTTCTGGTAACATGTGAAACAACACCAATTTGATTTGCTATATGACGGGTACGTGTCGTTGCTATGAAAAGCCACAAGAGACCCCAACAACTTTTCGATTGATAAATTAAGTATAAATCAGAAAATAAATCTGGCAAACTGCCTAAAATTTGAGCACTGTTTAACAGCTAGATTCAGATTATTTGACGCGTGAGCAAGCGCATAAGTTCTCATGTATCACGTTATGTTCCAATAAGACCAAACTCATCGCCCTCTGATTGGACGAGAGCTCACTTAGTTTTTTCTAGGTTTACAGCTCCAGTCGCATATGTTACCGTTTGACGTCACCAAGTGAAATATTTGGAACGATGATAAGAATGGAAGGAGATTCAAAGTGCATACTGCCTAATAATTTAATCATTTGCCCCGCCTCTGCGTTTGATTGGTTGAAAGCATACAGCGTGAAAGTTGTCAAAATCGTATGAACCAAATCACGTAATGATTTGGAATGTATACACGTTCGCACACACCCGATTCTACTTCGAAAACTCTGGAAGCCCCGCCCACTCAACTCAAATTGTCACCGTGAGGGCGTGACAGCAGACTGATAGATGGATAACAAGCTTGTAAACAAAGATCAATGATCGAGTGTTCATCGCCTCCATTCAGCGAGAATATAATGATAATTTCTCGGGAACAATTGAATTTAATAAAATATACCTAAGTGGGGGACGAATAAAAAGATCATACATCCAAACATGATTTTGGGGGAACTTAAAAAAAATGTTTTTAATGTTATTGTTACGTGACTTGCTAAATATCTGTCGTCTGCGATCGAAAATCAAAACAACAAACAATTTGACAATGATTGACGTGACCTGTTTGTGACACACTTTCCTGAGTTTGACTGTTGTCTTTTGCGAAAATTAAAAGTTTTTCGTTCACGTACACATAGTTTTTATATTTTAATATTCCAGCCGGATTAAATTATAAGAAATAACTGTTGTTTTCCTTCGGTTTATGCGATATAAACCGAAAATTTTCAGCACAAGCTTAATCATAACTCGCTTCGCTACGCGAGTTATGATTAAGCTTGTGCTGAAAATTTTCGGTTTATATCGCATAAACCGAAGGAAAACAACAGTTATTTCTTAATAAAATCTTATTTTTCGAGGCCAGTGATTATTCTATGAATGTATACTCACAACCCAATTATAAAAAAGTCGAGGTTGCACCATCTTCGTTCAAATGATCAACTTGTTCATGATTTGAACTGAGATGGAGAAACCTCGACCTTTATCAAAGTTACTGATTTTTCTGTTGTCCAGTGACGTCATGGGGTACACGAGAGGTTTATTTACTAAATTTGTTATCGTTAAAATTAGCCTCGCTCATTGAAGTTGTCCTGTTCATTTGGGCTTTTGGTTTGGTTTTATTGGAACATATGCGTTATTGGGATGAATTGCCGATAAAAGAGGTCTGAGGTTTTTGGCGAATCTTCATGCATATTTGGATTCAAAACCTAATTACACTGCCTGTTGTCAGGGACCTTGCCCAAGACAAGTGATTTCATTCTTGAACTTAGAAACAACAGAACAGTATTCAGGAAAAAACATTTCTTAAGCTTCAGACCCGAGAGGCCGCCTATCTGGCCCAGGGACATGGTGCATCATAAGTCCTGCATTAAGTATGAATGTGTGGAGTAGGCCGGTCAATATTTTCAACGTGCAGCCCGATGGCTGCACGTTGAAAATATTAATTGGCCTACCCCCAAATAATCAATATGGACTCTCCGATTGCTGTCATCGAACTGACATGGAAGATACCATCAGGGTTCAAAGGGTTAAAAAGACGCCTTGAGTTCCACCAGTCGAACGTCCCAGAATATTCCTGGGCTGTTCTTAGAATGTGTATAGTCACAGGAATAAGTTGACGGTAACATGGTCCGAGATTTACGTACTGAACGTATGTTCAACCTCTACGCTTCTCGTCTTGGTTGTACATAAACTCCGAGCCTCAAACCTGAGACCATGTTACCGTCAATTCATCACAATAACTCATAATACTGAAAAAAAACATTTGTTGCTGCAACATGATGTTTCGCACACCACTGCCTTTAAGTGGAAACACTCAATACGTGACACCGACAATCCACGCACTGCTGAAAAAAAACCGGGTTAAAGGAAAGTTGAAACTCACCAAGTAAGTAATAAACCAGTCGATCGATGGATGAAGTAGATGCAGTTTGTGTGCCTGAAAGAAAGATTCATGACCAATTAAAGAAACATGTACGTGGTATATTGATCGATGTGTTTATAAAGATGCCTGTGACTAAATCAGGGTTAACAGGGACGTGTTGGATAATGAATCGTGCGGCCTATTAATCATAAATTATAACAAATATAAAAAACTACATGCTTACACATTTTTGAGAAATTTTCAAGCCACTGAATAGGGACATATACAAGTAAAGAAATTACCTCTTTCTGTGCCGTTATTGCAACACTGGCACACTGTCGCGATCGAACTTGTTGCTGAAGATTCTGTTTGTCGTTTAATGTGTCGTTACTGGTCGACTGTCCAGTCTACGTCTTCCTAGGGATGGCTGAACAGACACGAGAAAGAACTCCTTAGTGACAGGAGGGGAAGTTCAGTGAACTCCGTCCTGAGTGGCTAGAGACTCATAGCGAATATAGATATTTATTTTTATTTTTGGACTACAGCAGATCGCTTTGAATATAGAGATATTAGATATTTTTCCTTACTAAATTAGCTCTGTGTTCCCATCAAAATCCAATCGAGCTATACATGCACGTGTGTGAATGGATTGGTCGAATACACGTGTGTGAATGGGTTGGTCGATATGGCACGAGTGCCAGCGCGGAAGGATAGAACGAGACGCCACTGGCCTCGAGTTTTATCCTTCCGAGATGGCACAAGTGCCATAACGATTAACACATTTACACACGCGTGCCATTCTGCTTTTATTACGCGCCTTCACGTTTAAAATTATTAGAAGGACAATCAGCAATTCATTTGACAAATATCAACAAAAACAACCGGTGACATTTTATCGCCAACTAAATTTGCGAGGGGAACCTCTGTTACTATTTCGTCCCCTGAGTTCCAATGTGTTCTATGTGCCTACTGGCACATAGAACACACTGGAACTCAGGGGGCGATTTTTAGCTATGACTAGCTATTCAAATTGCAATTGCGTTGCACGATTTGTGGAAAATTCCAGTGAAATTTCGCTTCTATTTAAAAATAGTCCGTCAACGATTTCCGTTCCGCACATATGTGCGGAACAGATTTTCATTTTCCGCATGGTTTATAATTGCTGAAGATGGTGATATCATAGAACAGGCGTGTAATAAAAATACGCAATGGAACAGCTAGTCCGTTGAAAGGACATCTGTAATGAAGAAGCTAATAATTATTTACTCTTAAAACAACATAATAGGATGCAGAGACAGAAAAGTACATGTTGATGGTGACCCTTCATTTCTATCGGCGACGGTATTGCGGCAGGACCCGTCGCGTCATCTTTCTTCTCACAAGTTTCGGGCCACACGATTATATCATAGCAACAATGTGTTACCTAAATAGGAATAGGATACAAAAACTACACCCACTCCGACTAAAATGGAGGGTGTTGGCCATATTGTGGCGATTATCGGTTATATGACCGACTGTCGTCATGACATAACCAATCCTCGCTTCAATCTGTCGAAGTACAGTGGTAGTTCGTTAATTTTTGATAAAATATCTATACTATGAAAATAAGAAACCACAACGCTCAGATTGTTTCCTCTTCTCCCATTCCCCTTCAGGGGGCCACAAACCGAGGGTCCCAGTTAGGACTAGCCCGCTCCCATCTCCCCAGAAAATTTGGTGCTCTAAGAGCGAATCTGTGGCATTTGTAGCGTATACAACCCCTATATTGGAAACAATTATGAAGCTCTATGTTGTGCGAAAGTTACATTGGGCCAATGTTTTGGCGGCAGCGAAAATTTGTGGGGGGGGGGGGGGGTAGCACCCCCCCCCCTCCCCCGTAGCTACGCCACTGCCCTGGTTACAGAGAATTACTAAATTTAACGCTATTACATAACTGAAGTAAATTTTATGATTAACAACTGGAACATTTCCAAATAAATACATTGAATGGACGAGAGATATTTTACCAAAATTCCCCATTTCCAGAGACAGTATTTGTAAATTATTTCTTTCAAAGTGGACTCACGCGACTTTCTGAATTTTGTGAAATGTGAATAAAGAGGAAATACATACGGCTTCTAAAACGTTCTCTACCACGTCTGTGTTCATCGAATGAAGAATAATTTTGTCCTGCTGGGATTCTCTTAGTGATATCAGCGTTCTCCGCAGCTCATTATCTCCTGGCGATGTTATAACATTTGGAAGGCGCATGGGCCAAACATTTCTCTTGTGACGTGCAAGTTTCAAAACAGGTGAAAAGTCAGCTGAAATATCGAAAATGAAAACCCCAAAAGTCACAGAAAGATTTTGAATGATACAAGTTGCGTTACACAGAAGTTAAAGTAAAACCATTTCTTTTTCAACTGGTAGGGTGCTGGAAGGCCATATTTGGGCTTCACTAAAAACCACAGGTCGTGACTATATCATCTATACTCGACTGAAGGTGGTTTCATATTGACCCTGACAACAGGGCTGGGAGGAGTTAAAATTTTCCTTAACACGTTAACGTGTTAAATAATTCTGCGTTAACGAGTTAAATGACGTTAAATGTTAAAATGAACAAAATGTTAATACCTTCAGCCATTGTCATTGATTTGAATTTGAATATAATTGAACTTACGCACAGTCGTTAAGATAGTTCTCTCAAATTATCGTAAATTCTAACATTCAGCGATGTTTTCATTTAAGAATACAATCGCTTCGGCCGTATCCTTAGAAAGAGAATACCAGTCCTTACATTGGAAATAGGCGTTCGGATGAAGCTGATATTTCTGTATCGTCAAATATCGGTGGAGAAACTTCGCCAACGTTGGTAGCAGGACTACGGACATCTAAATTATTCGTGTTCTTCAATTTTCGTCAAATGGCGCAAAATTCAACGTCATCGGCACGCGCGATCCGGTTTGGGTGAACATAAGATAACGTATTATACAATTATAATCTTCAAAGTTAAACGTTATTAACTTAGTTTAATTTTTTTAACGTTGTAAAAAAATAATTTAACACGTTAACATTTGAAACGGTAACTGCTCCCAGCCCTGCCTGGCAAGAATCAAATTAGTTACATCTGATTGGATCAAATGCAGCAGAACAATGTGTGGTCAAAGGAAGCACGTGGTCAAGAAAATGTAGCACTTTACCAGTTAAATTATTATTACTTTTGGTCGAAACGTTACTAAACAGTAATGAATAAATCAAATTTCAGATTAATGCCATATTTCTTAGTCTTGTCCGATTGTGCCATGTCAGTTTTTAAGCACTGTCATTGCCAATAATACAAACAAATCATTATTACAGTCTTTGAAGTTTTATTGACTCATAATGTGCCGCATTTGATCCACACTGTACAAATATGGGGTTTTTTTTCGTCAAAAGAACAAATAAAATATGTACCTTATGAGGTGAAAAGCAACATTTCATTCGTCGAGGCCCCACTCGGGCAATGTACAAGTTGACACTTTTTCGTAAAGTGATGTTGACGTCTTCCCATACAACGTGGACATTCCTAAGCGCTTCAAGAATAATTGATTGCATTGCAGTGGTCTGAATTAGATAAACCTATCCCAAGGTGAAGCTGGAGGTTAATGTCCCATAGAGTCGAACCGGGTTGAAGGGTGACGAGGTGAGAACGGAAAGTCAAACCAAACATCACAAAGTCAACAAACAGCGGGGTCCAACCCAAATATGTTTACTGTTATAAAAAGCAACTAAAATTTAACAAATTTTTCAATTGATTAATTTGAGTGACTAAAAAATCACATTTCCATATAAATAAAATGTATTGAGTTTTGATATAATATATAGAGGATATTCACGAAAATTTGATGAATACCGAAAATATCTCGTGAGTGGCTACAAAGAAATATGAGGATCTTCACGAGCGACGCAGTAGCCACGAACGAGATATTTTCGGTATTCATCAAATTTTCGTGAATTTTCTTTTTATTTAATGCTCTACGACTACAAACTCTCCAATTTGTGGCCTTTATTTGCCATTAAGGCGCAAAATTTATGTGCCGAACCGGCGTCCATACAAAAATTACAACAACCAAACTCCAACCATTGGAATGTGTGAATATCCGCACAAAAAGTAGTCCCGTCTTATTTCTCCCCTAACTTTACGATTTACCAAGGCTGGCGAATTGAAATAATCGCAATGTGTTTCGAAGAAATAGAACAATAACAAAAAACACCACTTTCTTATTTTCAATAACAAGACACGTCATTTTATTTTTTTTGAACTCAATGCACTGAAGACGTGTGAAGTTGAACTGAAGAAATTTGAAAGTGATTTCGGCTTTTCGCTGGAAGGTGAATGAGAAAGTCAAACTTTGAAACCGCTGATTTAATGAATTGATTTAGTCACTGTCACTATCAATTATTCGAATTCGTTTGTATTTGGGACTCTGGAATTCATTACTGATGTGCTGACTCGTTTAAAGTACATGTGATTCGTCATCCGAACCTACGATGAAATATCGATTTCTAAATATCATTTTGATATTTCGTTTTGCCGACCGACAGGGGAATATGACTTAATTTTTCAGCGTGAATTGATGCCTGAGCATTAAATAAATCTGTATTAATTGAGACCAGAACTGAAAGTGTTGCACAAAAATCTGCTACAAATACAAACCTTGAGCTAAAAATGCCACCTTGTCCCAGTTCAGTTGATCGACAACATCAGCAATTGCTGTAGACAGTGATCTGCGGTCTGGAAGAATGGGAATAAGTTTTGCATGCACTTCTGATCCAGACGTTAACAAATGAAACTGATTTTTGACGACATACTCTGGAGATGTGAATACGTCAATATAAGGACCTATTGCCACGCCCATAGAAGTATCCTGGAACACGGTCCAAGCTAAAATAGAAGATAAAAAACACTATTTATTTATTTATTTATTGGTGTTGAAGATCACATACTTATGCACAACGGCTTACCGTGACCGTGACAGGTTTACGGGTCTTTCCAACTTCCGTCCGACCCATTATACAATAAAGTTATGGTCACCATTTTTAAAGTTTTCAATTTCGACAGATGATAATATCGTCTGTTGCCAAACAAACTGGTGTCACATGATTATCACGTGATCGGCACCGGTACGCTTTCAATTGCAACGAAGTTAAAAAACTTAAAACCAGACCCGATATTTACCGCTTTTAAGTCAGGAATGAAGGCTTAAAATGTATACAGACTTACTTACAAAATACAGCTGTTTATTTTTATGGCTTTGCTGGCATTTTACATATTTAATAATTTAAATAAAAATCACATTGTTTACAAGTTGAAGCCATTTCCCTTTCCGAGTGTACGACAGCAAGGAACAAAAATCACGTGACGTGACGGGCTGTTAACGAGAGTTTTCACCCATTAACGGCCCGACAAGTCAAGTGACTTTTTGAAGTTGAGCGTTAAGTTCTTGTAATGCCCTATTAAACTTTGTTAATGTACTAGAGAACGCCCGCTAAAGTGGTAATAATGGTGTGTTGTCTGAAAATAATTACTGAACTTTCTTAACACTAGAGAGTCGATCATCTATGACACTGATCTGGAGACAATACTATAAAACGTTTACAATTGTATTTTCTAGAATTATATTTTCTACCTTTTAATACAACTGACTGAAATGAATCAATAGCATTTTAAAAGATGTGGCAATTTGCCAACTGGCAAATTGCCACTTCTTTGAAAATGCTAATGGTTCATTTCAACCCATTTAAAGTCAAAACTAGAAAATACAATTCTAGAAAATGCAATTGTAAAAGTTTTATAGTATTGGCCCCTGGTCGTATCAAGATCCAGGACCGGAAAAGTGCGCGTTCTGGTTCAAAGGTTTAAGTATCAACATACCATGTGTGAGACTGTCATAAACGCTGGATGGATTACTGTTGTCAAATTCGACGCTTGTTATATCAATGGTGCAAAAACTCTTTCCTCGTGGTGCATTATTCTTCAGATACTCTGCTATATCCCGATAGATTTCGACGTTTGTTTGATTCTTGAATCCCAGAACACCTGAAAATTTAAATTGAGTTAATCTGAGCATTGGTAGGCAGTAAATGCAATCAGTTCCTCAGGTAGGTCATCAGTGCTGCTACAGATATGGGTTGAAGGACACTCCGTTCCATCCAGACGACTTACAGAATGAAAGACGCAGCTCCACACAGAACACCGGCACAATGACATGAGGCATAGATTGAAATTAATGGATGGTTTTCATGTAAGAGGCATGCTCTATATATGTCATATAATTTCAATTCAAGCAGTTGCATCTTCACGGATCTTCCATTAATTGAGAGTCATGTCTTTAAAAGCTGGAACCATAGACCATTATGTCATATAAATATATATAGTTGACATATAGTTCGGTGCCTCTTACATTATGGCCATCCCGCAATTACCGGAGAAGATTTAATTTAGCTAGAGCATTTTATTACACGCTTGTTCCTTTCCATGAAATCCCCATCTACAGCAACACTAAACCACGTGGAAAATGAAAATCTGTTCCGTACACATGTGCCGAACGAAATCGTTGACGGATTATTGTTATTTATAAAGAAGCGAAATTTCACTGGAATTGTCTACAAATCGTGCACCGTAATTACAATTTGAATCACTAGCGATGGCTAAAACCTTCGTCTCCGGAGTTCCAATGTGTTCTATGTGCCAGTAGGCACATAGAACACATTGGAACTCAGGGGACGAATTAGCAACACGAGTTTCCCTCGCAAATTTGGTTGGCGAAAATATGTTTTCTTTTTGTTGATAGTTGTCAAATGAATTGCCAAATGCCCTTCTAATAATTATTTTTAAAGACGTGAAGGTATGTAAATGGGTTAATCGAATGGTACTTGTGCCAACGCGGAAGGATAAAACTCGAAGCCTGCGGCCTCTCGTTCTGTCTTTCCGCGCTGGCACTCGTGCCATACCGATTAACCCATTCACACACGCCTGTCGTTCAGTGTATAGACCAACCTTTAGAACACACAAAAACAATATCAATAACATACATAGAATTTCCCCAAATATCCGACAGTAATCACCGTAGAAGTTTCTTTGTAACAGTTACCAATCGAGCTGGAGGTTGTTCATGAATTTGAACCTGTCCAGTGCATTGAATGACAACGAGCCGCGAGGGTGTTACGGCACGGGACAGGTTGTTCAAATTCGTGAAATACCTACAACAATGTTGGTAATTAACTTACACCCTGTTCTTTGTGCAATTGACAAAACGCACAGAGTAGGTAGTGGTGATATGGGCACTGCAGACCAGTGACCACGGTGGTCCAGAAATTTACAGACTTAAATGGGAAAAAATGGTTCAGAATTATGCCGCGACGGTACTGGTAATGTTACGCAATTTTTATCGCATTACTGAAGTGTCGAGGTCGCGTAATCTTCACTTCAATCCTGAACCAATTTCGGATCGATTTCTGCACCACGAGTTGTGCTCTTGAAATATTATTTTATTATCAGTTATGGAACGAATACGGCAGCAGACAGACTTCCAGGAACCACTGGTGCCCGACGTCCACTCTGTGAGTTGAATGCATATATTTTCCGTGTTCTATATGTCATAACCTCCATTGTGATGTATAATTTGCGTGTATTTATTTATTTATTACGGATTAATGACACTATAACAGCCAAGGTCATATCGTGTCGGTGACAGATTTACGGGTGGAAGACGACGGGGTTCCCGGAGAGAACCACAGAACAACGACGAGCAGCTGCCAGCTCCCCAACATCATAACTCCGCACTGCAGCACAGGCTGGGTTAGATTGGTTGAAGACATGTGCACCATCGACGTGCAGTACGCCTTGGTACACGGCGTCATCATGCCCCATGTGAACAATCGGATGAAGTGCCTTGCCCAAGGACACAACGCGGGAGCCCGAATCGATCGCTCAGACGGTCACCCATCCAAGCACTAACCGGGCACGACGTTGCTTAACTTCAGTGATCTAACGAGAAACGGTTACCGCAAAATTTGTGTATATATAATGCAAAGTAAACAAATTCCCCTTACTTGTCTAGCACCTTACCTAAACGAGTAATTGGTTATATACTTCCAGAACCATTTCAGCATTTTCAACCCTTTACCCAACGCACACGATATCACCAATTGTTTTTACCTGCGTCGCCAGCGGCAGAGCAGGTCTAGTAACCGCTCGACTCCGTCCGTCCGTCCGTCCGTCAGTCCGGGCCAACATTGGGGGTTTAGGGGATATTATTATTAGGGGCTACCTCCAAATTAAGGTAGTGTTAGGGTTAGGAGTGGGGTGGGGTTAGCCCCAGAGTAGGGCTTAAGGTTGGGGAGGGTTAGGTCCCGGGCGGGGGGGGGGTAGGGTTGGCGTTTTAGTTTTAGTAGCCCCTAAACCGAAAAATAGCTCCTAATCCTATTGGTTTGGCTAGGGTGGGGTTGGGTCAGGGTGGGGTGGGGTGGGGGTGGGGTGGGGGTTAGGGGTAGCCCCAGAGTAGGGCTTAAGGTTGGGGGTTAGGTCCCGGGGGTGGGTGGGGGTTAGGGTATGAAAGGGAATGATTTTATATTTGGTCTGCTGCTTCATAATGTAGTTGTATCGTGCACCTAATTTTCAGATCTGCCGTGCAGCCACTTCCTGTTTGCCAATACTTTGAAGTCTGTTCATCTCTGTAATGAACTGCATGCAGCGACCCAGGTCCAGACCCGGTATTGGTCTTGGCTTGTTGTAATTATGTTTTAAAAACAAAAATTCAAAAAATGTCTACAAAACTATATCAAGCCACCTCTCATTGGAACGAGCACGATCCAATGAGGTGCCACGTGATATAGTTCTTTGGACATTTTTTGGAAGATTTATTTCTATTTTCAACTGCTAAATTTGTAACTTACGCGGGTGCGTGCGCCCTTGCCTCAGGTGAAGGTTTAAGGATGGGGGTCGCGGTGGTCTCACTTCCCTCGAGTGACTGATCAATACGGTCAGTCTTTTTTAAGTAAAACCTCATCTCACTACTCTTTAGCGTACACCCGCCGTGGACTGGTAACTTTCCACGAGTGGGCAATATTTCCACGGATGCAATAATATCAGATTAGAAACACTCATTATGGGAACAATCATCAGAAATTTAATTAATGAAGCACCGGGTACAACCCGGTGCTTCATTAATTAAAATTTTGCTGATGATGATTTTATTACCTGGTGAACGCATGCGTGGATATTACGGCCTAGACGTGATTGTACTGTACTTCGCAAAGTGCTTTGAAGACGAGTAGAAGAGCAAGTCAAACACACAGAAATAAAGGATTGTATTCGACGATTAATCTTTTAACATCCTCAGTGGGATGTATACCAAAGACAAAAATATTTGATGAGCATACGATCCATTCGTACAAAGCTTCGATAACCACAGAGCGCTTTAAAATTTAATAATGAAATACAAAAGCGCGCATGCTCCATTTAGCAATTATGTCAGGCTTTGATTACGTCCTCTTTGATCTTTTCGGTAGAAAACACCCAATTGGCGAACCAATACCCAGAACATAAAGACGACATGGTTAAAGCCGAGTTCCAATTTGTGTCGTGATCTCAAGAGATTTTACCTAAATACCGAAATATCATCTGATGGAGACATACGCTAATGGGCAATACAATCGATACGAGATTCCCAACTACAAAATTGTTATTTGACATTTCATTTGCCTTGTATTGAGCATCATTCTCACGATGGAATCGTCTGGTATGAAATAATATAAGATAAATGATGATGCATAAAAATGTATTAACAATCAAAAATATTTCACAATTTTTAGATTTTAGATCTCCGTGTACATTTTATGATGTCATCAAATACGTTTTGTGGGTTGAAGTGGTTGCCCCCACCTTATCTGTCAGACCTGCTCGAATATTATTAACCCTCTAGAGCACTTCTTTCATCCGACACGCTATGCTCGCAACAGCCTAGCGACCAGCTACGTACTGCTGGTGATAGGACATTCTCCATATGCGGTCCTAAGCGGTGGAATCAACTATTATTTTAAATATCATCTTTTAATTTTTTCAAAAAAATTCAACAAAACCATATCATGTGACCCCTCATTGGAACGAGCTCGACGAGCTCGTTCCAAAGAGGGGTCACATGATATGGTTTTGTTGAAATTTTTCGAAAAAATAATATTTTTTCAGCTGCTGAATTTGCATATCACGCGGGCGGATGCGGGCGATTCGTTGGGTAAAGGGTTAAGTAGGCTAGTTCAGTTTCAAATTGAAGATTAAAAAAAAATTTCCGCCAGACTTTTATTGATCTTTTGTAATTCTCTGTACGCCTCTCTTAGTTTTCCTTTAGTGTGTTTTATGTGTATGTCAGCGTTAGTACAACCAAAGAGCATTTTTAATGGAAATTTAGGCTAAATAATCATATTATTACCAAACTATCATGAAGTCAGAAACTCATCTAGTCTAATTAATTTTGTTGAGCTGGTGATTTATTTATCATTTAAATACTGTTTTCAAAAAAGGTAGCCTCGACATGTAACATTTAAGAATTGAATGCAATTTTTATAACCTTTATTGGAGTATGGAATCCACTCGGGATTCATACATAATTTGTACCCATTCCCACACGTCCATACTCCAATGAAGATTATAAAAATTGCATTCATTTCTTATAAATACATTCCGTAACTGTTTAAACTACTTTTTACCAAACAACAAAGCAGAAAGACGAAATAAAACATGTACGAACCTACGAGGCGAAAAACCACCCTCACACAAACGACAAAGCGCACAACTCTGATTTTTAATTTTCACAACTTTAGAAATGGAAACGAGTATTTTAGTAACGAGCTTTATGACACAGTTGGGAAATGTCACAAAAGAAACAGCAGCGGAGTTGATCACTGCGAGAGGCGCTTAAAGTTAAAAGCCCGCCCAAACACCGCCCGAATTACACTCTGTCAACTGCGCTGTACCTTAAATGCGGGTCAAAGTTCGACCAAATGTATTCATTGGATAATGAATTACATTTGGTCATGACGTTTTCATCCAGCAGACCAATGGGAATTGAGTATTTGGACACAGAACGTATAACTACATAAACAATGTAATTATTACTCGATGCCAATTGAAGAGACGTTCTCTTTCTGAATCGAAAGTTCGCACGTGCAGTTGCTCTCCTCAATACAGACTTGTATTTTGTATAGACGTTTTTTTTATTTATATTGTTGTAATATAAAAGGTTATAAAGTTTCATATTTTTAAACCCAACTTGACATGAAACGCGCATTGTTTGTATTGTGTACCAGATTTACTGTGATAGACAAATGGCCGCACCCTTTTGAATAACGACCTGTGATTTTCTGCTCGATCACAATAGACATTCAGTAATTATTATGTTTGGGGATTAATTAACCCTTTACCCAACGTAACGGAAAAAACCGGCCAGCGCTATTCTCAAAAATCGCCAATTAATTTTCAAAATATTTTCATTTTTTGTCTCAAAAACATAGGTTATGACCCCTTGTTGGAACGAGCTCGTCGAGCTCGTTCCAACGAGGGGTCATAACCTATGTTTTTGAGACAAAAAATGAAAAAAATTAGTTATTCAAGAATTTTTTTTGCAAGTGTCGTCTGCTTTTCATGTTAGGTAAAGGGTTAAGCTCAAAGCAAATAAAGACACCGTTATCATTTTACTGTCATATGTTGAACACCAATAGAATATTTATTTTTACAAATGTAAATGTATCCTATTAATGACCTTTAGACACATTTAACAAGTCGTATAATAGCCTTTGACGCCAATATATACAACATAACCTTAGTAATAAACGTCAAATTATACCAGCGCTGTTAGAAAGAACCGTTCGTGTTTTAATACCATGATCTATTTACGAAAGGAGCTAGTATAAATAGAGGACACGGAGGGCGTGGTGGCTAGATGGTACCGGTATTCGACTTCAAACCGAAAGATCCTGTTTCGATCCCCATCAGCGGCAACTGCCTTGTGTCCTTGGGAAAGCAACTTAACCCCGAATGCCAACGTGGGGGTGGCAGGGGGCGGTGGCATTGTGCACTAAGGCGTACTGTACGTCGATGGTGCACTTGTCTTCAACCAAAACGACCCCTGCGTGCGAGGAGTTGGTACGCTGGGGAGTATGACAGCTGCACTTTTGCTGATCGCCGGGTACTCTTGCTTCATCCACACAGGGAAACTACCTGAGGTGACCCTGGCTGTCAAAGGTGTCTTTAAGCCCAAATAAAAAGAATGGAGGAGCTACAAAGATTAACAATTTACAATGAAATTTACGAAACTCTTTCAGTATATTAGGCCTGGAAGTCGCCAAAAAGGCGAGTTCCGGGACTAATTTACTTGACGAGTGTCTCTTCAACTCCTGAGCTTCTGGGTATTTTCTTTAACTTCTCATAAAATCAAGTTATGGCTGCTGCAAAGGGAATCATTTAAACGTTATGTACTACTATTTGTAAATAATTAATCCGTTCACAAGAACCAAAATTCTACCCCTACCAGGCAACGGGATATTTTTGTACTGCGCAAGAAAATTCATCTGTTGGAGGCAAAGAGATAAGATACCAGAAGTCGGAAATTTCAGGGACCAATACTACAAAAATGTTTTACAATTGTATTTTCTAGAATTGTATTTTCTACTTATTAATATAACTAACTAAAAAGAATCATTAGCATTTTAACGTGTAGAGTGCTGGAAGCCCATATTTTGGCTCTATTCTTGAGTGCAGGTACCGCAACTTGACGCCTTCAAATTCAGTGGCTATGCTTTGTATTATCTTTGAAGTGATATTATTTAGTCTGTTAGGATTTGCCCTGTTACAATTTATGGGAGAGTGCCCACAGGCACTCTCCCATAAATTGTAACAAGCCAAAGACAATTAAACAAATTTTGATGGTCAAAAATAATTCAGCCCTCTACCAGTTAAAAGATATGGCAATGTACCAACTGGCATATTGCCACATCTTTGAAAATGCTAAAAGTTCATTTCAACCCATTTAAAGTCGTACCTAGAAAATACAACTGTGAAAATTTTATAGTTCTGGGCCCTTGCGTCTTGTGTCGTTGCCAAGAAATTACAAGTGATAATTCGTCTCTTGTCTTCTTCAGAATAAGACTAACATGAAGGCTAGAAATCAATCACACATTATTTGTTTATTTATTTATTGGTGTTTTAGGGTTACATAGTTCTGCACAATGGCTAATAAAGACCACGACAGTTTTACGGGCGTAGGAAGCCTGAATACCCGGAGAGAACCATCGAGCAACTGTCAGCTCCCCAACATGCTAACTCCACACAAGCAGTGTTTGCATTTGTTGAAGACAAGGGCACCATCGACGTGCAGTTCACCTTAGCACACAACGCCACCGTGCTCCCACGTGGGCAATGAGAGTGAAATATCTTGCCCAAGGACACAACGCGGTTGCTGCAGGTGGGATTCGAGCCGAGACCTCTCGGCTTTTGCAGCCTGCATCTCTAACGACTCAGCCCCCCCCCCCCCCCCCCCCCGTCCCCAACCACACATTACTGGCTGGACTTTTTATCTTAAAAATGTTATGCCGAAAACCACATATTTACAAGGAAGCATCCAGTCATAACGCATGAGGTTACTTCAGTTATATGTCTGGGAATGCCTTGATTATGACAATGGCCGAGTTGTGTGCAAAATTATTCAAATAACTGGGATATATCAGTCCGAAATGTTATTAAATATCTAATTTGTAATAATAAATTGAGAATTCGGTCAATAAATCCCGTATTTTAAAGCTCTGTTACACGTGACATAATAAATTGAATACTCATTTCTTGTTACACGTGACCTAACGAATTGAATACTCATTTTTTCAAGGCCAAACGTTGATAATTTCAGCCAAAACCTCTAAGCGAAACAACAAATTACATTCATTTTTCATTGGGGTTCCTTCAATGACCCTTTTAACAACACCTTATCTAACGAATCACCGCAATTTACAAATTAAGCAGTTGGAAAAAATCAAAACATATCAACAAAACCATGCAATGTGACCACTCATTGGAACGAGCTCGTCGAGCTCGTTCCAATAAGGGAGCACGTGATATGGTCTTGTTGAAATATTTTGACAAGGAGTTAAATAATAAGAGTGTTTCATTTTGGCCTCAGAAGCAGCGCTTATGTTATGAACCATCATTTGAAACAAGTTCGTTCCAGTAGGGGGTCATCAGCTAAGTTCTCGGGTCCAAGCACTGAAAATATGTTTAAGGTGCTTTATAAGTAAGTGAAATTTGTTTCCTTTGAAATTTCCATATCTGATATTCCTTTAATTCAAATTAAATACACACAGATTACACACCAAAATGAAGGCTGTGATGAATAGAAGACGAAAAATATATGCAGTCAACTAGGCATCAATGGTTCCTGGAAGTCTGCAACCGCATTCGTACCAGAACTGATAATAAAATAATATTAATTTGAATTTAAGGAATATCAGAGTAGTGTTTATACATCTTCTTTTGTTTTATTTCAAATGAAACAAAATACTGCATTTTGATTGGCTGAGAGGCACGGTGTAACTTGCAATCAACAGTGGCTTTTTACACCGTGTTTAACCATGGTGTAAAAACAAGAATATACAAGAGCAAGCTATATGGCTAAAAAAAGTACCCATTTTTAATTAATTCATACCTTCTGCTCGGTTATGTTGGAACAAAAATAAAAATACAGGAAATTTAATATTCATGTGCAATAAAATATTACAGATATGGATGTCATTGGAACTGGCTCACTGAGCCAGTTCCAATGACATCCATATTTGTCTGGTTTTATTTAAGAAACTTGCAAAGTACAAATTTTCTGTCAGTTTTTTTCCCACAATGTAGGTTAAAGTATTAAGTGCACTAATATTCTTCGAAATAAATCCGTTATCCTTGTATTTTCCAGAGTGTATGGGAATTTACACCGGTTTGGAAACTCATACACCCTTCGCCTCAGGGTGTATGAGTTCCCAAACCGGTGTAAATTCCCAACACCCTGGAAAACACAAGGATAAATAATAGTATCCTAAAAACACTCTTTACTACCATATGTATCATTTCTATTAGTATCATTTATGCGGGGGCGCGGTGGCTCAGTTGGTAGAGGTGCAGGCTGCAAGCCGAGAGGTCCTCGGTTCGAATCCCACCTGCGGCAACCGCGTTGTGTCTTTGGGCAAGACACTTCACCCCCATTGCCCACGTGGGGGCACCACGACGTTGTGTACTAAGGCGTACTGCACGTCGATGGTGCGCCTGTCTTCAACCAATGCTAACCCTGCTTGTGTGGAGTTGGTATGTTGGGGAGCTGACAGTTTCTCGCCGTTGCTCTGCGGTTCTCTTCGGCTTCCTCCACCCGTAAAACTGTCACGGTCGTGGTTAGCCATTGTGCAGAAATATGTGACCTTAAACACCAATAAATAAATAGTATCATTTATACTGCAAAATAAAGAAATCAATCAATCAGAGGTGGGAATTTCAAAATAAACAAAATTCCATAACTTATATAGCACCTTAAGCTGCACTCCTTTAAGGTGCTATTTATTTATTTATTTATTTATTTATTTATTAGGGTTTAACGATACTTTAACAGCCAGGGTCATATCATGTCAGTGACAGTTTTACGGGTGGAGGAAACCAGAGTACCCGGAGAGACCAACCGAGCAACGACGAGCAGCTGTCAGCTCTCCACCATTGTAACTCTGAACTCTACATCGCGGCACAGGCATGGTTAAATGGGTTGAAGACATGCGCACCATCAACGTGCAGTACGCCTAAATACACAGCGTCATCGTGCCCCCATGTAGGCAATCGGTTAAGGTGCTACAAAAGTAACAGAATTTTGTTTATTTTGAAAATTCCACCTCTCATATTCCTTAAATTCAAATTAAATATACACAAATATTATACATTAAAAGGAAGGTTGGGGGTTAGAAAACACGAAAAATATATTAAATCAACTCATAGAGTTGACAGCAGGCACCAATGGTTCCTGTAAGTCTGCTGCCGTATTCGTACAAGAACTGATAATACAATAATATTTTCTAAGAACAACTTGTGGCCAAATGTGCTTCACATGTCCAAGAACAAAGCTTGTCCATCAAGATCATTCAAAACACAGCGACAGAGCTACAAGGGGTAAATTTCTAAAGCGACTGCTTTGTTTTTATTTTCACTTTCGATTTCTGGTCAACGCCATCGGCCGGAAAAAAGCATCGAAAAACAACGCCGTCTAAAATCAAGTAATGAGAGAGATCGCCTTAATACAGCACACTGTTATTATATAGAGACTGCACAGTTGCAATATTCTGTGCAAGGTATCATGACATCTGGTGAAATTTCTTAGAATTACGATTTTATTTTTCGATGGAAATTCGTGGTATCAGGTGATTTGCGCATGTCCGTCGAACATGGAAACCACCTTCAATAAAAAAAATACAGACAGTGTTGTCCTTTCCCAAAATGCAGTCCTATCGCTGCATTCGAAAGTGTTGTGAATGCCTAGTTTTGTTTTTGTATATGTGAAGCACATTTTGCCACATGCTGTTCACCGGAAATATTATTTTATTATCAGTTGTGGGACGAATACGGCGGTAGCAGACTTCCAGGAGCAAGTGGTGCCTGCTGTCAACCCTATGAGTAGCTTACATATGTGTTTCGTGGTCTCTACATCTCAACCTTCATTTTGATGTATAATCTGTGTATATTTAATTTGAATCTAAGGAATATCAGAGGTATGAATTTCAAAATAAACCAAATTCTATTACTTATATAGCACCTTAAGGGGCTATATAAGTAATGGAATTTTGTTTATTTTGAAATTCTCAACTCTCATTTTCAAAATTTCATTACTAATATAGGCCCTTAAATGGAGTACTCTGAATGATGGGTATTAAATTATAGCTTCCTTGATTTAGCTTGAGCATTACAGGTAAATTATGCTAGTGTCAAAGTGAGACAAATATGTACTTAATTTCTTGAAAAAATGAAGAATTATTAAAACTCTTTCACACGTTCTAATTCTATTTTGGTATCTGTTGTGAGTTTCAATAGCATGTTTGGAGAAGGGGAAACCTCGAGTTTAGCGTATCTTTGCCAGTAATTACCTATGCCGACTTGTTAACTGTTTGTCATTCATTTAAGGTGCTATATAAGTATTGGAGAGTTAGCTTGAAAATAGGTGATAGGTTATTGTCGGTGTCCTCAAAAATCTAAACCAAATAATAATTTGTCACTTTCCATGGTGTTCGTCCATATTTATGAACAATGCTTCGCAGTTTTGGACATCAAAAAATTCATTTTTTTACATTTTTAGATATTTGGCACCCATCGAAAATAACATGTCACTTATTTTCAAGCTAAATTGTCCATAACTTATATAACACCTTAACAACGCACTCATCTCTTGGCTCCTTGCCACATCCATATCAACGTTGTTCGAGCTGTTTTTTAATTAACCGAAAGTGTTGAATAGGTGGAGTTTGAATATTTTGCAAACGATATTATGGCCAAAGGTGAGCCCGAGGCCATTACCTGGCCGCAAACCCTGAGCCGAGTTTATTATCTGACTTGAAACCAACAATATCTTACCTCCTACAAGTATCTGGGAATTTCATTTGTTCAAAGACGTCACATGCAGACTGCAAAACCATATACTGCCTGTCAACATCAATATACGCTGACACCTATGGGTAATCTCCCCTTTGTTAATTGATTATTCAAAATGGCGGCAGCCGATAAACGGTTCAAGTTGAAAGATTGAGTGTTGGAAGCCCATATTTGGTCTGAAGTGCAGGTTAGGCAACTTAAAAGGCTTCATATTCTGTGGATGTGTGTCATGTTACCTTCGAAATGAAACTGTTTGGTATGTATGAATTTGCCTTGTTACAATTTATGGGAGCGTGCCTGTAGGCACTCTCCCATAAATTGTAACAAGGCAAAGACACGTGAACACATTGTGAGAATTCTCTCATTTAATTTTGATCGCTGTTGTTATTAGTTCTGTGCATCGATGCAGCAATCGGTGAGATATATTCGTTACACAGTTTGTTGGTGGCCTAATATGGTATATATGGTGTCAGTTAATTCCATATTGGACTCGAGCTTCGCTCGAGTCCAATATGGAATTAAATGACACAGGCCACCAACAATCTGTGTAACTAATATTATACTAAGTCATTGTTTTAAAGCAAACAAATAGAAATCCTTTAATAGCGAAAGGGATTAAGAAAAATTGAAGATGTGAAAAATTTGACTGGTAAGTTAGTATTTGGCATAAGTCACCGATGAAGGGAACTCAGGGGAAACATGTACATACGAAAATCAGTGTTTTGGAAATACATGACCATTTTTTTTTATTTATTTGTATCAAAAGCATTTAGATTCCACAAAACAATGTAGACAATTTTGTTGGAGTGTTTGAACAGGTAATGCAATATTAAGGGGACGTCCAACCTAGCTTTGGTCAAATTTCATGTAATTTTCTCCCAAGTCCAGAGAAGGTTAGAAAGGAATAACCGCAATAAATTATATATTAATTTTTTTGGAATGAAACATAGATTTTGTAGAAACTAATATTTGCCACGGTACCGTTACCATGTGGCAGAAAGCAATGCCTGAAAGTCTGCTATGGCATAAGTAAGAAACAAGATTTTATTCAATAAAATACCTTAAATTTACTGAATAGTTAAATTCGGCAGTACTTTTAGTACAGACTCGGAGAAATCTTTTTCTTATTCTTGCAAGGAACGGACAGCAAGATTAATTGTAACTCACGATGTCTAAATTTCAAAAGGGCTACCATTTTTCTTGTGTTTGTTTACCTTTTATGATGTTCAACACGGGTTAAATCCACACAGTTCACAGGAACAAGTCTTGAGTTATGAGAGAGTGAATCAGTGTAACATGAAGAATGTCCAATGTGGCTTTTGTCAATGTGCTGTGAGCATACCCCCACAAGTCTATGCCATTTTACATGAGATCTGTGTCAAAGAAGATGAGATTGACACACCAAAAAAGGGAAAACTACCAAACGTCCTCATTTGGTATTACAGTACATGGAGAGTGTATTATCATTAAATCACCCGCAGAGTGGAGATTCCACCTGAGCAATAATTGCAAATTTGTTGCAAAGCATAACCATCACAAGCAAAGTTCCAGCCAATGGACCTCCGGGTTAAACCCGGAGGTCCATTGGCTGAAACTTTCCTTGTGTTTTTTGTCCATATGTACAGAATTTGAAAGTGATACTTTGGGTGATACTCCACTCTGCGGGTGTTTTAGTTACAATCCACTCTCCACGTACTGTATCTGTAACCATTTCTGGGGTTGCATGAGCAATGACAGCTGCCAAGAGTGCCATTTGAATACTCAAGTGTGGCCAAAACAACAAAATGACCGTCCTGTGAGCAGAATACTTTCACCAATCAGCTTCGTTAAATTAGAAGACATGGCTTCTAATGCATTTGCGTACATGGTTTGGTATGTTTCATTTGTTTTGAAACTATCGCTCTTCTGTAGCTGATGTTTGTGGTGTCTTGGCTGTTGCTTTCTCGTGAGATTTAAGAACATTAATAACCGATCTGCTTACCAATACAAATTTTATAGGCAATGGCTTACCAGCCTGAACAATATCGGAATTAAGCTGGGTATTAAATTAATTTATCTAAAAACTTAAGAGACGTTGTGATCTCATTTCGGTAATTCGTGTGTTTTTTGTCCGCTAGGCGGCGGCTTTCTATTTCTGTCCACAGACTGTCAACACACATAGATTTTCGCAACCTTTTGGTGCCAATAACGATCAAAATCGACGTTGGTCCAGCTTACACACAATGCGATTGTGCGCGGAAGACATTTGAATTTACAATGGCTCGACATTTCGCTATATTTGGTGAACAGGAAAGAACCTTTCTGAAAATTCTCCTTGACATTGGTCTTCTGTTTTGCCTAGTAGACTTCACCAACCCTTCTTTACGCCACTAATATAGTTCGGCGACACTAAAATTATTTTTTCGTAAATATATAATTGTGAAGACTGCAGTGTATGATGATGTGAATATATTTTTGTTTTCAAATATAATTTTCCACTTTTATGTTTTGATCATTGACACCGACTAAATAAGAGGAGTTCGAATCTGTGACGTATTAATCCCGTGCTGACACTTGCGTCATACTGTACAGGTTCTGAACTGAAAAGCGCTACTAAGGACTGCATCTTGCAATTACAGTAGAACCTGTCTTGAGAGACCGCCCTTTGGGCCACACAAAAGTGGTCTCTCAAGACAGGTGGTCTCTCATAACAGGTTTCAGGTTTTCTCAAGTCAGTGAATAACCAACCACAAAATTCAGAAATGGAGAATAGATTTTTGTAAATACTTTGTAGTTGTTCTTTTTTATGAAGTTTTTGTAACAAATTGAAATGGACTGTTATACAAATTATAAAAATAAATTAGTGTTGAAAATCTTCAATGAAGATTTTCAACACAAATTTATTTTTATAATCCTATCTGTCACATTTCAGGTATGTATGAAATTGTTTATTCAGCAATAATCCTAATCTTTTCACAGGGGTCTTATAAAAACATCTCTGTCTTTAATGAGTTATGTAACTGAATAGCCAATTGAAACCCAATTAAGAGCTTTTAATACTTTTAGTTATGTTAGTATAACCACAATGGATTTTCTAATTTCAGAACAGGTAAAAAGTTTTTGTCATCGTTTCAGTCTTCAAAGGGGCGGTCTCTCAAGACAGGTCCATTATGGCATAAAAATACAAGTTTGTACCAGGTTACAGTGGTCTCTCAAGGCAGGTTGTCTCTCAAGACAGGTGGTCTCCCATAGCAGGTCCATTATAGAGCAAAACCAATCGGTGCCTGGCAGATGGGGTCTCTCAAGACAGGTGGTCTCTCAAGACAGTTGTCTCTCAAGACAGGTTTTACTGTATCACATTGTCAGTTGAATATTTTCCTATGAATGTATCGCGTGTTGTACATTACATCGCCTCCAGATTCGAAAACAGCAGTAAAATGTTTGAAGGTTTCAGATCTTAGGAAAGCAAATTGTTTCCCAACTTGGCCCGAGAACCACGTGATCATAACAAGCAATGTCGTCCAGACACAATGCCTTGTTTGTGGTCATCCATTTCCCTCTGAGCGTTCTCACCACGTTGGTGATGAAATGATAAATGTGCTTTCTCCGAGTATGGTGTGTGGAGTCGTTTAACCCTTTACCCAACAAATCGCCCGCGTAATATGCAAATACAGCTGCTGAAAAAATATTATTTTTCGAACAATTTCAACACAACCATGTCATGTGACCCCTCTTTGGAACGAGCTCACATTATATGGTTTTGTTGAAATTTTAAAAAAAAATTTTAAAAAATGATATTTAAAATAATGAAGTTTGAAATCGTCTGCGTTGGGTAAAGGGTTATGAACCCTTCTGAAACTTTTCACTAGTCCTGAAACGGAAAAAGCATCATTTATAATGTGTCTGGGTCAGAAAATTTACCGGATTGATGTCAGAGTCGAAATTTTGAGGCCATGTCAATTTTAGAGTAGGAAATTTGAAACTCAAGTTTCCAGTTGGAAATAAAAGATCAAAATTTCTCATCATTAGTTGGAATATTAATATTTTTCAGGAACAATGTTAATTTATTGAATTTCCAACTATTTGATTTTTGACCTCGGAATTTCCAACTATTGAAAAAAAATACTCCTAGCTGGGGGTATCAGAAAAAACATTCATTGTGTGCGTGTTTTGGTATTAAAATAATATATCATATAATATGACGATAGACCTTATTTAGATTGTAATCGCCATCATTATATGCCCCTCGAAGACATAAATAAACACAGAACGCGGATGCAGCCCGTCGAGCAGTGTCCACCAGTAATTTTTGTCAGCAAATAAGAACTAGAGGTATTGTTTGCAAGCTCACAAAGTGATACCCCCCGCGCCTGAAATGTATCAGTTAGATTATCTGCCCTTGGAAATATCAGAACGGAATTATATTGCTTCATGCACATCTTCATATGGAGTTCTTCCATTGTGTAAAGTTTCATGAAAATTCTTCAAACGGTTTATGAGGAGTTGCGCTTATAAGGATGGGCAGACGGACAGACGGACGGACGGACGGACGGACGGACGGACGGACGGACGGACGGACGGACGGATTCCTATATACACCCCTCAAACTTTGTTTGCGGGGGGGTATAACTATTCAGTCGACCTATGATCAACCGCCATTCTTTCTTTGTCATTTCGCCCTTAACTACTTCGACCTCAATATTATCTCGGCCACTATAAGCTTGTCTGCCATTTTATTTTCCCCATTAACATTTGTAGGGATATTCTAATTACAAAGCTTGTTTTATTTTTGAGAACTTGAAAACAATTCCAAGGGACAATGTCTTTGATGGAAAGTGCGCTGGTATGCCATATCAAAATAGAAAACCATTATTGAAAAAATGTTGCTCAGGCTAAACATAAAAGTTTATTTTCAGTTTCGACCATTCACATTACGACCATGTCAGCCAGACTGAGCAAAGGCTATTAACCAAAGCCGCCATTCAAATTTTGTTATTATTATTTTGTTTTTGGCATCAAAAACATAGCTTATGACCCCAAAGAGTCATAAGCTATGTTTTTTTGTGGCAAAAAGTTGTTTTTTTTGTTATCCATGAAAGTATTTTACAAGTGTCCTGTACTAGTTGTGTTTGATATAGGGTTAATACAACATGTTTAAAAGCAACATATTTAGAATTGATGCTACTTCTGCAAACACTATAAGGGCTGCATGTAGAGCGTTGTCATCTGGTTGGGTATTGTGAGCAATATGCTATGGAGCAACTGGTGGTTTTTTTTTTTTGTCAATTCTGAATTTTGTCGTGTTGTGGTGCATGCGGCTGAGGACTTCCTCTCGAATTGGGACCAGAGACATCTGGACATGGTCCGGGACTCAAGGGTGAGCAAATAGAAGCTGAAAGTAGCTATAGCGAAAAGTTCGTTGCGAAGGCGCTGTTCTTGTGAATTTGTTATCCAACTTGCGCCCCTATACAGCGTTGTATCCCTCCTCTGGGATGCAACGCGGAGCGAACTTCGATCATACATCTAGCTAGATCTGCGTAAGTTGCTTTGTGTGTTACGCCGGGGAATGCAGCGATGAGTTAAAGCCACAAGAAGATGATTGTACTATTGTCGATTCGTTGCAGCTCTCGTCCAGTCTCTGACGTTTATAACCCTCACCAATTATCGCGATGCGAATATCCATATTATCAAGCAACTCTGCTGTGAAGATATCTTTTTTTTATTTTTTATTTGATCAAACTATGTCATGTCCATGCAGATTATTTGTAATAAAATTGCATGTTGTCAGGTCCGAATCCAGCAGTATTTAAAAAATCAGACATGGGGTGGGGGAGGGGGACATATGCCGATGGCATACACGAGATAAGCAGCACCGATGTGGGGAGGGTGCGTCCCCGTCCCGTTGATAAGGGTGGGAGCTTCCACCAAAGGGTGGGAGCCCCCAACCCCTATCAGCGGGGGAGGGGGTACCAGAGAGCAATTCTAGAGCTTCTGGATGCCCCATTTGTGACTTGTGCAGTTGCTACATTTAGTCAATTGTTAACAATATGTGTGACATTTCAAACTCTAAAGCTGTTTGCGTTTGATAGCTCCTGTCGGAAGCTCGCTCTAAGTCTACACATCATGGGGCAGCAATAATTTTCTGACAAAATGTAACAATTTCCGACAGAAATGTTCATATGGCCCCTCTGCACCCCCCTCCCCCAGCCACGGGCCTGCACGTTGTCGATATACTGCAAACAGGGCTCAAAATAAGTGGTTTCGCATCGCTATTTGCTATGCAAAACATGCTAAAAGCTACACAATTTTCAATTATGTATAGCATTTTGCGATACAATATATTCAACTGCAGCCTAATAGGCTGCAGTTGAATATCTTGTATTGCAAAATGTAAAAATGAAAATTTGCACAAAACTTTGCAAGCTTGTTCACTGATGCTTTACTCCGGATATAACATCAACTCCCCGTCTCGCATTAGCAACTTCACATGTAACGTGAATTTTATTGGTTTAAATTCATCTTGCATTGTTTCTGCATTTTGCATAAAATACCCAGTCAAAATAACTTTAAGCCCATCAAATTAAGAGATGTTACGCATTCGGAAATATCCAAGTCCATGCAGTTGTTAAAGGCAGTTCAGTTGAAAAAAACACAGCTAGTGCTTCATGTGTTGCAGCTCATTTGAAAAAGCACAGAAATGGATGGACATTATTCTATCTGTTCAGAAGAGTTCAATACAAAACAGTATGGAATAACTCCGGTACACAAGAACTGCTATGCAATTTAAACAAAATGCTATTCATTTTTCGGAAATGTGTAGCATTTTGCTACGCATAGAAAAAAGGTATTTTGAGCCCTGACTGCAAATAAAGTTTCATTCATTTATTGAAGTTGAAGTTTTAAGATTTATTGTGGATGATCCAAAATGTGATTGTGGTTTCGGGTATGAAAGCACGGAACACTATATCTTTAATTGCCCTCTCTTCATGATCCATAGACAGACCTTTTTAAACAAATTAAACAATGTTAATGTATCCCTAAATACTCTTCTCTTTGGCGATCCCCAGTATTCAGATGAGGCTAATAATTTGCTTTTTGTGGCTTTCCAGCAATATATAATCGACACTGGGAGATTCGATAGTCGCTGGTGGTGAGTGTGAGCAGTCACCAACTGCTCACACATCCCGCTGGATACTACTGAATCCGTCAGTCCCACTTATTTTTTTTTTGTACATGGTGACCTTCTCTACGTAACAGGCTATCTAAAATAGGAATAATAGGCATGTTTACTTGTTCGTAAATCTTGCCAGATACAATAGTGCCCACCATTCACTCTATAAACAAGTTACAGCCAGTTTCTGTCCAGACATACAATTTATCAAGAAGTTGAGTTTCATACACTTACTATTATTGAATGACAAATTTAGAGTGCAATGATTTATAATATCATCTAAGTCAAAGTGTAACTCCTCACCAGCACCTGCACCCGTTTGAATGTTTTTGTATCAGAATTGAATATTGTTGTAAGGGGGAGGCGTTTAAATAGGCTTAGCCTGTTCGCCAAACCCTATTTCATATTTGAAGGAAATAAAATTACTGTTTAAAAAAAAAAAAGTTTTAAGTCGAATTTCTTACCTGCTTTTAAGATATAATTTTTAGCAGATGAAGTTTGATGTATCAACAGCAATCCAAGCAATATCGTTAAGAAAACGAGCTCCACCACTTTCGCCATATCCGTTCAGGAAACTATACACTTCAATCTGCGTGCAATCAAACGCCAATGTTTCTGCACTCCAGTATAGGCCAAATTATTCGTCGAATGATATCTTGTTCTGTGAAGGAATCTTCCACAGAGTTTCCTCATGAGATTTACGAAAGTTATAAACTAAATTGATAGCAAATAGAAGTTTATTTGCTGACCCGTTCTGTACCCGGAGAATTATATCGGCTCATCAATCTTGTTGAATATTACGCACAACATATCAATTAATAAATTGGAAAGAACATTATTGGCATTTCATCTGCAAATTTCTGTTTATCGAAGTTTCGTCTCCCAACACGACGTTGACATTTTATCCACATTCCTTCTTGTATTCTCGTTTGAGGATACACATTAAAAGCTATGCAAACACGAGGTGCGTTCGATGATCATGTCCAACTGAAGGGACCAAAGTGCCGAGATATGTTGTTACCAATTATACAGGAAAAATCAGTTATTCGAAGATTGACATAATAAACTATTGTAGAGATATAATTGCATGGCAATCAAGTATTAAGTGATGTCAAATCACCATTCAGCGTGGTAGAAACTCCGCTTCCAGTTTTCACATTCTTTGTTTTTATTTTCGTACGATCACAGCGTACTTTTTCACATTTCCTACAAACAAAACGCGACAGATGTATTTCACGGTAGGAAACAATACAAACGTTCACCACGTGTTACATACGCATATGCGTGCGTTTTCAATAGCTTTCAAAAGAATTAGCTAAGACATTTCTGTACCGTCCAAAGTCTATCTCATTTGTGTAATATTCGCTTTTTTCTAGTTGTATGTAGCATATAAAATGAAAAGTGGTGTTCAAGCAGATGGCTTTCAAGAAAAAAGTGACGCTTCATCATCGAGTAGAAATTTGTCGGAATTAGATTGTCGTCGGATTTTACAAGACGCTAATGGGCTCACCTTCCCAAAAATAATTCCTAACAGGGGCTGTCAGGATTAATCGATTGCCGATCGGTCGCACCGAAATCGATTAGTATGTTTCGTTGTCGAAGAATTGGTAAATTTTACCCCGTTTCCAACGTTTAATAATTAAAAAAAATTGATGAAAAAACTATTGTTTCTGAAGGTAAAAGGTCTAGAACGTCGAAGTTAAACCCCAAGAAGCCGTTAGAAGCATTAGCATTTGCCTTTTAGGTACTTTCAAAGCTTTGGTGTTCTGAACTTTTGAACCGTCAGTGTAATAATCAAGACCGGTCGACAGTTGCGAACTTACAAAATTGACCTAGCTCAGTGGAAAGATTTATACACCAATTATTTAATCAATGTATCTAAATTAACCAGAGCCCTTTCCCCTTCGCTGTTGCCTTAGCTTTCTGCTACACATTTGTTGGTTAATGCCTTTGTTTTTTTCCTTTTCTCTTTTTAATCTGCAAAAAACATTATTATTTTTGTACATTGTCAGCTGCTATCAAAACATACTGGATTGTTAATGTAATGGAGAGGAGGCTTAGCTAAGTGTTTGCAAATAAAATATGTTCAATCTAAGTAGGTCTTCTGTTCCCTCGCGCCATTTTTTTGTAAACTTGCTTGTTTGTCGGCTGGCGGTTTTTTATTTTTATTTTTTATTTTTGTAATTATTTCTTTGCTATCAAAAGTTAATGTTCTTGTTTTGTTATTTTTGGCCACATAATCTATAGAATAGCATCAGTGGTGGTGTATTTCGTCCCGTGTGTGCAAGAAGGCTTTGCAATGCCTTAACATTGCAAAGCCTTGTTGCACTCAAGGGACAAATTTATCAATTTATGAACTTGGGCAAAATAATAATAATAATAATAATAAATGTAGTTTGAAGCCGAAAATCCTCATAGAGCTCTTGGGCTTAACACACAAAAAAATTTTTTATATATATATATTACTCTGCACTTCCTATTTACTGACTGCCTCCAAGCGGATGAATCACAATCAGCGGTCTTCATCGTAAGTTATTTTCCCGCTGGAACAAATGTGATTTGAGAGCTGATCGGAAAGATGGGAGACTCTGGGATGCTTTCATAATAACAGACATAAACTATTTAATTGTTATTTTTTAAGTTGGCATTGGTTATAAAAAGAGAGTATGGAGTATGCGGCAGCCAAAGAAACTATGCGGCAGCCAAAGGAACTATGCGGCAGCCAAAGGAACTATGCGGGAGGGGCTGAGAAACAGATTTTTACATTTTTAGACCCAAGCGGCTTGTTGTCCCTTTAAGGACACTTTCAGAATCTATAACGAGATTAAAATGAACATTTTGCTAGAGTCGAAGTTGATTCTCATTGTTTCTTATGCAAGAATCATTTGCGAGAACTGATTCTAATTCCCGCATGAACCGATTCTGATTCCAGCCAGTGAAGAATAAGTGGGACAATCAAAGAAAATAGATAATTTCAAATGCACCGAGATGCCATGTAAGTGGTATTAATAAGTCTGATTACTTGAATTATATAAATTGTCGGAAATTATTAGTGGCGATTTTCTCCTTAACCTTTCTTGATTCATCACAACACAGTGATTACCAATTAACAGAATTACTAAACAGGACAATTATTTAATTTGCATTCACAAAATAACTTCCTACAGAACAATTTAATCAGAAATAAACGAACTATATACACAAAACTTAAACGTAATTTATAGAGAAGTTACTTGTACATCCACCATTTATTGGTATCACTCCTTCCTACTCCAAGATCACTTAATTGCTCCCCCCCCCCCCCCATTTCATATTAACATCGCTCAGTGATCCGGTGTTTGAGGTAAATTTGCCATCTTAATAAATCCACACAATGGCAACGGATGTGAAACACGTAGTGAAGAAAATGGATGGACGCGACAACCGTTACTTATTCCCAGTTCCTTTTTTTTTACATTCGTCGTCAACCGATTTTATTAACACAGTACCCAACACGAAAGACAGACGGCACTTGCAACCAAAATTCTTGAATAACTAACTTTTTTCTTTTTTGAGTCCAAAACATAGCTTATGATCCCTCATTGGAACGAGCTCAACGAGCTCGTTCCAATGAGGGGTCATAAGCTATGTTTTTGAGACAAAAAATGAAAAAATAATGAAAATTGATTGGTGATTTTTTGTGTGAATAGAGCTGACCTGTTTTAGCCGTTATAAGTAAAGTGTTAAAGGGGTGATGCATGTTTTTTGTTGGATGGAATATTCAAAATGGTCTGGAAGCTAAATATGACATAGACCACCTGTTATCGGAAAATTGAATATCCAAAAGAATATTCCAGATCTTCAAATTGCTGTACAATAAACCACTGGCGAGATGGTATCACGGAACTAAATATTTTCAAATAGGCGACCATTATAACGTTCAGGCAATAAAAAATATGATCGCATCACTTTAATTTTGGCATTCAAATATCTTTGTCAAGTACAGCCCTTCAGACAACTTTTTCTCATCCGAGAAAAGGGGGTCATGCAACAAATAAGAGAGAAAAGCTGACACGAATGGAAGTGCCGGTCACGTGCACACATTTTTCAGTGAATTCCCTACAAAAACACACAAAAAGTAAACTGTATTTTTTAGGTCCAAAAGTCATCAAATCACCCTCTTTTTTATCAGGAATATTCAACAATAATGCAAGATGTCAATAGAATGTTTCAAACGTTTATTGAAACAATATATTTTTCCAAGGCTGTTTATTTTAGAGACTGCATCAGGGGTCAAATCAAAGAGGTCTTTGGATGGTCTGCGTGATAAAGAGAGGGCAGGTTTTGAAGAGTACCTTGATGGCACCTTTGGGGGATCACTGTTGTTCAAGCTGAGGTCGCGATCCCTGGAGCTGAGGGGAAAAATTGGGAAAGACGGTGATAGGGAATGCCAGATGTGTAACTTGGGCATGGTGGAGACCCTGGAACACTTTCTTCTAGAATGCCCAAAGTATCAGTCTAAAAGAATGAGATTCACTGGGAGTATAATGGAGAAGTGGGATGGGAGAATGAAGGACATGTGGTTAGGGGGAAACTCAAAGGAGAGGGCTACTATGCTAATCGGAGAGATTGGGAAGAATGGGGCAAGGGATGTCATCAAGCAGTTCGTCTCCGAGTGGTGGGAGGAGAGGAGAAGTGTGGGAATAGGGAGGCAGTTGGGAGTTCAGGGGTAACCATGGCCTTCTCGTCCGAGAACCGCGACAAATCAGCGGCTGGCCAAAGTGTTATTATTACCCAACACGAAAGACAGACGGCACTTGCAACCAAAATTCTTGAATAACTAACTTTTTTCTTTTTTGAGTCCAAAACATAGCTTATGACCAGTCATTGGAACGAGCTCAGCGAGCTCGTTCCAATGAGGGGTCATAAGCTATGTTTTTGAGACAAAAAATGAAAAAATAATGAAAATTGATTGGTGATTTTTTTGTGTGAATAGAGTTGACCTGTTTTAGCCGTTATGAGTAAAGTGTTAAAGGGGTGATGCATGCTTTTTGTTGGATGGAATATTCAAAATGGTCTGGAAGCTAAATATGACATAGACCACCTGTTATCGGAATATTGAATATCCAAAAGAATATTCCAGATCTTCAAATTGCTGTACAATAAACCACTGGCTAGATGGTATCACGAAACTAAATATTTTTCCATAGGCGACTATTATAACGTTCAGGCAATAAAAAAAATATGATCGCATCACTTTAATTTTGGCATTCAAATATCTTTGTCAAGTATAGCCCTTCAGACAACTTTTTCTCACCCGAGAACAGCGGGTCATGTAATAAATAAGAGAGAATACCTGAAATGAATGCAAGTGCCGGTCACGTGCTCATATTTTTCAGTGAATTCCCTACAAAAACACACAAAAAAGTAAACTGTATTTTTTAGGTCCAAAAGTCATCAAATCACACTCTTTTTTTGTCAGGAATATTCAACAATAGTGCAAGATGTCAATAGAATGTTTCAAACGTTTATTGCAACAATATATTTTCCCCAGGCTGTTTATTTTTAGAGACTGCATCATTTCCGAGTTCAACATCACATTTCAAGGCGGGTAACTCCAATTCAAATATTTAGTTCCCTGATACCAGATACAAAGCCTCTCATTCAAAGAATATTCGAGATCATTCAACCCAGAATACAGTAAACAGACAGCTAATTATCGGAGTATTGATACAAAGCTTCTCATTCAAACAATATTCGAGATCATTCAATCCGACTTACTGCAACAGTCTCGTGGGTACATTTTGTACCAATTATTTTAAAGTTGATCCGAATGCTAATAATAATCCTGGGAAAAACTTAATTCCCACAGTACTTGCGTGGAAATTAATTTTCTCCACTGCTGAATACAATGGCCCAATGCGTAACCGTGAGCTTATTAATGAGAATGATGCATGGACGAATTATCCACCCACAACCATTAAATAATTAATTTTATACATTACTAATGGTCAATTTTCGAAAATAAAACATTTGGGAAATATGTGAAAAGGCATGACTGCGTTGACAGTTACTAGATTAACCCATTACCTTACCTGTGAAGCAGATGACGCTTGCAAACAAAATTATTGAATAACTATGTTTTCTTTATTTTTTAATTTTTTTTTTTTTTTTTTTTGGAGCCAGAAACATAGCTCATGACCCCTTATTGGAACGAGCTCGGCATAAGCTATGTTTTTGAGGAAAAAAATGAAAACAAATAATGAAAATTGAATGGCAATTTTTGTGAATAACGCTGGTTGATTTTGGCTGTCACATTGGATAAAGGATTAACCCCCTGCACACTGATGCAAAATATCAAGCTACATTTTTTCCCATAATGCACCTATGAATTTAACCAATTCGGCCCGGAGCTCTATTTATTTATTTATTTATTTATTATTTATTGGTGTTTAAGGTCACATATTTCAGCACAATGGCTAATCATGACCATGACAATTTTACGGGTGAAGGAAGCCGGAGTACCCGAAGAGAACCACCGAGCAACGGCGAGCAACTGTCAGCTCCCCAACATACTAACTCCACACAAGCAGGGTTAGCATTGCTTGAAGGCAGGTGCACCATCGACGTGCAGTACACCTTAGTACACAACGCCACCATGCCCCCACGTGGGCAATGGAGTGAAGTGTCTTGCCCAAGGACACAACGCGATTGCCGCAGGTGGGATTCGAACCGAAGACCTTTCGGCTTGCAGCCTGCACCTCAACCTACTGAGCCACCGCGCCCCCAGTCGGGAGCTATACCAAACAAGATCGAAATTGTTAATTTTGTTAAATTCTCAGCTGCATTATGGGGAAACTGTTGCTACTTTGAATGTTAATATTTCTACATCAGTGCGCATGGCTGACAATTGTCGTCATTGGAAGAGATTTACAGGAAAGTTAGCTCCCCTTAATCTCCAAAAAGGTGTCAGTACAGTCTAGCACTGAGGGTGTAAGGGATTTCATATAAAAAAAAAGAAATTTCGAAGTGTAAGAGAATTTGTATCAGCAATGTGCGCTTCATTCCACAAACTTCAGGAATTTTCCCGTAGAGTAGAAAACTTGCTTAAACACGTCAGTTGTTTAATGGTTAATCAGGTGTTTAAACATGTCACCTGTTTAACTTGGATAAACACCTAGGTGTTTAACTTGGCTGTTTAAACATGTCACATGTTTAGGTTATAAATAATGTCACATGTTATTGCCATACACAATATTCACAACAGATGATATGAAAGAAATATGGGGCGTATTGCTGGAAACAATCACATGATGGATTTTTCTAGAGACAAAATCAAATTCTCAAAAAATTATTCATTTATTGGTGGTTAATGCCACATCATCATCTAAAGCCATATGGCAGCAATAAAATGTTTACGAGAATAAAGTCATGATTAACCAATGGATTCTTGTCTATTCTCTGTTGAAATCCATGCATTTAAAAATAAGAAAAACTTCACATCATTTTCACCATCTTTTAATGTTCTGTAGCTTTTTTTTGTTCATTATATCACCAGTGGGCACATCGTGACATATAATACAGACACTACCCTTTCCATTAATATAAAAGTTTAGGAGGTGAGATTTACTAATTTTTTTTCCTGGAAAGAATAATTTCCTGCAAATTACTGTGAAAACACATTTGCTAAACACAGAACCAAAGAGGACTCTTACTTGGTGTTGATAGGTTTGACACTGATAGGTATTCTTAATGACGTATTATCTGTGACGCAGTGCTTCTAATTAGCTTGCTATAAAAAGCCAAGTTTCCTTTTGTAACTTTTGAAAAACGGACACAACAGACAGCTCTCAGAGCTGTCTGTTGTTTTCGTTTATTAAAAATAACAAGAGCGTTATTTTCTACGGATGTCGTAGTTTTTTTCTCAATAATTACTTGCTTCTTAATTGGACCTTCTCCCCGCTCTTCTAATAATTCCAGGGGAGATATCTTCATCGAAAGACGATTTTCATGACAATATGCGGCAGTGATGTTCTGTCTACCTCGCAAAAGGCCATGACCTTCCATCGCTATTCACAAAAACTGTCATTCCAGTTTTTAGCTTTTTCTTTTAATGTATTGTCGTAAGACTGTAGGTTATGACTCGTTATTGTAATGATCTCACTATGTGTACGAAGTAAAAAAAGACAATTCTAAGTTGGGTAAGAATTTTTTTGCAAGTGTCGTCTGTTAGTCGTGTGAACCCCAGACGCCCTGAATAGTATGGTATTATACAATACTGCCCATAATGACGATATATGCAGCAACGTATCGTGTCCTTTATCAAGATATACACCTCCCACTTTCACTAGTGTAATGACGTGTCTCGTTCAATGACGCAAGGCAATTGCATGACGCGAATTAATTTCGAATTTGTGATTGTGAATTTATTAGCTGCACTGGGAAAAAAGTAGACATGCCTTTGTGTGGCCGTGTTGTTTGCGAATAATTATGGCCAAATGTCCATACTGTGCAACAGAACAGAATAATTCATTGTGAGTTATTCGACATGTCGGGAGTGATGCAGTCTACGAACATACACTTTTAATAGTGTTCAACCGATTACCAAAAATGGTCGCAGACCGATTACCGGTTATTTGAGCTCACAATCGGCCGATTCTGATGCCGATCCCGATTGTAATACCATGCACTACTAGACAAGTCGAGGCTCGAAAGAACTACATTAAACTAAACATTTTTCTTTGTTGACTGGAGTCGTAGTAAAAATTACTAGTCGCGCACACTGGGCGGTAAACGTGGCTCTCACAGAGCCACGTTTACCGCCCAAGTGTGCGCGACTGGTAATTTTACTGCGACCTGGGTCAATGGAGTACAATCTTCACATTCCTGGTAGGAACTGGCGATTGCCGCAAGTACGTTCAATTGTCAGCTTCACTTGTCGTTTAACTTGTGTATCCCGTAAAAGGGGCGTCTGGAGAGATTAAGCATACACACTGCGGTTCTTTCTCAACTTTATTGAATGGTATCACTGGCATCATTTTACATAAGCAGTTGAACAGGATAATAAAATTCGATTAATGAATCATTGCAAAATGCTTGGCAACAATCGGTTGAACCGATGTTCCAGGAGCCGTTGCCGTTGTCATCCGATTGCCTACAACCGGTCGATTGTGGTGGCGGTTCCGATCATCGGTTGAACACTAACTTTTAAGAAAAATGTTGGGTTATTTTACAATATTGAAATATTTTATTGAATAAATGCATTTCTGCTAGATCGCCCAGAAAGAAAATGGCCGATTGGAAAGATGCACTAGTCTGACCACGTCAACGTGACATGAAAATTGAATATTTCAGTCTATTTTTTGGCAAGTTCCCAAAATCTCATATCCAATAATCTTTATCCCACAGTGTATGCATGTCGGAAATTCCTCATCACAAATCGAAAAACAATTTACATTGAAGAACTGGGGAAATAGTTTTTCCCCACTCTGTAAAATCCAGTGACAAATTGTTGTACATAAATCAGTCCAGTATTTAACACTTTTTCGCGTCCATATAAACCACAGCGGTGATGATATGGCCTTAGATATTAAAAGTGGAGTTAAACACCAATAAATAAATATAACAGGCAATCGTAGCATTGCATCCCAAATTGTCGAGATGCTGCACTACAATTAAGATACAGAAAAACACTGCAGAGAAACGTCAACCTCCACCAACGTGTAAGATCTGAGACGACAAACCTGAAAACGGCTCATCTCGACAGGCCCAGCTCATTAATGGAACGGTCAGACCAGTGGCTGGTGGGTGTGCAAACCTCCCCCTCCCCTATGAACATTTCTGACGGAAATTTTCAAACAGCTTTAGATTTTGAAATGCAACAATTGACTAAATTCTGCAATTGTACAAGTCCCAAATCGGTTATCTGGAGGGACTAGAACTCCTATCAGATGTGTCCCCCTCCCATTGGTGGGGATTTTGGGGGCTCCCACCCTTTGGTGGGAGCCCCATGAACCCCCACCAATGGGAGGGGACACACCCTCCCCACCTCATCGCTGCGCACCTCGTGTATGCCATCGGCATACAAAAGTCTGCCCCCCCCCCCCCCCCCCCCCCCTATGTCGGATTTTTAAATACTGCCGACTTCGGGCCTGTTAACGTCTCGGGCAGAAAATACATTTCGAGTTTAATAGAATTGAAAGTAAAACGCGCTGTACACCCCAGGCGCGAGGTTCCAATGTTTTCAATGCAGTAGACACTAAATGCTTCAAAGCTAAAAATCCATTTATTTCTTGATAATGTTTTTGGTCAAACATACAGAGAAAATATACAGACAGTCAACTAAAAAAAAACAAGAGCAGCACGACGCCTGGCATATGCCCCCGACGGTGTCATAAATAACCGTTAATTAGCAATCATAAGTTAGCTATTGAGAAAGGGCGACATTATCAACCGCCGAAGCCTGTTATCGACAGGATATGTACTCACTGTGAAGCTAACTCTGGGAAAACACAAAACGAATACCATTTTCTTATGGAATGTACACATTATCCATAGCTTCGATCAGAACTATTTGTTCTGGTCAACAGTGAGATCGACAGTTTTAGTGATCTGAGTAAATTTGAGAAAATCAAATTAATATTTGAAAATAGAACCCCCAGTTTATGCCAAAAAATCTGCAGCGTAATCCGGGATTTTTTCGCCAGACGATTATGATATGTTTAGTGATGAGAATTTCTAGTTCACATTTCCACGTTCTTCGCGTATCAAATTAATAAAAAATATAGTACTTTGATCATGGAAAATTGGTGGATGAAATTGTAATGTTTTGAGTACTATTTTTGTTCATGCCACTTGTAGATTCTCGCATACTGTCCTGTAGAGGATGCTTTATGCTAATAAATGTTATGTTAACGCCATGGTGGTCATATTGAATTGGCTTGCTGGACTAAAATCGAGAGGAAGCATTGTCTAGTCATCCACAAGTAAGCCCTTAAATTATGATGATCAAATAAGCGATTCTTTAGTTATTGGACGGAAACCAAAAGTTAACGGACGGACGGACGGACATGGTGAAAACATAATGCTCCCCGGAGAGGGTTGGGGGATAAAAATGGCAGACCGACGTGAGACAGATGACTGTTTAGTTATTCACTTGTTTACTTATTTCTTTTGTATGATGAAGAAGAACAAATTCACAGTTCCATATATTGGATCAATATTGCGTCAGCAGATGGGATGAAACAGCGAATTAGAAACACGCAAACGAGTCCACGAACTGACATTGAATTGTGACATTTAACTCCAGCAACCGATCTATCAAGGGAACTCTGCTGCTATTGGAACGCTGTATGAATAAAGTCTGCCATTCAGATCGTGATGTGATGGAAGATTGCTTCGCGTTTCTTATCAACCAATAGAAATAGAAATTTGAAGAGTCTTCTGCATCTTCTTTCCCTGACATTTTCTACGGCGGAACTGGTACAGATTTTGACAGTTGTTGAGGTGAGTACCAAATTATTTTTCTTCTGCAACACAACAACATTTTAGTTATGCAAATTTGATTTTGAAGAGCAATTGTTTTTTAGCAGATACAGTTGGAGGAGAAATAGGGGGGTAACTTTCATTTTTTGTGCACCGAAACCTCCCCTCAAATCCGTCAAGTATTTTATTCATCGAAAATATAAGTTTTCTTTCATAAAGTATTTTTTATCATAAACATTTTTGCTTTCGACTGAAATTTCCTTGAAATATTTATCCCTTTCTTCCTGCAGAGAGAAATGAAATCAATGAAAACGCCCATATCTTTAACTCGTGGACCGTTGAGTATTTGCGAGATATTTTTCATCAAATCTTGTCATGGCTGCTCTGTAAAGCAGCCATGACCAGATTTTATGAAAAATTCATATAAATTTAAATCGAGAAATCATTGGTGAAAAAATCCATTCAAGTCTCCTGATGAAATTAGTTTAATTGACCCCAAGTTCTCCTTATTTCAGTGGTAAGAGAAATTCTGCCTTGGGTAGGAAAACTCACCAGTAGCATGAAAAGCAGACGACACTTGCAAACAAAATTCTTGAATAACTAAATTTTTTCATTTTTTGTCTCAAAAACATAGGTTATGACCCCTCATTGAAACGAGCTCGTCGAGCTCGTTCCAAAGAGGGGTCATAACCTATGTTTTTGAGACAAAAAACGAAACAATAATAAAATTAATTGGTGATTTTTGTGAGTAGCGCTGGCCGGTTTTGGCCGTTGCGTTGTGTGATGGGCAAAGAGAGAAAATGTAGCATTTATGGTTTATCTTCTTCATCTCCTTCTTCTTCTTCTTCTCTCTCTCTCTCTCTCTCTCTCTCTCTCCGTCTGTCTATAACAAATCTGTTTCAGATGTGTTGGCCTAGAAGATGCACGGGCCGCTCTATCTCAGTCTCTCTCTTTCTATATTTAATCCTAAAGAAGCACGTGTAACATCTGTGCAGAAAATATACACTTTACAAAAGATAGTCGTCAAAGACGACTATCTTTTGTTAAGTATATATTATGTATATAGAAACATTTCGAACTGGACACCTTTGTGGATACAGACCCCTCGGTCTAAACAGACCACCCAGTAATTCTTGATTCCTGAGAGTTTTAGAAGGATATGTAAACTCGTGCAAAAATAGGAGTGAGGAAGAATTTAGATTTTATAATCGGTTCCCCTTCTATAACTTAGGTTTACATTTTTCCTGAATCCACTTTGTTGAAGTCGGGAGGAACTTTCTAAAGTTTTGCCTCTTTATTCTCACCAGTTGTAGTTTGTGCGGGTGTTTTTTTTTTTTTGTTTTTTTTTTAGTCTATTTGTACCCTGTTTTAGATCTTCTCGGACCTAATACATTTACCGATGGGATTCCTGCGTGACAAAGGCGACTTAAATTTTTTTTTTAAAAATCGAGCAGTTGTTGGCATCTTCAGAGATATCCGAATAGACTCCGATCAATTGAGATTCCTGTGTTCAGTGCTAATGAAGTAGAGGAAACATCGTTTTAGAGAAATATTATATTTAATATTGTTTTATCGAAGAAATGTAATTATTTGATGCATTTTGATAATAGATCGCTTGAGAAATACTGTAAATACGTCATAGGGATGGAATGATTTAGCGGTTGAAAAATATGCTGTTTGAAAGCAAAGTGGATCGGGCACTACAGGCTGCTATTGTCGAGTCAGATGTTCGCGTGTATTTTACATGGCAGTGAGTGGTATGATATTATCGGCGGATTGTACAGGAGTATCTTTAACGATCTGCATGCTGCTGGCGGATATTCCTGTCCAGAACAGGAAATCTTTTGCCACAAAAATAAGTAAAATCTGAGAACATTCAACAAAACTTCTCCGTGAAAACTGTATCGACCTTTTGACCAATGATTTCGTGAGTGAAATTTTCATCACATCTAGACATGGCTGCTTCACAGAATTGCAAATGTTCTTGAACATGTTCGTTATGTAGTCAAAACTGGTTTCAGATATATGCATTTGATGGGCCACTTTTTCGGGTTTCGCCACCACTAATATATATTCAGCTAAACGTGTACATAGTCATTTCTGGTTCGGATTCTTTCTTGCCCGGCTGTTTCTGCGAAGTAAATATTGTGTTCCCGAATTCCTTGTAAGTGTCTTAAATCGGAATCCGAAAAAGGCTAAGAAGACATCTACTGATTGTGTTGTCTTCTACGCGAAAGGTTTATTTTGGTAATGTTCTGTTTATCCATACCCGACCGAATATATACTTATATGCACTCCTTCATCACATATAAGATATAAGGAGATTGAAATAAAGAATTGAATAAAATTGAAATCTTCCACCTAGATTACTTGAGATGCGAAAATCCAGTGTTAATATGACAATAGCTTTATTCGAGATCGCGGTGGCTCAATGATAGACTGCTGGACTTCTATGCTAGAGGTCCGTAGTTCGATCCCCGTCCGAGACGGCCCGCGTTGTGTCCTTGGGCAAGGCACTTTATCCCGGTTGCCTACATGGTGGCACGATGACGCCGTGTACTAAGGCGTACTGCACGTCGATGGTGCACATGTCTTCAACCGCCGTAACCCTGCTTGAGCGGAGCTTGAACAGAGTTAGAATGTTGAGGAGTTGACAGTTGTTCGTCGATGCTCGGAGGTTCTCTCCGGGTACTCCAGCTTCCTCCACCCGCAAAACTGTCACGGTCACGATTAGCCATTGTGCATAAGTGTGTGACCTTAAACACCAAATAAATATATATAAAATAGCTTGATTCAATGTGATATTAAACTTCATTATTGCTCAATAATAATGATTACCAGACAGACGAGTCATTATTGGTTCAACTGGACAACAAGCTGCTGATCGTTTGTCTGCATAACTAATTTATAAAATATTATTATAATGTGAAGCAAAATCCCATTATTACACCGCTGCTACCAATTAATGGGACATCTATACATCCTGACTCACATCGTCACGAAAATCGACTTTCGATAAAGTTACCTCCCTTGAAATTATTAGAGCGAGGAAGGTCCAATGTAAGAAGCAAGTAATTATGGAGAAAACCCCATGACGTCAGATGAAAATAAAGCCAAGTTACCATTTGTTACTTTTAATAAACGAAAACAACAGCCAGCTCTGAGAGCTGGCTGTTGTATTCGTTTATTAAAAGTCACAAAAGGAAACTTGGCTTTTTATGGCAAGCTACTTAGAAGCAACTACTTCACAGATAATCACTCATTAATAATATCGATCAGTATTACACCTGCAAACTTTAAGTTATTATTTATTTATTTATTATTTATTTATTGGTGTTTAAGGTCATATACTTATGCACAATGGCTAATCATGGCCGTGAAAGTTTTACGGGTGGAGGAATCCGGAGTACCCGGAGAGAGCCACCGCTCAACGACGAGCAGCTACCACCTCCCCAACATCGTAACTCCGCACTGCAGCACAGGCAGGATTAGATTGGTTGAAGACATGCGCACCATCGACGTGCAATACGCCTTAGTGCACGGCGTCATCGTGTCCCCGTGGGGACAATCAAGGTTAAGATCCTTGCCCATAACGCGGGAGTCCGAATCGATCCTCAGAAGGTCACCCATCCAATGATTAACCGGGCTCGATGTTGCTTAACTTCGGTGATCTGACGAGAACCGGTTACCGCAACGCCACCGCGCCCCTGCAGACTTTAAGTAAGTGCCCTCTTTGGCTCTTTATTTAGCGAACATGTTTTGATAATAATTTGCAAATCTTCATGCTTCAGAAGAATTTTTTTTCCAAACGCCTATGTTAATGAGAAGGGGAGAGTCTGTATTATATATCACGATTCGCACACAGATGATAAAATGAACAGACAAAAAGTTACAGAACATCAAAAGATGGTGAAAACGCTGCTCTCTTATTTTTAAGTGGGTGTCAACAGAGAATAATGGTCAAAAGTTCAAACTGATTGGGATAAATTATAAAAAGCCAGCTTTTGTACTTTAATATTACTCTACAGCAAAAATAGCGAAAATTTTTAAAATGATGCGCACAATGGCGATATGAATTCGCTAGCATTTCGAAGTTAATTTTTTTGATGAAATTCTCATGCGAGTAGTGCTAAATTTACTGGCAGCTTTGGCAAATTAAGGGGAGCTTACTTTCCTATAAATCACTTGCAATGATGAAAATTGTCAGCCATGTTACAAACGGACCGAGCCACTGCGCATCAGCTGACGCTCAAAACAGAGAAATCAAAATAAGTGCGATCATGAGAAACCCTCCTTCGTTAGGAAGTTTCGAGAGACATAAAACAAAATATTGATGTTCCTAATTACAATAATTTGGTCAAATAAAGTCACTTAATCTTTGCCAAGTAAATGACATTTAATGGCTCGATCGTTTTCAAAAGGTCAGCATGCCATCCTCAGTTGTGGCCAAGTCTTTTCAGAACATTGTACAGTAAAGATAAAATTACTCGAAGAAGCGTTTAAAAGTTGATATCTAACTTTTCAGCGCTGAAATAAGAGTTGCTGTGACTGTCTGATAAGGGGATGTATCCGGAGTTCGGGGAAGAGTGGGGGGGGGGGGGGGGGGCACCAGAATGCGTTCTCCCCTTCCACACCCTTCCCCCACCGAAGCAACCGAATATCAAACATCAGAATTTTGTAAAACTAACTAAAGTAAGCACCCCCTCTAGAATTCTTAACCGGCTGAGTAATTTCAGGCTATTTTTCATCAAATCTAGTCATGGCTGCTTAGCAGCAGCCATGACTAGATTTGATGAAAAATTCAATTAAAGGTAACATTAAAAGTCTTTGGTGAAACAATCATTTCATTTTTAAAAGGGGTAAGTCTGATTAATAGGGCCAAATTATACTTATTTTAGTAGCAAGAGAAATCCTGTCCTTGACAGGAATATCCGCCAGCAGCATGCTAGGAGTTAAAAATCATGAATACGTATTGACTCTGCAGAAAGAAATAAGAATTGCCTCGCTTCAGCTAATTCTAAATAGTAATCGAATTGGCAGTGTATTCTACAAGAAGTAACGTCACGTTGAAAAAGTTAGTAAATATGGTAGATAAGAAAGCTTTTATGTAACTCGGCAGTAGTGTAGGCCGGGAGTGTGAACTCGAGGTTTTTGGAGCAATTTGTGGGAGCCTAAACCCAAATATATGGCCCGAGCCAGAGAGAAAAGTATGGCGTAATTGCCCGGCCCTGTGGGAAAACGTGAACTAGTCAGTTCGCAATAAGTTTTTTTTTCAATAGGATCAGGCGTATTACAAACCGACTACTGGAGTCAAGACCCATGGGTTCTCATATAGGATTAACATCGAGACTGACAACAAAACCTTGAATCCCGACTCCCATCCTATACCACTCGCAAGTGAATACAGCTGTAGTTGTGAGAAAAAAGCCGGTGAAAATGTAAAGAAATGTTGACTGTTTGCTCACACATGAAATAGCATGTCGTTTTGTGAAATATCGGTGAAATAAAAATCATATAATCATTAGTTTAAAGAAGTAAGGTTATATCTTGACTACCAGGGGATATCCCACTCCTAGTTGAACTGCTGAGGCTTACATAAATGCATTTGAATTTTGGTGTTTCACGCTGTTTTGATAAGATATTATAATGATTTTATTGATAAAACAGGGAAAGGACCATTTAAGTTTACAAATTAGCGCATCTCTCGTTCAATAGCAGATCTACGTTGTGTTTGCGAGATAAGTACAAAACAACGGCAACCATGGTGGTTTTCTTGACTATTTTGGGTATGGGACCAAGGCCACACAAACGGATAAAAAATGAAATTTTCAAAGTTTCTGAAAAGCTATTCATAAAGTTTCTTTTCCGCTTACTTTGAATTACTTTCATTGATGATTGTCTGCCATAACAGTTTAACCTCTTGACGTCTTAACTCCAGCCTAGCTAATTTTGACACCACAAAACAGGCGCCTCTACACTGAGTGTTGCACGGTGTTGTTTATAAAACGGTGAGATCTCCCTGGCAGTGGTCTCCTCAAGTTTAGTCTTGGCTGGCAGCAAAAACCTAACTGGGAATCACTGCCACGTCACTAGACCTACAGGTTGTGGTGGAGTAGAATTTGTAGAAGATGTTTCAGACCTTTTAAAGTTCTTTACATTTTATGGAATTACGAATTCGTCGCGTGAGAATCATGTGGGTCTATATTCTAGGGGAAGATAGAATCTTATGGTTCTCACACAACGAATTTGTGACTAGTCGTGAAAGTTTAACCCTTTACCTAACATGAAAAGCAGACGACACTTGCAAAAAAATCTTGAATAACAATTATTTTCTTTTTTTGTCTCAACAACATAGGTTATGACCCCTCATTGGAACGAGCTCAACGAGCTCGTTCCAATGAGGGGTCATAACCTATGTTTTAGAGACAGAAAATGAAAAAATAATGAAAATTAATTGGCGATTTTTGAGAATAGCGCTGGCTGGTTTTGGCCGTTACGTTAGGTAAAGAGTTAACAGTGAAAAGGAGTGTCTGATGTGTAATTTAGGCGTGGTGGAAACCCTGGAACACTTCTGCAAGAACGTCCAAAATACCAGTCTAACAGAATAAGATTCACTGGGAGTATAATGGGGAAGTGGGGTGGGAGAATGAAGGACTTGTGGTTAATGGGTAACACAAAGGAGAGGGTTAGTATGCTTATCGGGGAGATTGAGAAGAATGTGGCACGAGATGTCATCAAGCAGTTCGTCTCCGACTGTTGAGAGGAGAGAAGAAGCGTGGGAATAGGGAGGCAGTTTGGAGAACGGGGGTAACCAAGGCCTTCTCAACTGAAAACCGCGATAAATCAGCGGGCGGCCACAGTGTTATTATTGTTATTATTATTATTAATAGTAGTAGTAGTAGTATTAGTAGTAGTAATAGTAGTAGTAATGGAAAAAGTTGTGCGGCGGCTCATTTGTTAGAACATTGGACCTAAATGTCCGCGGTTCAATCCTGACTTGCGTTGTGGCATTGTGCAAGACACTAAACGTCCATTGCCTGCGCGGAGACACGGTGGCGCTATGTACTAACGCGTTCTGAACACTGGTGATGTTCTTGCCTTTAACCGTTGATAAATCTACTTGTGCAGGTTTAGTACGTTGTGAGTTTGATAGTTGCTCGGTGGTTGTCTCCAGGTATTCTGGCTCCACCCCCCCCCCCCCCCCCCCCCGCACGTAAACTGTCCAATTTGGCTTAAAGGGTCCATAATCGTGCCGTACTATAAGGCGTAATGCACGATGATGGTGCTCTTGCCTTCAACCGTTGATAACTCTGCTTGTTCAGGTTTAGTACGTTGGGGAGTCTGATAGTTGCTCGGTGGTTGTCTCCAGGTACTCGGGCTCCCCCTCCCCCACCCCCAACAGTAAATAGTTCGATATGCCCAAAAGGGTCGATAATCGTGGCTACATGACACTTCGTCGAAAGTCACTTCATAGAATGGACACCTCGTAGAATGGACACCTCGTAGAATAGACACCTCGTCGAATGATCAGTTGGTCGAATGAACATGAGGTCGAATAGATATCTCGTCGAATGAAGATTTGGTCGAATGGGGAATTTGATCGAATACAAATTTCGTCGAATATTCGATGAAAGTTGTTTTAAAATTTTTATTTTGGTTAATTTAATTTGTTTTGCTAAACATTGTTCAGTGACTGGGAAATATGCATGGAAAATATATATACTTTACACAAATAATTTTACTGACATAATTTGTGTCAAATAACTTTACTGACATAATTTGTGTTTTGAGGCTCTAACAAATAAAAAACAACTTTAAAACGATTTTTTTTTATTTTGTACTTTTTCAAAACCAGCATATGCAGTGTATAACGAAGAACGAAAAACCCCAAAGAAACTAATATAATAGTTTTTTTTAACAAACATATGCAGACTGATGATAGACACTGCAGAAATATTTCGTTCTATGATTAAACCAAACTCTCACGTGTATGGAACCAATAATAGAATGAACCAAACCCCCGGTCAACTTCACATTAAGAAAAAGAAATACAATAACGCTAACGAAGGTGCTTCCCTCCTCCTCTCTCTCTATTTCTTCTTTCTATTTACTCTATCTCTCTTTTATTCTTCATTTATTTCTTTCTCTCTTTTTCGCGAGAGAGAGAGAGAGAGAGAGAGAGAGAGAGATAAAGAGAAGAAAGAGAGAGCGCATACTTTTAAGCGTTATTACATACTTGTTAGTTGATTTTGATGTAAAGTCGACCGGAGATTCCGTTCATTCTATTCTTGGTTCCATATAAGCGACAGTATGGTTCTATTATAGACCAGGGCTCAAAATAAGCAGTGTCGCATCGCTTTTTGCTATACAAAACTTGCAAAAAGCTACACAATATTCAATTATGTATAGCATTTTGCGATACAAGATAATCAACTGCAGCCTATTAGGCTGCAGTTGATTATCTTGTATCGCAAAATGTAAATGAAAATTTGCGAATAAATTTGAAAACTAGTTCACTGATGCTTTACTTCTGATTGTGAAACATTCCAAGCATAACTCAGATTAACTCTCCATCAAGCATCATTAACAACTTCATATGTAAGATAAAGTCTATTGGTTGAAATTCTTCCTGTTTTTACAACATTTTGCATAAAATGTCTATTAAAAATAACTTCAAGCCCATCAAATTAAAAATCCCAACTTCCATTTTGAGAACTCTATTAAACAAACAAGACGCCATTTGAAAATTTCCAAGTCCATGCAACCCTTAAAAGCAGTTCAGTTTAAAAAAACATAGTAAATGTTTCATGTGTTGCAGATCATTTGGAAATGCCCAGAAATGGATGGAAACTATTCTATCTACCTAGAAGAATTCAATACAAAACAGCATAACATAACTCTGGTATACAAAAATAGCTATGTAATTTTTATAAAATGCTATTCATGTTTTGGAAATGTGTAGCTTTTGCTACGCAAAGTAAAAAAGTTATTTTGAGCACTGTTATAGACAATTATTCGGGCAATGGATTTGAAATTTAAGGTTATTCATCCTTTCTACTATCGCCCGACCACTATTATCAAGCTAAGTATTAATTTACTAAAATAATGTTGTAAAAAAACACCACAAACATTGTCAATAGCAATCTTTTACCGCGTTATAATAGACTGTTATACTTCTAAAACTTTAGGCTGTATGTAATCCCACAAAGGTAATCTAATCGATGTCTCAAAGAATACGATTAGAAATGAAAATTCGACAAAATGTCATTTGACAAAGTGTCTTTTCGAACAAGTGTCCATTCGTCAAACAGTCCATTCGACCAAGTGTCCATTCGACCAAATGTCGTTTCGACCAAGCGTTGCATCGACCAAATGTGCATTCGATCAAATGTCTTTCGACGAAGTGTCGTGCTCCCTCCCCATACTCGTACTCTATAGACCACTTAGAATGTTTCTACACTGCCAAAAATATAGGTTCTCTTTAGAACCAAAACTGGTTCTAATCTTGTCCCTGAGAAGGAACCAGTTCTGTTTAAACAGTATTTATTTCAAATCAAATAAATTTACCAAGATTAGCATTCAATTTTAACAGAATATTACATGAACTGAAGTAGATTCAACAGTAAACTTGCAGCTTATTCAACGCAGTCCCCAAACATTTTGAAACAAAGGAGATATGAACAGTTGGTATATCGAACCAGTTTTGGTTCTGTATAGAACCAAAACTGGTTCGATATGCCAACTGTTCATATCTCCTTTGCTTAATAATAATTTGAGACAACCTCGTATAAGCCCTAAACTTACGACTGAAACCCCCTCAATTTATGTTTAATTCTGTTAATATTTAATGTTAATCTTTATAAATTTATTTGATTTGAAGTAAATACTGTTTAAACAGAACTGGTTCTATCTCAAGGACAAGATTAGAACCAGTTTTGGTTCTAAAGAGAACCTATATTTTTGCAGTGTATAGTCAAATAGCAAGGGCAAAATCCCGACCAGCTAAGTAGTTCTTTCGACAATTCTCGGAATAAGATAATGTCCAACGTATGTAATAAACAGATTATCTAAACAGCTCAAGTGAATGCGGATATTATTTCACCAGTGATGCCAATTAACATATTTTCTCACGTGGCGTAGAGAAGGCTATTTTTCGAACTTATTTGCGAAATAAATTTAGTATCAATCTAGAAATGAAGGTTACATAACTTTACCGATGTTCAAACCCCACTGCCGACGAATTCCCTTGTTTAACTTTCGCTGTTATCCGAAAAAAGTACCGCCACGAACATTAAGTGTTCATTATTTAATAATAATCGGGCATTAATTTAAATAACTCACAGTTATCGTTCTAATAATACCCAGTTGCCAGAAATAATTCACAGCTACATTACCTGGGGAGTTGATAAACAAAGACGAATAAATTCGCAAGATAAACAATCACACTGACATGACTAACCGTTTACCTCTATTTCCTGCATGAACATCACGTGATGTTTTCTTCGATCAGTTGTGCCGAACAATTCACCGATCAAACGGTTTACAACTATAAATGGTAGACTGCTGGAAGCCCAAATTTGGGCTTTGTTCCGAAGTCTCATTACCACAACTTAAAGGCTTCATATTCAGTAGTTGTTCTACATATCACCTTTGAAGTGAAATTATTTAGTCTGTTAGGATTTGCCTTGTTACAATTTATGGGAGAGTGCCTATTGGCACTCTCCCATAAATTGTAACAAGACAAACATTTGTGAACAAATTTTGATTATAAAAAATAATTCTTCTCTCGACCAGTCAATTCACCCCTAAATGATAAAATTATTTCATTTTTGAATTAAAATGGTGACTTAATGTAAAGTGATTTTAAGTCAGATAATACACTTTGTATTCAGTATATTCTGAGATAATATCCTGAGAATTCAGTCAGATATTGGTCTCAGGATTCGCCCTCGGCAATTATCTAACCGAATACCCTAGTGTATCACTTCTTAGATATGATTTTCACTTCCAATATTGGCCATTATCGAGCTCGGCTGATATGACGTCAAACTCGGCTGATATAACTCCAATCTCGGCCGATATGAACCTGAGCTAGAGTTGTCCCCTGTTGATGCATTGCTAGGTTCAGCCATTTTGTTTACAGTGAAATCCTTCACAGTTATTCGTCGAAAGCAATCAATCAGCAAAATCGGCTTCACCTGGCAAAGGGGGGGGGGGGGTAGTTTTGTGTGGTGAGAAATTACAGGTAATAAGTAAGGAGTGAGTTGATGAAGAGAAAAAAGAAGAGAATTGCACACAAAAGTCAACGCAAACTAAGATTCGGTGTCGAAAGCGGAGATTCGTCGAAGTGAGAGAAGACATAGTTCAGCTATCAGAACGTCCCGGTGTGACAGGAATGGAAGTCCGTAGGAACGTTAGTCCCTCTGGACTATTATTCCGCGGAATTATAGTCCTAGGTCTAACATTTCTAGGAATAGTAGTCCGCCGGACTACTATTCCTAGAAATGTTAGACCTAGGACTATAATTCCGCCGAATAATAGTCCAGAGGGACTAACGTTCCAACGGACTTCCATTCCTTTTACACCGGCTTCCTCACTAGGGGAAACGCGGTGTTCGGATAGCTGAAATAGGAGGAGAGGAAAGTTCCCACTTAATGAAAAAAACACGAAAGAATAATAATCAGAGAACTGTGACAGATCTGAGAACATTTTATAATTATAGGAACTGGTTTAATAAATAAAGAGGTCATTTCTTGGTTAGATTCATATCGGCCGAGATATCAACCCTCAGTAATTTCACATCAGCCTTCGACCTTCGGTCTCAGTCTGTTATGAAGTTACCTCGGGCTGATATCTCGGCCGATATGAAACTAACCAAGTAATAGTCACTAATTATTCTTCACCGAATTCACCGAAAGAATGATGGCTCCAATGCAATTTTTGTCTTCACTTCACTGTTTAATACCTATGACCGATCATGGTGGCCCCAAATCCAACCACTCATTTGAGTATTTTCACAGACTTTTTCATATATTGTCAAGTTTCAACAGCATGTTTAACAACAGACAGCCATCAACACCGCTAATGATGTATTGAACTAATGTTTATGAGACCTTGCGCAATTTCAGTCACACACAGTTTGATGGAAGGCAAAGCGCACAGACCGAAAAACAACTTATCGTCAATTGAGCGCACCTAGGCACCATATGTAATGCTATAATATTGCAGATGGCACCTTGATTCACTCACGGGCTGATGAATTCAAACATATTTTAAGGTATATTAATTTCAAGCGTTTGAAATACAAATTAATAAACCACCCCACTTTCAAAAAACAGTCCGAGAAGAGGGTAACGAATTTAAAAGTTTTAATGCAATGTTTACCAAGTAAAACGTGCAATCGAGCCTGTTTTCAATAGCTCAGTTTGTTATCTAATTTTCTTTTTCACAGAAACATTGATGTATGGTTGATGTATAGGAGAATAAGTGAGACAAAACACTGCAGATATTGATGAAAATGAATTCCGGGGATACGTTCAAGTTGTTAATTATGCTGTCTGGCTTGTCGTTGGGGAATATGAGATGTTCTAAAACGTCTACTGGAATAGGAGTGCCCTTAACTATAGGTAAGATATGTTGTTAGAAATAAATATATATAATCACCGTTATGTTCCAACAAGAGTACAATCTTCATCCTCTGATTGGATGAGAGCTGGCGTAGTTTCTTTTATGTTTACGGCTCCAGTAGCAAATGTTACCGTTTGACGTCACAACGCGAAATATTTAATCGCCCGTTTCGTAATTGTTTCATCAACGGAGTGACCAGCAAGCCGATTCATTTTTCTAGATTTTTCACACGTGCAACAAACGGTGTTCCGGATGAGGTGTTATTTAAATTACAAACCGATTTACGATTTGAACTGAAATGGAATGAGCTTATCCTGGTTTATTGATTATTTATCAAGTGCCGTCGTGGGGTACACGAGAGGTTTATTTACAACCTGTGATCGTTAAAAGCTGTCTTGAACAAGGCTGCTTTTAACGATCACAACTTTAGTAAATAAGCCTCTCGTGTTTCACGATATTGGTTTTGGGCTATTGGTAGTGTCTATTGGAACATATACGTTATTGTGCTGAATTGACGGTAACTTGGTCTGACGTTTGCGGCTCGAAGCTTATGTTCAACCGAGACGCGAAGATGGTCTGAGGTTTGCGGCTCGGAGCTAATATATAAATGCGAATCTATCTATCTATCTATCTATCTATCTATCTATCTATCTCTATCTATCTATCTATCTATCTATCTTTTTTGTTCCAAGTGAACTCCTCCGTTTCTCGACCGATCGATCTCAAACTTTGCACACGAGGGTAATTCGTCCCTGCGAGTAACATGGGGTGAGTGCCGTGTGGGGTGACCTTGCCCTTGAAATTGATGATATTTTATTTCGAAAACGGCTGGGCCGATCAGGCTAAAATTTCAAATGTGAGGGTATATTGACCCATCGATCATTTTGACTTTATCGGGGTGCCCGTGCGGGGTGACCTTGACCTTGAAATTGGTTACCTCGACCTTTTATTTCGAAAACGGCTGGGCCGATCGGGCTAAAATTTCATATGTGCGGGTATATTGACCCATCGATCATTTTGACTTTATCGGGGTGTCCGTGTGGGGTGACCTTGACCTTGAAATTGGTGACCTTGGCCTTCTATTTCGAAAACGGCTGAGCCGATTATATCTGAGGGTATATTAATATAACCATCTTCTCCCGTGCAACGCCGGGTAACACCCGCTAGTAACTTATAATGCTTATGTACAGTCGAGCCCTTTTTTCTAAGGCCATGTCCCGACGAGTCGATATATAGCTTAGAAACAAGACTGAGACTCTGATACAACATTTTGTACAAAAACGCAAAAGTGATAATAGATTTATCTTACAATTCTCAACTGCAGTAATTTGATTAACCCTTACCAAATAATCAGGTGCATCTACCTATGTAATTTACAAACTGAGCAGTTGAAAAAAATATATAATTTTTTGCACTGATTTTCCTCCAAATTTCTACAAACCCATATCATGTGACTCTCTCATTGAAAGGAGCTCGATGAATTGTTGACAAAAATAATTGAAATACTAAATTGTGATACTGTGTGCATTAACTAGCATTCTATTTTTCAGATTTCATTTTCAGGCTCATAAAAATGATTGTTGTTTTGGTTGTAAACCTATTTACGATTTGAACTGAAATGGAAAGAGCTTACCCTGGTTTATTTATTGATTATTTATCAAGTGCCGTCGTGGGGTACACGAGAGATTTATTTACTAAACCTGTGATCGTTAAAAGCTGCCTTGAACAAGGCAGCTTTTAACGATCACAAGTTTAGTAAATAAGCCTCTCGTGTTTCACGATTTTGGATTTGGGCTATTGGTAGTGCCTATTGGAACATATGTGTGGCTGCAATGAACTTTAGCGATCCTCGGATAAGCTTATTGAGTACGTACATATTCAGCATTACATTGCGTAAAGACTCTTCACTTTAATAGTATAACTGCGTGTTGTTCAAGCTTGAACGCTTCCAGTGATTCGGATACAAGAGCATAAAAGCAATGTGGTTCCATAATTTAATAATTAGACTTTTGAGAGGCGTTTTTAACTCGTTTCATATACACACGCGTGCAACCCCCCCCCCCACCCCCACCCCCAACAAACGTGTTTCAAAAGCTTGTATGTAATGTTCTATAAATAGTAATAAAACAAATTGAAACGGACCACACAGTCGAGCCCTTTTCCCCCGCGGGAACCCCGGGAAGTGAGGCAGTGCTTGTTTGCGGTGGTAAACAAGCTCTGCTTCACTGGTAAAATAGGACCCAGTCACTAATGCTTGGGGTGCGAGTCCTCTAAAATAGGCAACATGGGGTTTAAACGATTGACTGACCTTGACTTTATCTCCATGCTGTGGTCGTGATTAGCCATTGTGCAGAAGTATGTGACCTTAAACACCAATAAATAAGTCGAGCCCTTGTTCCTAAGGCCATGGTTATTTGGGTATTTGTGTAGCGAATGTGTTGTACAGTAATTTGCTAGTTTTTATTCTTCGCAGAAAAAAAACACTTACCTCCCAGACTTTTGTATTAATGGAAAGGATAGTGTGTGTGTGGGTGTGTAATATGTCACGATGTGTACACTGTTGAGATAATGAATAGAAAAAAGTCACAGAACATCAAAGATAGAAGAAATGACGTTTTCCTATTTTTAAATGGGTTAGGACAGAGAATAATAATTAAACGTTTAACCCTTTACCCAACGCAGACGATATCAAAATTTATTATTTTAAATAAATTTTTTTTTAAAAAATTTCAAACAATTTCAACAAAACCATATCATGTGTCCCCTCATTGGAACGAGCTCAAGGAGCTCGTTCCAATGAGGGGTCACATGATATGGTTTTGTTGAAATATTTTAAAACATTTAATTTTTTCAACTGCTCAATTTGCATATTACGCAGGCGGGTGCGGGCGATTCGTTGGGTAAAGGGTTAAACTGACTGGGAAACAAATTGAAATAAGCCGGCTTCTATAATTTTATACTACACTTTAGGAAAATGTCTGAAGTTTGTGAAATTGTCAACTTAGACCCAAATCACAAAATAATGAATGGTAATAAAAATTTATTTAGGCATGATACTTGCTTGAGTACACAAAACAAAAATTTCTAAAAGAAACGTAAAAACAATTGACCAAACTGAATGGTTTTGGACCACTTGATCACAATTAGAAGTTCATCAGACAGGAAGACATCCCCCCTTACTAGTTGGCGTTGAGAATTGAAAGATTTAGTTGAGGTTGGAACCAAATTTAACTTCCTAAACATAAGAAAAAATGCTAATAGAAATAAACACCAAGGAGTCACGTCGAACGGGTCATTCTGATTTAAAGAAACGTGCACAAAACATGACAATGACGGAATTATAACAACACACATATCACAAAAACTCGCACATTCAACGATTAAATTTGACACAAATTTGGCGATGAGGTAGGTGTTTTGCTACAAGTATAGCTATTCACAAATATAGAACTGAGGGAAATAACAGAACATTTTAAATTTGGAAAAGAGAACCAAAATCACGGAGTATTAAATTTGGAGGTGGATCTTCAAATTGCAAGAAGCATCCTCAATATTAATTGGACCAGAATCTGGTCCAATTAATACTGAAGTCCACTGTATATACGAGAAATGACACCGGGATACGGTTTGCTTAATATAGAAGTCTATTATATACCAGATATTTCACATTTAATAAATGCGAATTTCTCAACAACCAAGCCAAAGGCACCAAAATAACGTTATTGAACATATAAAACAATTGATATGAATTATACTTACAATCCCTTACAGATATTTATTTCTTTATTCCTTAGAAGGAATAAACATCGGATGGAGACAATGTTAGAGTCTCTCATTCATCAGCTATGCTCCCCAAGCGGAAACCACTCAAGTAAGCAGAAATAAGGATCTATAAAAAAAATAAATAGAGAGTAATTACTCGACTGGACTGGTTATGTGAAATAATTCACGAGAGGCGAAGGACGTTGTACAAACACGAATGCGCACGAGTGTTTTACAAAAAAGTCTCTCGCCTCGAATTATTTCACGTAACCAGTCCAGTCAAGCGATTACTCTGTTTATTACTTTTCATTATTAACGATAATTATATTATTTAACCCTTTACCTAACGTAACGGCAAAAAACGTCCTGCGCTATTCTCAAAACTCGCCAATTGATTTTCATTATTTTTTCATTTTTTGTCTCTAAAACATAGGTTATGACCCCTCATTGGAACGAGCTCATCGAGCTCGTTCCAATGAGGGGTCATAACCTATGTTTTTGAGACAAAAATGAAAATAATAATTATTCAAGAATTGTTTTTTGCAAGTGTCGTCTGCTTTTCATGTTAGGTAAAGGGTTTAAAAAAACAAACAACACTGAAGCCTCTGTTACACCCACGGCAAAGCGTCCTCGTTTGCGCGCACGGATACATGACACAATTGTTGATTGCATAATTTACTTGTGAAGTTATCGTTTATAATCAAACCTGGAAATCCCAGTAAATCACACTTTGGAAAGTAATAAATAAAATTAATATCAATGAAAAAGCACCAGGAAAATCATATTTATAAAATATCCAAAAACTGATTTATGACATAAATGAAAAATGACCTCAAATGTCGAGCACCCTCTAGATTTAAATGCAAGGCATCTTTTTCGGCAAATAATTCCCTCTTGGGTTTACCCCCTTTTAGAAAAGGTCTATAAGATTTAACAAACATAGCCTGCCTGTCAAAACATTGGTCTTTTAATTTTGTGTTAACTTTATGACCTTTTTGAGCAAAGAGTATCAACATCTTTAGGTCGAGAGAGTATTGAAGACAAAATGATCTTGGCATCAGAATAATTCCTGGAAAGAGTTATCAAATTATTATAGGCAGCAATAACTTGACCTGTAGATTTTCTCTCCATATCATTAGTACCCACGTGAAAAAGAATATGTGTAAAACTGTTAATGTCAAACTGACCACTATTGATAAGATATGTAATTACCGAAACTGTATATCCTGGAAAGACTTTAATCCCTGTATCAAAAATACCAGAAACATACTTGCATATAGAGTCAGATACAAAGACAACTTTCTTGTTTCTCTTGGCTGAAAGAAAACAGAATTGTGTCAAGGTGTGAGAAGACCAAGGGATGCCAAATATCGTTTATAAATAAAACAGTTTATAGGGAGTGAAGGATAGAATCTCTCATTTTAGCCGCTACCATGAATTTCTCCTTCAAAGTATAATGAAGGTGCTGTGTATAGGCATCGCTAGCCCAATCTCCCATAAACGGAAGGAATTCCCCGGGCACACCGGATTGAAACGCCCAAGAAGTTCCAACTCTTCTAAAACTATGAGAGAAGTAATTATGAGAATCTCTACCAGTTTAGGTTATCATACCCCTCAAAAATTCTTTTAGTTGCAAGTATGTTAACGGCTTTTTATCTTTATCCTGAATGGTCATGAAAACAGGATCAGTCGGTTTACCTGGTATTAAATGACACATATTTTTATATGCTTTAACAGGGCAAAGGGATGAACACGGTATGGCCAGGACAGGTATTTTTTTAAAAAAATTGACCAAACTGAATGGTTTTGGACCACTTGATCACAACTGGAAGTTCATCAGACAGGAAGACATCCGCCCTTACTAGTTGGTGTTGAGAATTGAAAGATTTAGTTGAGGTTGGAACCAAATTTAACTTCCTAAACATAAGAAAAAATGCTAATAGAAATAAACACCAAAGAGTCACGTCGAACGGGTCATTCTGATTTATGTGAGAATAAATTTCTAAAAGAATTTGGGGAGTGACTGGCAAAGCCTGTTTTACACAATGAGGGTTTATTCTGGCAAGACCTCTAAGTATAGGCATGAGCTCATAGGAATCCAAAACTAAAGTTGGAAGATCTAAATGCAAATGTACCTAACACGAAAAGCAGACGACACTTGCAAAAAAAATTCTTGAACAACTAATTTATTTCATTTTTTGTCTCAAAAACATAGGTTATGACCCCTCCTTGGAACGAGCTCGACGAGCTCGTTCCAATGAGGGGTCATAACCTATGTTTCTGAGACAAAAAATGAAAAAATAATGAAAATTAACTGACGATTTTTGAGAATAGCGCTGACCGGTTTTGGCCGTTACGTTGGGTAAAGGGTTAAAAGAACGGCTCAAAAACTGTGAATAAAGTTTCAAACATCGAGTGTAACCGGAAATGCTACAAATTAATAATATGTACAAAAGGGAAGAAAGGTTCTCCACTGAACAATCAAATTTCTGAGAAGTCACTTCAGCAAAAGCTGTGGATAAAGTAAAATGAACATCCTTTCTTAAATCTTTAATCTCTAACTCTGTAATGAAAATAAAATTACCAGTTGTGATGAAAACAAAATAACTCTGGGAAAATGGTTATTTTGGAGAGATTGATCTCACCAACACACCTCCTAAAGTGAATCTCCGACATGGGATCCTCTTCCCACCTGGATAAGAATCTGCTATTCTATTGCCCATGCCCCGAATGTGTGAAGCCCTAATTTCAAATTCGAAAATTGCAGCCAAAAAACAAATTTCTCTCAAACATGACTGCAAAAAGTAATTTCTTGTAGCTCCAGAATTAAGAACACTGACTGAAGTTAAATTGTCACAATTAACAATGACTTTTTGTCCTTTCAAATCAGAGCCCCACACCTACAGACAAACAACAACTGTTAGCAGTTCTAACTGATTAATATGTAACTCTATCTCTCGAATAAATGAAGGAAAGACCGAATGAAAACACTGGCCTTTGAAAAACCCACCACAACCAAGAAGACTAGCATCACAGGAGAATACAGAGTCACGATAACTCCAGCAATCGAAGGCCATCATAGACACCCCATTGTAAAGTTCTAAAAATGTATGCCACCATAATAGATCTTTCTGAATGAAAAGAGGGATATCATGCATTTTGTTTTGAGATCGACCCCAAAGTCCTCAGCCACGAAAGAATCCTAGACACAAAAATTCTTCCAGGTCTGACACAGGAAGAAACAAAATGTAATTTTCCTAGCAAAGATGGAACTTCCTTTAAAGTTGCTTTCTCCTTACGCAACCAAAAAGACACAAGTTTGCCGATTTCTTTTAATCTTTCAGGAGTAATTTCAAGGCTGAGTTCTCTGGTATCAAACATGACACCCAGAAAAATCATTCTATGAAAAGGAGCACTTTCTTTTTGAGCAGACTCTTCCAAACCACACCAAATGCACAATTTGACCAAGTTTATAAAAACTCTCTGAAGCCCTTTCAGGAACATTGTGCCCGGCAAAATCATCCAAGTAATTGATTATTTCAATACCGAACTGACTGCAGATATATCGTCCCCTGAGTTCCAATGTGTTCTATGTGCCAGTAGGCACATAGAACACATTTGAACTCAAGAGAGGATATGGTATGGCATTTGTGACTCTTTGACAAATAAAGGCAGCTGATCTTAAACCCATTGAAAGTATTTTGTCAAAATAAATTTCATTTTTCCACTTGAAGGCAACTAAGAGAATATCCCCTAGATCAATTGGAATTTGTCTGTACTCTCCTTTTAAGTCTCCTTTATATAGTAAACAATTTTGACAATATTTTTTGATAAGGGAAATAATAATAATAATTGATTTTCTATAGCGTAAAACCACAAATAGTGCTCTAAAACGCTTGACAGAAATAAATACACTTTTCTGAAATGAAGAGTCACATCTGCTTTGGTTGCCTCTTGGAGAGGTTTGGGAGAATGCTTCAGTAAATAGGAAAGTTTTAAGATTTCTTTTGAAGACATTGAGAGTTTCTGAAGTTCTGACACCAATTGGCAGGGAATTCCACAATCTGGGACCCACGATGGAGAACACACGATCATGAGCCTGATTAGATCTGCTAAAAGGCACAACTAGTTGAATTTGGTTTTTAGATCGGAGACTGCGCGTTGGTTTATATACAGTGAGGAGCTCTTGCAGGTAAACTGGAGCCAGTTTGTGGATACATTTGACTAGTAAGATCAATATTTTGAAATCAAAATAAGATTATCAATTGACGGATATTTCAACTTGAAAGGGGCACCCAAATAACTAAACTTTGAAATTCCCTCATTGATCGAATTCCCTGGGGGAAAACTTAAATCCAAAATGATTCGTCTTTCCAAAGAATCGTTTTTGGAACAGAATTTAGAGGGCTCAATTTAATTTCTACTTTCAAAGGATTACCTTTGTAAGGACCCAAAATTGCATTATAATCCAAGTCTTTGTTTAAATAATTTTTCATATCCTCGGGAAAATCTAAGACGCCTCTGTGATTATTTACTTTACCCTTGAACGAGGTACAATTTCCATAAAATCCAATGGGAAATCGAAATTCCAAAACTTCACGCACTGTTTTATCTGAATAAGATAACATTTCTCTAAAGACGTGTATATTTAAGTGAGAATTGACAGGAAGTTTCAAATCCTCAAAATTATGTTTGTTCGAATGTGAAATACGGGAGTGCATTTCACAAAAATCTGTGTTGGATACTGCATTTAAAACTGAAATGTTGTCAGATTTATTTAACACAGAATCTTCGTCTAAATTCGACACTGAAGACAAAACCGGCGAGCAGAGATCGTCTTCCAAATACGAATTATCACAAAACTTTTGAGTATTCAAATTTAACAAATCATGTTGGTTTTCTGAGACTGGGTTCTTCTCATCAGATCCAAAAAAGTTTCAAATTCAACCTCCTTGTCCAGATCGATAACCAAAGACAACTCCAAAGAACTGGAGTCAACTTCATTCATCGAATTGTTCAAACATATAAGAGTATTCAAATCTGAAAAACTTTTATCGATTTTTTTCTGACGATGATTCTGAATTAAAAGGTAAAAATAGATCATCTCTAGGCATCTTTGAAAATGTATTAAATTTTGACAATAATTGGCTGTCTTTGTCAGCTGACAAAACTGACGTAGAAATGAAGGAATCTGAAACACCTGAATCTTCACCATTCCCTTTTTTGTTGGATGGAAGGTTCTCCTTAAAAGTACAAATTTGAGGTTGAAAAACATTCTTATTCTCTCTTAGATATTCAGGATAGAAAATTTCGGCCATAGGATTTAATTTTAGGCCCTCATTGCCCAGTCATCTTTGAAACGGACAAGCTGATGAAGACTCAGGATGCATCAATTTTTCCTTCCTTCTTTGCCAACAAGTGGCACAAATGTGCTCAACCGACCGAGAACGGCCCTGAATAACAGCTTTATGAGGTGCCGTTAGAGAACATTTATTCCTCTGGTAACCTGAACAAAACCAAACTTATGATGATACCGGTATATTTGTTTGTTGATCAGAGTTGGAAGAATGCCAGCTTCTAGATTTTGGGCGAATTGACTTGGCTAAAATCGGGGTTTCAATTTGATCTGGATCATCAGCCCAGGTATTCTGACCTAACTCAATTCTGAGCAGACAATCACTGTAAAAATTTAGCAAAGCCTTCCATTCATAAATGTTATGAAAATAAACTATTTTTTCAAAAATTCCAAACGACTATTAATTTCAACATCACTGATACCCGAACTTGTAATAATCTCAAACTCACCCGCAACAAATTGTTCGAATGATAAATCTTTAAAACTATATCAGATCCGATAAATTCAAATTGTAATTGTGAGTGAGGAAAAATTTGGGGAAATATAACATTATCAGAAAATTTAGCAGCGATACCTGATTTTTGTTTTGGGTAATTCGATTTTTGTAATTTGTTGAGAGCAAGGTAAGATTCAGAATCGGAGTCATTGTCCGTTCTGTCTGAGTCTGAAAACATATGAGACTTTGTCACTTTGTTTTGGCGTCTTACTTTCAGATTTTGTTTTTAAAGTATCTGACTCTTCATCACTACAAGAATCAGAGCTAGATGACAAATCAACGTCCCTAGATTTATAATGCCTATCGGAATTCGTTTTACCAGACATAAGTCCCAACTTTCTCAGTTTTTTATCAACTAAACAGCTCGAATCGTCCATTTCTCTCAGAGCACGACTATTAATCTTATTGTTAGAAGATGTTGTACCTTTTAGACGAACGATGTCTTTTTTAGTGTTTGCAATTTGCTGTCTTAAATGTTTCTTTTCTAGCGCAATTTCTTATTGTCTTTTTTCTTTTTCGACCTCCGGCAACTGTTTCCGGAGAGTTTCTAATTCTTCCTCATCATTGAGGTCCAATGAAGGGGCGACATCTTTAGAACAGCTTGGAACGATTGTTTGTATACTTTCACCGTCCTCACTGAAACCACCAGTAAATTCATCTGTGAACTGAGATTTTCCATCATTCATTTTTTTGTAGCCAACATTTTTTCTGGCTCTATCAGGATCCATTGCGAATTTAATATTAGAGCTGTACGTTTTTAAATTTCTTGTTCGGTTTCGGTTTTGGTTTTTCAGGTGGAGTAAAACCTCGGTTCGGTTCGGTTTGTTCATAAGGCCAAATAAAATTCAATAAAACTCATTCTCATGTCCGGAGTCATAACTGAATGGCAGTGAAATTGAGTGAAACTCAATGAATGCCCGAAATAAGCTATAATACATGAAGAATCAGGAAGGCCAATATAATAATTACCTAAATATACAGAACTTTTATTGTGCTTGGCCATTTTTCGAGGTCTGACACCTACACGCAACTTGAGGAAAGCTGCAAACACAACTAAACTGAAATGTCGGAAATTCACAGAATGTAGCCTTCTCAGTCAATTTTTAAATGAAATTGTCCCTTTTTCCCGATAAATTCTGCCTCTTGATTGGTCAGAATGCCTTGGACAAATAGCCACGGCAAAGGGCCCCCCAGCATTCAAGGTATATGAGAGCCTGCAACATTCAGGGTATAAGCGCACGCGAAATATCGGGGGTATATAGTTTAAATGAAAGCTTTCCGCTATTGCTCGCCTCGATATAAAAATCGAACCAAAAAACATGAAAATAGTCACAAATGTCATCAGATTTCTGACAATTCGATCATATTTTGCTGCTATAAATTATATAGTCGAATAATTAAATGAAACAACTTGCGAAAAATAAAATAAGAGCAAATATCGTCCTTTCAGTTCCAATGTGTTCTATGTGTCATTAGGCACATAGAACACATTGGAACTCAGGGGACGATATGTCAACAAAATACTGTTTACTCGTTTCCTTAACGACCCAAGGGATGTAACTCTATCTTTTGTCCTCTGCGTTTATAAAAACAAAAAGTATTCACGAATTTGGACCAAGTGATTGCGGAACGTGAGAAATGCGTCCGCAAATTTATTTCCAATATGTTTGTTTTGTGTTTCAAACGGGACAAAAACGTTATCTCCGCCAACATGTATAGTATATGGAGATTTAATACCTAGATGTCTCATTTAAACATCTCGTCTATGGCTCGGTGTTTAAAAGCCAACATCCAGGTATTAAATCTCCATATACCATACATGTTGGTGGAGATAACTTATATTCGCACACTCTTAGTGTTAAATTTACTGACAATCTAAGAAATTTAAGGGGAGCTAACTCTCGGGTAAATCTCTTCCAATGACGAAAATTATCAGCCATGCCAGATACCTGTAGAAGATAAAATATACTGGGATGTTATACATATACATTATCATGACCAGGTGCATGTCCTGTAATATGTATCAGAGGTCGTGTTTACAATCAGATCGCAACGAACCCGTCAGTGCGAGTTGTGATCCGATTGTAAACGCGGCTGAGACATGCATTTGGTTATGATAAAACATTTATCTAACAATCCCGTTACATAAAGCCTGTTTTTCCGTTTTTCAGTTTAAATTGGGTTGGAATTGGTCAAAAGTTTGAATTTCATATATTTTAGTGCGTAATTACAATGCATATATGTGATAGTGTGGTGTTTACCGGAAGTTGAATCTGTCTGATACGGAATCGGAACATTTGATACGTTTCTTCCGAGTTTTGGGGTGCAAAATAAGTTGTTGTTAAATAAATATTTGGAAAGACCTCTGGGGACACCTTCCAACAGTTGGGTACGTCATAGCATTTCTTTGACAAAGTCGAATAACACTATCGTAACAAAGTAGATAGCGGTTTTAGGGGAGTAAAGAGATGGCATTTTGGCCAATCTGAGATCGCTGTTCATCAAAATCTCGTAATATAGGCGAACGAAAAAGAGGCTGTTCTTTTTCCTTTGAGGAGAACGATAGGAGACAACACAAATCATTCGCCAAATTTGTACATGACGAGGATCTTAAAACGACACAATTCAAAACGAATCGCAGTTTCGATTCCGAGATATATTTAGGCTGCAATAAGGGTTTTTGTTATTTATCTAACCATCATATAGATTTTGGCCTGAAAACCACGAGAAACGGTACGTATCGCATAACGTGTTCTGATTCCGTATTATATAGACGACTCGTTGTGATTGCGTATCATATAGACGACTTGTTTCTAGTAACGCGACGGGCTATCATACAGGAAGATGAATACATTCTGTTTATGTTTCAGTGATCGACTCAGCTGATCGCTTACAAAACAAAACAAAATTCCTTATAGCTAGCGACAGAACTATTAATAGCCAATCACCCCCCCCCCCCCCCCCCCCCCACACACACACACACAAAGAGAAACTGCACGATTCAATATTGCACCTACCCGGTTCATAAGAATGTGCCGATGTCATATACGTGACACTGAGAGTGAACAATTTGACAACACAACTTTGAAAATGACGGTGACCGCGTTACCCATTGTTTGTTGGAGTGCACAACAATATAGTTCCATAAAATGTTTTTTAAAACATTTTCTCACCCAACATCATGTCCCCAAACTGTATTAATAATTTATGATTTAATCTGTTTATGTGACAGAATTGTTAGATAAATGAATTATCGTGATAATGTGTATGTCCTTTGATTTGCATCAGATTCTTGGTGGTGTCCAAAAATGGGATCAAAACTCGCCGGCAAAGCCGGATCGTTAAGATCCCACCTCGAACCTGATACAAATCACAGGACATGCATATTATCAAGATAATCTATATTTATCTTACAACAAGAATGTATTTCTCCCATTACAAGTAAAAACGTCTTGACAAAATACAAATCTGTATTGAGGGTAGCAACCGCACATGCGATCATTCGGTTCAGATATAGAACGTCATTAGAGAGTAATTATTTATTATTTATTTATTGTTGCTTAACGCCACATCAGCAGCTAAGGCTATATCGTGGCGAGAAAACTACTTAAACAACAAGTGTCAAGTATGAATTAAAAATAATTGGATAAAATATGAAACAATCACAACAAAAACTAAAATCCGGAGCAGTTGAAACAGCAATAACTAAGGTTATAAAAACCAGAATACTTATAAAATCAACCTGTTGACATTTAGACTTGTAGAGTCTACGTTAAAAGAATAAAAACAAGTTTAAAATTTATTAAAAGGTTGATTTCTTTCAAAAATGAGATTATTTTATGTGGGCACATGTGGTAAAATAAATCTCGTAGAGATTGAACTGTAAAATATTGCCCTCTAACAAGATTAAAATCAGTACAATTTAAGAGAATGTGCTCCACTGACAACACCTAACAGAAAGAAATGTGTAAGTCGTGTGTGACCAATATGACACCGTGTCAAAATAACATGATCTTTTCTACAAAGGTTACTGGATGGGTAGTGATCAGAAATAGTTGGTCGGAAGCGATGGAGCTTGTTATTAGTTGCCCCATCCCATTCCGCCTGCCACATAGATTTGATGTAACTACTAATATGAGGCTTAAAATCACTGAAAGGGATCTTAAAATCAGTGAGAGGCTTTGTTAAAGCCTGTTTTGCTGCACTGTCTGCTTTGGTGTTACCAACGATACCTACATGACCGGGTAACCAGCAAAACACGATATCATACTGGTCAGAGACGAGAGTTGTTAACTTCTCACGAAGTTCCAAAATGAGAGGGTTCTTCAACCTGGGGTTGAGTAAAGCAAGTAAAGAGGAAAGAGAGTCGGAGAAGATGATCGACTTTCTGTCCTATACATTCTGGATGTGCTCAAGTGCAAGTTGAATAGCTTTAACTTCAGCTGTGAAAATAGAACTTTGATTCGGGATTCTGGTTGAGGTGACATGATCACCAGTAACAGCAGCTGATGATACTTTGTCACCATCCTTAGATCCATCTGTGTAGGTCCTTGTATATGTACTATACTTGGACTTTATTTCGGCAAATTTTTGTTTGAACTGCAAGGAATTGGTATCAGATTTTTTGCTAGAAGCAAGATCCAAAATAATTGTAGGTTTTTTAAGATGCCAAGGAGGAATATGTGATTTACGGATTTCTTTTATAGAATCAGAATCAATTTTGGCAGACTCCATGTGGGGTTTGATTCTAATTCCCAATGGAGGAATGTGTTTCTGGTGGCGGTTATAAAATTCAACATTTTGAGGGTCTGAAACACAATTATAAGCAGGATTTGAAGGATTGGCCAAAAGTTTAGACACATACTGGAGAGATAATTAAATTCTACGCTTCTGAAGAGAAGGCTCCTCTGCCTCAACAAGCATCGAGTCTATTGGGGATGTTCAAAAAGCCCCTAGACTAATTCTAATACCACTATTATGAATTGCATCAAGTGGTTTGAGATATGATTTCCTTGCAGAACCGTAACCTATACAACCGTAATCTAACTTTGATCGAACAAGAGATCTATACAAATGGAGCAAAGTTTTTTGGTCAGCACCCCAATCGGCGCTACCAACAACCTTCAGTAGGTTCAGAGCTCCCTTACATTTAACGTTTAGTTGTTTTATGTGGGAAGTGAAATTCAGTTTGTTGTCAAACAACAAACCTAAGAATTTCACCTCCTTAACAACTTGAATAGGACTACCATCAATTTTCAACTCCGGATCGAGGTGAAGTTTCCGAAGCTTGCAAAAATGAACACAATTCGTTTTTGTCTTTGAAAATTTAAAACCATTTTCGATAGCCCATTTTTGAATCCTATTTAAACACAGCTGAAGTTTGCGCTCTATAGCATTCATCTTTTTGCTGCTATAGCAGATCAAAAAGTCATCAACATACAATGACGAATCTACCATATTCTCAATTGCGTCGATGATACTATTAATTTTAATTGAAAAGAGGGTAACAGATAACATACTACCCCGAGGAACCCCCAATTCCTGCTCGTGAGGATCAGATAACGTTGATCCAACACGAACCTGAAATTGGCGGTCCTTTAAAAAGTTTTCAATAAAAAGGGGCATACACCCTCTCAACCCCATGTTAAAAAGATCTTTTAAAATCCCATACGTCCACGTTGTATCATATGCCTTCTCCAGATCAAAGAAGATGGCGACCATATGTTCTTTTTTAGCAAAGGCATTTCTGATAAACGTTTCAAGTCTGACCAAATGATCCACAGTACTTCTCTGGTTTCTGAAACCACACTGAACATCTGCAAGCAGATTGTTCGATTCCAGAAACCAGACAAGTCGGTCATTGATCATCCTCTCCATGGTTTTACAGGGACAACTAGTTAGTGCAATTGGTCTGTAATTACTGTGATCCTTATTAGGCTTTGGAATAGGAATAATTGTTGCCTTTCGCCAGGAAGATGGAAACTGGCCAGTCACCCAAATGTCATTAAAAACTGACAATAAAAGTTCTAGTGAAGTTTGAGGCAGATGTTTTAAAAGTTGATAGTGTATTTTATCGGGTCCAGTGGCAGAATCCTTTGCTCTATGCAAAGAGTTACATAACTCTTCCATAGAGAAAGGTACGTTGTAGTCCTCTGAGTTATTGGATGTAAATTTAATCTTTTGTTTTTCTTGTTGTTTTTTTAGTTTGAGGAATTCTGGGCTACTATTTTCAGACGAGTGTTTAGAAAATGTAGAGGTCAACTTGTTTGAAATTTCTTGTTTTGATGTTATGAGTGTGTTGTTATCTTTTAGGTGTTGTACAGCTGATTTTGTTTCTTTTCCTTTAATTTTTTTAATCATTTTCCAAATTTTAGTGATGGGGGTATTTTGATTTAGTTTCGAAACGTAAGTTTCCCATGAACTTTTCTTTTTATGTTTTAAAAGTCGTCTTGTTTTTGCCCGATTTATACGCAATCTATCCAAATTTTCTGTAGTTGGTGACTTATTAAATTCCCTCTCAAATTTCTTGCGATCTTTTATAGCCTGTTTGCACTCAGTATCAAACCATGGTTTAGTGAAACGTTTTGGATTTGCCGAGGTTTTAGGAATGACTTGGCTTGCAATGTCAATCAGCTCTGTGGTGAAGTGTTCAATCTGGTCAGTACTGTCCTGAAATTCCTCCCGTCTGAGGCGTTCAGAACAAAGCGATGAGAAAGTGTCCCAGTCGGCCTTTTTACAATTCCACTGGGGCACCCTCTCATCATCCGCCGGAAATACACTCTCCAACACAATCGGAAAGTGGTCACTCCCGCACAAGTCATCTTCTGCCTTCCATGAAAAATCAAGGAAGACAGAAGGGCATGCAATTGTTAAATCAATTGACGTGTAAGAACCAGATGCGGGGTGCAGGTAAGTATCTGACCCATCATTGAACAAGCACAAGTCATATTTTGTAATGAACTCTTCCACAGTTTTACCTTTTGCATCTTCATGACTGCAGGAATTACCCCAAAGAGGGCTATGTGCGTTAAAATCACCCAACAAAATGTATGGAGTTGGGAGTTGTCGAACCAGCAGCTCAAGGTCATTCAATTGTAAGGCTTTACTTGGTGAAACGTAAATAGAACAAAGTGTAACTGTTTTGTCTAAAGTTAGGCGTACCGCCACAGCCTGTAAATTTGTCTGTAATGGTACAGTACTGTGAATGATGTCGTTCCTAACCAAGACAGTCGTTCCACGAATATGAAGATCATTATCATCTGCCCAGGCTTTATACGATGTATAATGCTTAAAAGCTGAATGATCTTGAGCCTCGGGTTTCTTTAAAAGAGTTTCCTGCAGGCAAAAAGCAGCAGGTTTATACTTTTGGCTGAGAAGACCAAGTTCATTAAAATTAGCTCTAAAACCTCGACAATTCCACTGTATTATATTTTGTTTTGGTGTACTATGCATGTTTGGAAGGTGATTTTGAAGGTGGTCGTATGGGTGAAATTGCCCCCGTAGTTCTTTTTGGTGAAGATTTGCGTGGGGACCTTCCCTGCAATGACGGAAGCGGATTATTTGAAAATGTTTCCGTGAGACATTCGTCCACAGACATTTCCTCGAAGGCCTCAAATCTATTTCTAGTGACAATATCCCTAGAAAATTTGGGAATTCGATCTGAAAGAGTTTTCTTTTTTTCTTTTCTGCTTTTTTGACTTTGATTCTGACTCTGACGTTGACTAGATTGTGGATGATCATTTGACATTTCATTAACCTTTTTTCCTTTGTTTTTACTATCTGTTGTTTTAGTTTGAGTGGAAGAACTGTTCGTATTTGTTGTTTGTGTTATACTGAATGGGTTTAAAGGTTTTCGTTGTATATTATCAAGCCATGTAAGATCTGTTTGACATTGTACTGATTTTGTAATTGGTGCAGAATGCTTAATAGCATTTGCATAAGATGACGGTGGTAAATTCATCCCCGGCATTGACATTATGATTTCTCTTGCTTCTTTAAAACTAATATGCTTTTCGCATTTCACTTTTTGTATGAGTTTTTCCTTTTTCCATACAGGGCAATCCTTAGATGATGACATGTGATTGCCCTGACAGTTAACACATTTATAGTCTGTAGTGTTACAAGGATCTTCATGGTTGAGACCACATTTAAAGCATATTTTCTTGCCACGACAAGAATCCTGACCATGTTCAAACTTTTGGCACTTGAAACATCGCAGTGGACTTGGGATGTACAAATCCACTCTGACGTTCAAGTAACCAATCTTAATTGACTTGGGAGGCTTTGTGCCATCAATTTATTTATTTATTTATTGGTGCTTAACGCCACATCAGAAGCTAAGGCTATATCGTGGCGAGAAATCAGAGAAAAGTAAAACGTCAATATTATGAAGTAAAAGATTGAATAAAAATAAAGGATAATCACAAAGACATGTCAGAGACAAGAATAATTTTAATAACAATGAGTAATGAGATAAGTGAAAGATATCTACTTCTAAATCAACCTGATGAACTGAGCTTGATGAGTCTAGATTAAAAGAATAAAAACAATTTTAAAATTTGTTAAAAAGGTTGATTACTTTCAAAAATGATACAATTTTGTGTGGGCTCGTATTGTAAAATAGATCTCTAAGGGATCCAACAGTGAAGTATTGCCCTCTAACAAGATTAAAATCAGTACAATTTAAGAGAATGTGCTCCACTGACAACACCTGCTGACATGGAACACATTCTGGTCGCATATTACCCTCTAACAGAAAGGAATGTGTAAGTCGTGTGTGACCAACATGACATCGTGTCAGAATAACATGATCTTTTCTACAAAGGTTACTGGATGGATAGTGATCAAATATGTTTGGTCGGAAGCGATGGAGCTTGTTATTTGTCGCTCCATCCCATTCCGCCTGCCACATAGATTTGATGTAACTACTAATATGAGGCTTAAAATCACTGAAAGGGATCTTAAAATCAGTGAGAGGCTTTGTTAAAGCCTGTTTTGCTGCACTGTCTGCTCTGGTGTTACCAGCGATACCTACATGTCCGGGTAACCAGCAAAACACGATATCATATTGGTCAGACATGAGAGTTGTTAACTTCTCACGAAGTTCCAAAATGAGAGGGTTCTTCAACTTGGGGTTGAGCAAAGCAAGCAAAGAGGAAAGAGAGTCAGAAAAAATAATCGACTTCTTTTCCTGTATATTTTCGATATGTTCGAGTGCGAGTTGTAAAGCTTTAACTTCAGCTGTGAAAATAGAACTTTGATTCGGTATTCTGATTGAGGTGATACCATCACCAGTAACAGCAGCTGATGATACTTTGTCACCATCTTTAGATCCATCTGTATAGATCCTTGTATATGTACTATACTTGGACTTTATTTCGGCATATTTTTGTTTGAACTGCAAGGAATTGGTATCAGATTTTTTGGTAGAAGCAAGGTCCAAAATAACTGTAGGTTTTTTAAGATGCCAAGGAGGAATGTGTGATTTACGGTTTTCTTTTATAGATTCAGAATCAATTTTTGCAGACTCCATGTGGGGTTTAACTCTAATTCCCAATGGAGGAATATGTTTCGGATGTCGGTTAAAAAAGCCAACATTTTGAGGTTCTGAAATACAATTAAAAGCAGGATTTGAAGGATTGGCCAAAAGTTTAGACACATATTGGAGAGACAATTTAATTCTGCGCTTCTCGAGAGAGGGCTCCTCTGCTTCAACAAGCATCGAGTCTATTGGGGATGTTCGAAAAGCCCCTAGACTAATTCTAATACCACTATTGTGAATAGCATCAAGTGGTTTTAGGTATGACTTCCTTGCAGAACCGTAAACTATAGAACCGTAATCTAATTTTGATCGAACAAGTGACCTATACAGATGGAGCAAAGTTTTTCGGTCAGCACCCCAATCAGTGCTACCAACGACCTTCAGTAGGTTCAGAGCTCTCTTACATTTAACTTTTAGTTGTTTTATGTGGGAAGTGAAATTCAGTTTGCTGTCAAACAACAAACCTAAGAATTTCACTTCCTTAACAACTTTAATAGGACTCCCATCAAGTTTTAACTCCGGATTGAGGTGATGTTTCCGAAGCTTACAAAAATGTACACAATTTGTTTTCATCTTTGAAAATTTGAAACCGTTTTCTGTGGCCCATTTTTGAATTTTGTTTAGGCACAGCTGAAGTTTGCGCTCTATAGCATTCATTTTCTTGCTGCTGTAGCAGATTAAAAAATCATCTACATACAACGAAGAATCTACCATATTCTCAATTGTCTCGATGATGCTATTAATTTTCACCGAAAAAAGGGTAACAGATAAGATACTACCCTGAGGAACCCCCAATTCCTGTTCGTGAGGATCGGATAACGTTGACCCAACACGAACCTGAAATTGGCGATCCTTTAAAAAGTTTTCAATAAAAAGAGGCATACGCCCTCTCAACCCCATGTTAAAAAGATCTTTTAAAATCCCATACGTCCACGTTGTATCATATGCCTTCTCTAGATCAAAGAAGATGGCGACCACATGTTCTTTTCTAGCAAAGGCATTTCTAATAAACGTTTCAAGTCTGACCAAATGATCCACAGTACTTCTCTGGTTTCGGAAACCACACTGAACATCTGCAAGCAGATTGTTCGATTCCAGAAACCAGACAAGTCGGTCATTGATCATCCTCTCCATGGTTTTGCACAGGCAACTGGTTAAGGCAATAGGCCTGTAATTGCTTGGGTTGCTGTGATCTTTGTCAGGCTTAGGAATAGGAATTATAGTTGCTTTTCGCCACGAAGGTGGAAACTGGCCAGTCACCCAAATGTCATTAAAAATAGATAATAAAAGTGCAAGTGAAGTTTGAGGCAGATGTTTTAAAAGTTGATAGTGTATTTGATCACGTCCAGTGGCAGAATCCTTTGCTCTATGCAAAGAGTTACTTAACTCTTCCATAGAGAAAGGTTCGTTGTAGTCCTCTAAGTTATTGGATGTAAATTTAATCTTGTGTTTTTCTTGTTGTTTTTTAAGTTTGAGGAACTCTGGATTACTATTTTCAAACGACGAATGTTTAGAAAATGTAGAGGCCAACTTGTTTGAAATTTCCTGTTTTGATGTTATGAGTGTGTTGTTATCTTTTAGGTGTTGTACAGCTGATTTTGTTTCTTTTCCTTTAATTTTTTTAATCATTTTCCAAATTTTAGTGATGGTAGTGTTTTGATTTAGTTTAGAAACGTAAGTTTCCCATGAACTTTTCTTTTTATGTTTTAAAAGTCGTCTTGTTTTTGCCCGATTTATACGTAATCTATCCAAATTTTGTGTAGTTGGTGACTTATTAAATTCCCTCTCAAATTTCTTGCGATCTTTTATAGCCTGTTTGCACTCAGTATCATACCATGGTTTAGTGAAACGTTTTGGATTTGCCGAGGTTTTAGGAATGACTTGGCTTGCAATGTCAATCAACTCTGTGGTGAAGTGTTCAATCTGGTCAGTACTGTCCTGAAATTTCTCCCGTGTGAGGCGTTCAGAACAAAGCAATGAGAAAATGTCCCAGTCAGCCTTTTTAAAGTTCCACTGGGGCACCCTCTCATCATCCGCCGGAACTACACTCTCCAACACAATCGGAAAGTGGTCACTCCCGCACAAGTCATCTTCTGCTTTCCATGAAAAATCAATAAAGACAGAAGGGCATGCAATTGTTAAATCAATTGACGTGTAAGAACCAGATGCGGGGTGCAGGTACGTATCTGACCCATCATTGAACAAGCACAAGTCATATTTTGTAATGAACTCTTCCACAGTTTTACCTTTTGCATCTTCTTGACTGCAGGAATTACCCCAAAGGGGGCTATGTGCGTTAAAATCACCCAACAAAATGTATGGAGTTGGGAGTTGTCGGACCAGCAGCTCAAGGTCATTCAATTCTAAGGCTTTACTTGGTGAAACGTAAATAGAACAAAGTGTAACTGTTTTGTCTAAAGTTAGGCGTACCGCCACAGCCTGTAAATTTGTCTGTAATGGTACAGTACTGTGAATGATGTCGTTCCTAACCAAGACAGTCGTTCCACGAATATGAAGATCATTATCATCTGCCCAGGCATTATACGATGTATAATGCTTAAAAGCTGAATGATCTTGAGACACGGGTTTCTTTAAAAGAGTTTCCTGCAGGCAAAAAGCAGCAGGTTTATACTTTCGGCTGAGAAGACCAAGTTCATTAAAATTAGCTCTAAAACCTCGACAATTCCACTGTATTATATTTTGTTTTGGTGTACTATGCATGTTTGGAAGGTGATTTTGAAGGTGGTCGTATGGGTGAAATTGCCCCCGTAGTTCTTTTTGGTGAAGTTTTGCGCGGGGACCTTCCCTGAAATGAGGGGAAGGGATTATTTGAAAATGTTTCTATGAGACATTCGTCCACAGACATTTCCTCAAAAGCTTCATATCTATTTCTAGTGACAATATCTCTAGAAAATTTAGGAATTCGATCTGAAAGGGTTTTCTTTTTTTCTTTTTTACTTTTTTGACTTTGATTTTGACTCTGACTCTGACGTTGACTAGATTGTGATTGGTCACTTGACGTTTCACTAACCTTTTTGCCTTTATTTTTATTTTCTGTTGCCTTAGTTTGAGTAGATGAGCTATTCGTATTTGTTGTTTGTATAATGCTAAATGGATTTATAGATTTGGGTTCTGTGTTATTAAGCCACGTGAGATCTGTTTGACATTGCACTGATTTTGTAGTTATAGTAGTATGTTTAATAGCATTTGCATAAGATGATGGTGGTAAATTCATCCCCGGCATTGTTACAACAAATTCCCGGGCCTCCTTAAAACTAATCTGCTTCTCACATTTAATTTTCTGTATGAGTTTCTCTTTTTTCCATACAGGGCAATCCTTAGATGATGACATGTGATTGCCCTGACAGTTGATGCATTTATAAACAGTTATGTTGCATGGTTCCTCATGGCTCAGACCACATTTGAAGCAGATTTGTTTTCCACGACAAGAATTCTGACCATGTCCAAACTTTTGGCACTTGAAACATCGAAGTGGATTTGGGATATACAAATCCACTCGGACATTCAAGTAACCAATTTCAAGTGCTTTAGGAGGCTTAGTGCCATCAAAAGTACAGATGTAAGTATTGGTTTTAATTTTATTGCCTTGTTTGTTGATCTCAATTCGTTTTACAGAGGTGATTCCTTGTGGTTTTAATTCACATGTAATTTCAGTTTCTTCCATGTCGGCTAGTTCAGGAGTTCTAATAACTCCCTTGCTAGTGTTTAAAGTTTTGTGGTAACTAGCTTTAATATTGATATCCAATAATTTTGTAGTATGTAAAAGATTGAAAGTTTGAACTTGTCTGGAACACTGGATTAATATATCTCCAGAGCGTAATTTTTTAATATCTTTTACAGTTCCTGCTATACCTTTGATGGCCTTATCTAGAGCAAAGGGGTTTAAATTACTTAATTTTTTATTGTCATCAGTTGAATGTAAGAGAATAAATGTTGGAAGGTTGTCTTCAGGTGGAATCAGTGATTTCATAAGTTCTTCATCAGAGTCAGAATCTCGTAGTCCAGTGTCTAAAAACGGTCGTTTGATTTTTGGTTGTGAGGTAGCCATGTTAATATTTTAAACGTTCACTGCCCCGGCTCCCACCCACCACGGAGTCCAACAAGGGGTAGGGTTACTGCCCTGCAGTGAACCCACCGGGTTGCCGGTATTCCCACATACCTGGTATGGGGCAGTATACTCAGCCAGTGTTGATACCGAAGTATGCCACTGGCTGATTGGCCCGTGTGTGGAAGTGCCAGGTCTTCATATGGTGATCATCCAACCAATCACTCTATAAAACACAGTAATGAAGATTGCCACGTGAAACTGAAACAAACAGTCCAGCAAAAGTAAGTATTTGTTAAAAAAAAGTGGGTAAAAACAGCACACAGTGGCAAATATGATACATGATTAAAATACATGACTGATTGAATGACCACCAAATGCCCCTGACGTGACACCCAGTACTTTTTGGGGTGGGGGCTCCCGATTGGCCAGAACGGACCATCCGACCATCCTTGTACTCCCGAAATTGGGGCCAAAGCAGTATGTTGAACATTATCTCCGAAATGGAGACCAGGGCTCCATCCCGGAGACTGCCCTAACCGGGGCCCGAGTCCTCAACTGCCAGGATTCCTTCTTCCGGGGGCTTCGGAACGCACCTCACGGGAGAACAAGGTGCCTGCCAGATGGTATTAGCAGGATTGATCATTTTGGTCCGGGGCTGCGTATTTGTGTATTTCGCAGCGAACCAGCTCAATTGAGCAAACCTGCCAATTAAAAATTAGCAAACCTGCCCAATTGAGCAGGCCGTCCTCTATCCGCCACCTGAGGACCCGCCTAGTAGGGGACGATCAAACCCCCCTAGGAGAGAGTAATTAAATAACAAATAAATCGCCTACTCAGCGAAATAAATTAGACTAGAAAATCTTTTGCCATGATGACATTTTTATTTAGGTATATCGTGCATGAAACCCGGAAAATAAAACAAAGAAGCACACAACTGAAACACTACTACCATAAACATCGGCTGTAAAAGTACAAGTGGGACAATGAATAGGGATTACGTCATGCACAGCCCAAGAACGTAATAACATGACGTCATGATCTTCATTCATGAAAAATCAATTAATAGACGCTGGATAATTGTCAAAATATATGCGAACAAGTCAAGAAATGGGGAATATTGTACGATAAATTGGTTATTACCATCAAGTGGATTTCCTGGATGTTCAATTAGAGTCTCGACCTCAACCCATGTAAGAAAGTCATGGGAGATTTCCCTATCCCATACTACCCACGTGATTACTACCTTATACATCACACGTGTATAAGGTAGTAGTCACGGAACCATTTAAAATCACCTGCAATTGTAGATAAAAACAATTTATACCACTTCTCGTTTTGTGACTATACTGTATGTGGAGAGTGGATTGTAACTAAATCACTCGCGGAGTGGAGTTATCACCCAAGCTATAACTTTCAAATTCTGTACATATCGACAAAAAACACAAGCAATGTTTCAGCCAATGGACCCCCGGGTTTAACCCGGAGGTCCATTGGCTGAAACTTTGATTGTGATTGTTATGCTTTGCAACAAATTTGCAATTATTGCTCCGGTGGAATCTCCACTCTGAAGGTGATTTAGTGATAATGCACTCTACACGTACTGTAGATACGGCTGAATTCATCGAAGCAAATGAAAACTGCAGGTCATCAAAACTCGTTTCAACTGTACACGCTGAAGTAGCTACCGACATGGTCAATCCGCACATTCCAGGGCACTTGCTCTCTTGATGAAGGACGTCAACTTTTTCGACAGCCATAAGCACAGTAACCCAACGAGTAAGAGGGGTTTTTTTTGGTATAGGCCTATACTTGCAGTAATTAAACATCGCCAGGAAAAACGGACGGATTAGCGCATTATACTTTTCAGATAAGAACAACGGTTCAGAAGCTATTACATTGTCGTATCGCCTTGCTTGATTGGAGGATGAAAACGAGGCGGCTCAGGAGTGGGACAAAATGATCCGTCACGCCCTGGTGTGTAAGATAGAAAAAGCTCACCCTCGGGGCCAGATTTTTGGGCCGGACACTCAGCAAGCCCCGTGTCCGGCCTAAACATCTGCTCCCTCGGGTGAGATTTTCCATTATGGATTAGATTAGTCTAACACCGCTCATCTGTTTGGCACATAGATGTGTAAACATTTGTAATTATAAATATAATTATTGGGATGACATTTGGCAACGCAATTCGCCACTTTCCCGCTCATCAACGATAATATAAGTGAATGATATTTAGTAGTAGTTATAGAACAAAAGAATACTTCTCCGCATCTGGTGAACTCGGGCAATTACTCATTATTCCTCGTATATTGCATGCGACAAACGAATTCTGTGATATTTATTGGGACTTTTGGATGAGGCTGAAAATGTGCATGTGCACAATTCGTTATTAATCAAATTTGGAGAGAAAAATGTATTCGTCCACCCTTTGTTAACTGGTAGAGTGCTGGAAGCCCCTATTCGGGCTTTATTCTGCAGTACAGGTACCACAGTCTGAAGTCTCATATTCAGTGGGTGTGCTTTGTGTTATCATTGAAGTAATATTAGTCATTTTTAATTAATTAATTTTATTAATTACAAGAGGGAACCACACAATATGAGTATACATGTGTACTTGTCAGGTTACATGTACTTGCCACCAAAAACTCATGAAAATTGCTCAAAGTCCAACATGTGGAAAATTGCCTATATTTTGATGAATAAAGTCCCATAACTCTGGAATGACAAATCGGACAGCGACACAAATCGAAAGGGAGATTTCTTCTATCAGCATATACTTGCAATCAAAAAATCATGAAAATTGCTCTAAGCATTTTCAAGTTATTGTTCGACAGGTGAAAAATAAAGTCCCATAACTCTGGAATGACTAATCGAACGGCCACACCAACCGAAAGGGGGCTTCCTTCCATCAACATAAACCACCTACCAAAAAATCGTGACAATCTCTCGAAGCGTTCTCCAGTTATTGTACGGCGTGTAACAAATCAACAATTTTCTAAGTAATAAAGTTCCATAACTCTGGAATGACTAATTGAACGGAGACATTAAACGAAACGGAGCTTCCCTCCATCGATATACACCACCTACCCAAAAATCACGAAAATCTCTCAAAGCGTTCTCGAGTTATCGTACGACGTGTAAAAAAATCAACAATGTTCTAAGTAATAAAGTCCCATAACTCTGGAATGATTAATCGAACGGCGACACTAAACGAAAGGGAGCTTCTCTCCATCGATATACACCACCTACACAAAAATCACGAAAATCTCTCAAAGCGTTCTTGAGTTATCGTACGACGTGTGATCGGACGGACAGACGGACGGACAGACGAACAGTGGTATACCATAATACGACCCGTTTTTTTCAAAACGGGCGTATAATAACAGGGCAAAAACATGTGTGCAAGATTTCATAGCCAAAAATAATTTAGCACTCCACCAGTTAATATGAATGTAAATATTAGAGCGTGGTCTAATTTTGAGCTCAGTAATGCGATAAAAGAAAAACAAGGTGAAAAAAATAGTTTTGATTATCAGAATTTTTTTTCCACAATCAATGAGGGAGAGGATTTTATTATTTATTACGGTCGGGACTATGAATTATAAGGAACATGGTCATGGCGAACCAACCCAAAGTGTCCTATCCTATATATAGTTCTACGATTTGAACGAAGTGACTACCCCACGTAGTCCGGGACGTGGCTAGAGGTTTCCGTGTTGGGGGTGGGGGTGGTATAGGGTAGTGAGACACCCGGAGGTGGAAATCCCACTCCCGGTCCCTCGCCGTACTTGGAAATTCACTACCGAGAAAACTTTTGAAAATGAAGCCATGAAGGGGGCATAAAACTGATTCTATTAACTGAAATGCCAACGCACTTATGATAGAATTATCAGGTTATTATTATTTGGTATTCTTCTGGGAACAGAATATGTGCTAAACAAATGCTCAAGCACAGAACTTTGAACAATTCATATTGTCCTAACATTAAATCAGATCTTATGCAGGAATGATCAATTTTCGATGTTTCATCATTTTGTAACTGTGAATGATGGAATTAACCTTTTACCCAACGAATCGACCGCATCCGCCCGCGTAATATGCAAATTCAGCAGCTGAAAAAATACTATATTTCGAAAAAATTTAGCAGAACCATATCATGTGACCCCTCTTTGGAACGAGCTCGTCGAGCTCGTTCCAAAGAGGGGCCACATGATATGGTTTTGTCGAAATGGTTTGAACAAATTAAAACAAATGATATTTAAAATAATAAATTTTGAAATCGTCTACGTTGGGTAAAGGGTTAACTCGGGATAAGGATTTTACATCATGTGATTTTCTTGAAGTGCATTTCGAGGATTTTTTATTACGATAAGTAAACGTATTGTAGAAATCTCATACAGATTGACATCATGCATACTTATGAAGCTCGATATTGCATACGCTGTAGTTATAAATAGTAACAGTTATAATGTTTGCCGATTTGAAACCGAATTGGAATTTTGGAAAGTAAAGGAAGACATCAGCATCGCCAAAGCAGTTCTAAAATCCAGATAGATGGAATTTCCAACTTCTCATGACTTGCCCTCCGAATTTCCAACTTTATTCAGGTTGCCTACATGGGGGCACGATGACGCCGTGTGCTAAGGGGTACTGCACGTCGATGGTGCGCATGTCTTCAGCAACTGTAACCCTGCTTAAACGGAGATTGAACAGAGTTAGAATGTTGAAGAGCTGACAGTTGCTCGTCGATGCTCGGTGGTTCTCTCCGGGTACTCAGGCTTCATCCGCCCGTAAAACTGTCACGGTCGCGATTAGCCATTGTGCATAAGTATGTGACCTTAAACACCAATAAATAAATAAATAAATAAATAAATAAATAAATAAATAAATAAATATAAGGATCAATAATACGAAAAGGGTAACGCTGGAATCTGCTTTCAGTGGAACAGAATCTCAAAACAATGGAACTACACAAAACTCCACTCACGACCAAAATTATGTCGGCAACTTTAATTTGTTTTCTAACCCCTCAGTTTGTGAATAGCATCGACGACTGGAAAGTTGTGTCTTTATTTCGTCTAAATTTAATATTTTCTTAACTTTTCGCCCCATCCCTCCAAAAAGAAGCCTCCCGCCGTTAAACGAGCTCGTTCCAATGAAGGGGTTATAAGCTATAGTTTTTGGGCATAAATACAAATTTTTAATTATTCGAAAACATTTTCGGCACGTGTTGGTTGCAGTTTGCGTAAGATGAAGGGATGAGTAAAAATACTAAGAAATGCAGTTTTATATCAAATTACTGTTTTACTTGTAAAATCGGACCGGGTAACCAATACCAACACAGATATCCTCTACATGGGCAACATGGATATAAATGATTGGCTGAGCTACACTTTATATCCATGTTGCGATCAACTTAGCAAGGCCCCAGCCAGGGGCGGCGGAAGCTCGATAAAAGTGGAGGGGCAGAAATTTACAATGCTACCATGGTTCGACCCAGTGTGAGAATGGGTACAATCGTATATCGATAAATGAACCATGCCTCGCCATAATCTCTCGTGTGGATGAATATGGCGCCGTGTGGTCACTGTCCTGTCAGTTTCTTCTACTTTAGCCATATTCCAACCTGAAGGCTTGTTGAAGAAGAAACGAACCAAAACGACCGAAAGTGGGATTCTTTGGCTAAATATTGTTCAGATTTGCAAATAATGTTACAAGAATGTCTGTATATTGACACGTTTGAAAGGGCCCATTTTAACTCATTGTGTAACTGCGGAACATATCTGTGGAATGAAGTGGAGGGGCACATGCCCCCTGTGCCCCCTGTGCCCCCTGGCTTCGCCGCCTTTGGTCTCAGTGCCGGAAATTGTTACCATTCCAAGCCGAATTTAACCATTATGTGAAAGAAATCAGCATCTAAGACGCTAAAATGTTGACACAAGTCTCAAAAAGCTTAGTCAGACGGACGCCATATAAAGAGCGTTGTGAACTTCTGCGATCCAGTATCCATTTAAATTCTCATTTCATTTTTGTCTTCAATACTTCGTTCGTTCATGTGCATTTTTTTGCTTCACTCTGAACGTACCCGGGGATATTAATAGTTTTATATCAAATTGCTGTTTTACTAGTAGAATAGGGTTCGGTAACCAGTACCAACGTGAATGTCCTCCAAATAGCCAACCTGGACAAAAATAATTGACTGAACTACACTTTTTATCCATGTTGCGGTCACGATTACCCATTGTGCAGAAAAATGTGACCTTAAATGGAGATAATTAAATTATGTCAACGTGTGATATAATTTCTTCAACTTAGCAAGGGCTCAGTGGCTGTAATTGTTAACATTTGAAGACGAATATAACCAATATGTAAAAGAAATCGGTTTCTAAGACGCAGAAATGTACGTCACAACAATCTTGAAAACCGTTGTTCGATGCACGCCATATAAAGAGCGTTGTTAACTTCGGATATCCAGTTTTTATTTGAACTCCCATTACATTTTTGTCTTAAATACTTCTTCATTCATGTGCATTTTATGCTTCACCCTGAACGTATCCGGGGATAGCTTCACCCTGAACGTATCCGGGGATAGCTTCACCCTGAACGTACCCGGGGACAATAAGACAGTACACAACGAGGGTGGAGTACATGGGGACTGAAATGACCTGGGGGTAGACTTTTTCATGCATTTCTCTACAGATCGTTATTTTTTGTCACCCGTACTTCATCGGAGTTGTCTGTCTTTAAACCGCGATTAAACTTGATTTACTGAAGGAAACAGATATTTTTAAAGAAAAAAATAACAATAACAAATAACTTTCGTGGTAGGGCTGCACGATATTCTAAATTATTACTATTCAGTTAAGTTACTAGTCGATTAACATGATTTTGGAGGGCCGTTAAAACTCCATAATTTCAGTGACGTCATTCGACGGAGCCGGGGCGCGGGCGATAATGGTGGCCTTTAATAAACCCTCGGGCTGTTCATCATTGCTGCAGGGCCGCTAATGAACCATAATGCCCTCCAAAGTCATGTTATTGTTATATTGAAAAGCAGTATCGATATTAAAAAGATACCGCGGTATATACATATCATAACAGTGTGTTGATCCGTGTCGTTGTGTCACGTCGAGTTGAAGCGGCAGCTCGTGTGATCCGACAATCTGGCCTCCTCAACTCGACGTGATACTACACACTGTTATGATGACAGGTTTATTATATGACTGACACACTACCAGTAACTTAATTTTCTTACCTTGATTTACTTATACCCTTGAAAGCCGAACATGAAAATAGCAGACGAAACTTTGTAAACAACGGCAATGACTTCCCGAGTTACGAAGCCTATTTTCAACGGATAAATAGTCCGACGTTATTCATACAGAAATTCTCGGCAATTTCCGTAGGAGTGTGAAATGGATTTTTGATCCGGGAAAATCCTACCTGGTGTGATCCGACAGTCTGGATAAAATCGTCAAACTATAATAAACCGTTTTATTATATGCTAAGCGAAAGATTATCGAAGAAATTGCGGAAAGATAGAAATGATATTCCCCACTGTGAAGATATAGAAATTTTCACTTTCACGGTATCAATCAAAATGGCGGCTTTCAAAGCATCACTACAAGGTGAATACGAGCCAAATTATCACTGGAAATGATGAGTTTGTTCTCAAAACGTATAATGTAAAGAACATCAAGTGTTTTTGAGTGGATACCGATCATTTCCAGCAATAATTCAACACGTGTTCATCTTGAATTGATGCATGAAGCCCGCTAGTCCAAACATGGCATGAAAGTCCGTAATATAAGTTTTTGGTTAATAATAACACTAGCCAGCCGCTGATTTAACAATGAAGTCCCCATTACACCCACGACAGAGCGTCTTCGTTTGCGCGCATGGATACATGACACAATTGTTGATTGCATAATTCACTTGTGAAGTTATCGTTTATAATCAAACCCGGAAATCCCAGTGAATCAACCTTTGGAAAGTAATAAATCTCCAATTTACACGGCATTAGTTTCAACAATGGCCTATGTTAAAAAATGTACCCCTGTACAATATTGCGAAACTATAGAGCTGAACCTTATCGATATACCGTGCAGCCCTATTACTTGCTTGACATTGTTTTATGTTGAAACATTTCATTCACTTCATAATGTCACTTCGACCCATAACGTCCAATCAGATGCGTTTTTGCATGGCGTTCTTGGGCGTAATCCAGATTCCACGCGTGGTGTATCTGGAACGTTTCCCAATATATGCATTGTAACGCGTAACGTTGAATATGCGCAACAGTCTTGGTATAAATTCTAACATATATCAGTTGACACTCTGAAAACCTGTGCCAAACATGGCATTATGGGGCAGTTTCACAAAACATCTGACGTCACAACGGACTGCAGATACGTTTGGTTGGTGAGGGGAGTGGAGGAGTGAAGCCCCGTTAGTGTATCTATCAAGACCATCTCTAAACCACATTGTGCCTGAATACAAGAAAAAAGAGTAACATCGTATGGTCACTATAGAAACCAGTAATATTATAAACCAGGTGTGTAATATTAACCATTAATGTAATAAAAATCAACCGGCAGTGTAATAAATAACCAGTAATAAAATTACAATTATGAACTTTTGTGGTGGTGAATATGATGTGATACGAACCTAAAAAACGTATATTGACCGGGGGGTTAGCCGAGGTCAATATAAGTTTTTAGGTTCATATCACAGAATATTTACCACCACTAAAGTCCATATTATATACACCATCCTAAACAACTGTTTTATTTTTCACCATCCGAAAAAAGAATATTCTATTTGTCAATTAAAAGTTCAGTTATATCAACCAGAAATACTTTTATTTAACAATAAAATGGTTATCATCTGTATAATAACATAAAAATGAGACGGTAGTCGGGTTGACTGCGCATGCAAGCCGACTGAAATAGAACTAGAGAGGAGATTTCCAAAAGCTAAATTTAGAAAGTTGATATTCACTGGAAAATCGGTGTACATGAATATTTGATTACCAGTCACGGTCACGTGTATGAGATCCTTCAAATAGAAATGTGGTTATTTATAAAATCTATAATAATACAAATTAATCAGTGGTGTAATGATCAGTATAATGTAATAAACTTACCCAGTAGTGGAATAAAACCCATTGAAAATCAACAATTTTTCAACGAAATTTCAAAAAAAATTTCGGGTGGCTCAAATTATAGTTTGGATATACCTTATCGTTTTTTGATAATTCATAAGTATTAGGACATATTCGAAGGTCAAATATTATTTAACTGGTTCAATACTGTGACGATTCAAAGTAACATAACGTTATTGGCTGACTCAACATACTGAAGTATCTACAAAGAAACGACAGACATGAACATTCAGAGTGGACGTATTTGCTTTATATATGTGACTTCCACACCGAAGTTAAGCAACGTCGAGCGCGGTTAATATTGGATGGGTGACCATTTCAGCGACTGATTCGCGTTCCCGCGTTGTGTCCTTGGGCAAGGCACTACATGGGGGCACGATGGCGCTGTGTACTCGGGCGTACTGCACGTCGAATATGCGAATGTCTTCAACCAACCTAACCCTGCCTGGGCCGCGGTGCAGAGTTCAGAGTTACGATGTTGGAGAGCTGACAGCTGCTCGTCGTTGCTCGGTGGTTCTCTCCGGGTACTCCTGCTTTCTCCACCCGTAAAACTGTCACCGACATGATATAACCCTGGTTGTTAATGTGTCATTAAACCCTAATAAAAAAAATGTGTCTGTCCATCTTTCATTTTGTGTAACTGTTTGACCTTGGGAGACGACTCACATAAACCATAGGCTTTCTGTTATGGATTTGGAATTTGTCCTCCAACATTATTGATGTACACACGTTCAATAATTCTTGAATAAATATTGTTTAAACTAAAGAAACTACTGCCACACAGCGGCGTGTCTATGGAAATAGCACCTATGGCATGCACATGTGAATAGAACGCCATGCATGCTGTTTCCATCTTAAAAGGGTTGCCTTCAAAATAAATAGCTACATCTAACGCGCGATCTCGCTTCGGCGAGACCGCGCGTTAGTTGTTGATATTTATTTTGGTAGAAATTCAGTTGAGACGCAAAAAGCATGACTGGCAAAGTAAAAACACAGAAGACGGAAAAGCAACACACCCTCCTTAGATTGAGCAGAATAGTCTTACTGTCAGCTGGCACAGAGACTCAACAGTCGTACTCTTGAGGTATGTGTCCATGTTGCTCCCAGCACTGTATTTATATCTAATAAGTTATACAAGTGGTTTAAAAATCCGGCTACGCTAGTGCTTCTCACCCATGATAATCAAAGACAGATCATTCATCTAAAGAAAATTCTTTTTTCACTATTCGAGGATGACTTGTCTGACTTTGGTAGAAACTGCTCAGTGAGGCCCCCTTCATGTAGCGCCCAGGGAACGTACCATACCTGTCATACCTTAGGTACGCTACTGCTACAACAGAATGTTCGGAGTGACGGCCGACTTTGTACTGGTGGCTTCCTTGCTCCCCCGCTTCTGGTGCAGGAAGTGAAGGATTATCATTGTACTATTAAAGGTGTCGTAAGGTGGTTGGGATGAATACATTGCAAATGCATTGAAATCAAATCAAATCAAACTTTATTCAACAATGTACCTAGGTTTAAACAATATTATACACAAAGCATAATTTTAACATGTGATACATTGCTGGGAAACAACATGGCCAGTTAAGCCGTCTTCCTGCTGCCCCATTGCAGAAGTTGTTATTATAGGAACATAACAGTGCAAGCACTTTACAATTTCTTAGCTAATTCGTTTACAGGTCACAAAATAGTTAGAGGAAAAAAATAATATGGATTCAAACAACGAACATACTGAATGGGGTATTGAATACGCATACGAATACCTTGAAATTTTATGAATACGAATACACAAATTCCAAATGCATTTGATTACGAAAACGAATACTTTACAATATATTCATGAATACAAATATGAATCCTTTTCAAATTATTTCTTGCAAATGGATGATAGTAAATTAAATTGAAAAAACCCTAGAATACCTCACATTGTCAATAAAATCATTTAAATATCAATGGCCGTGGAACCAGTTCTTCAAGTTCATTCCAATGACATCCATATGAATGAAAATATGAAAAAAACAAGTTCAATGCCAATATGCCCCCACCCCATGCCGATGATGAGTTTCTGGTAATCTACCTTTGTTGATATTGAATTAATAAATATCTTATCCCATCTCCATTAGAAGATAGCACCAATACAGCAGGCCGCCAAAAGTGTTCCCAGCACTGTATTTATATCTAATAAGTTATACAAGTGGTTTAAAAATCCGGCTACGCTAGTGCTTCTCACCTATGATAATCAAAGACAGATCATTCATCTGAAGAAAATTCTTTTTTCACTATTCGAGGATGACTTGTCTGACTTTGATAGAAACTGCTCAGTGAGGCCCCCCTTCAAGTAGCGCCCAGGGAACGTACCATACCTGTCATACCTTAGGTACGCCACTGCTACAACAGAATGTTCGGAGTGGCGGCCGACTTTGTACTGGTGGCTTCCTTGCTCCCTCGCTTCTGCTGCAGGGCGTGAAGGATTATCATTGTACTGTTAACCTTTTACCCAACGAATCGCCCGCATCCGCCCGCGTAATATTGAAATTCAGCAGTTGAAAAAATATTATTTTTCAAAAAATTTCAACAAAACCATATCATGTGACCCCTCGTTGGAACGAGCTCGTCGAGCTCGTTCCAACGAGGAGTCACATGATATGGTTTTGTTGAAATGTTCGAAAAATTTGAAAAAATGATATTTAAAATAATAAATCTTGATATCTTCTGCGTTGGGTAAAGGGTTAAAGGTGTCGTAAGCATTCCCCCGCTTTGTGATAAACTAGTTTTAGTGCTTAACAAAGTCCACAAAAGGGCCTTAACACATATAAAATGATCGCACCACACTCAAAATCAAACCAGTCTGGTACATTGTCTACAGTAAGTTACATTCCAAGTTTGATTGAAATCGGACACATACAACTCAAGTTACTACCCGGAAACCAATATCAACATGTCTTCTATGTCGGAAATGGGCCATAACTCTACCAAAAATATCGGACCAAGCCAACTTTCAATCCCAACCAGTATTATATGGTTATAAACATATGTATAAAATTTTGTTTTATTTCGATTAGACAAACTAAAGTTATCATCTGGAGACCAATATTAACACCATGTATTCGAAGTCGGAAAAGGGTCATAACTCTGCAAAAAAATTAATTGTTTTCTGGAGCTCTTTGTTGGATAAAGGGTTGACCAAGTTCACATTCAATCGATTATTCAATTACCGTACTGCTGGAATTAAGCTGTAATTTAACAATAATAATATTGGAGCTTTACTTGAAACATGGCCAATGGTCCTTCATTGCAACAGGCTCATCAAGCTAATAATAACTTTTGAGTTCTGAACACTGTGTTGAGTAAATTAAGGAATAACTGAGTGTACATTCAATCAGTTATGCAATTACTGTTCTGTTGGAATTGAGATGTAATTTAGCCATAATAATACTTCAGCTCTATCAGTGTACACCTTATTTCTACAAGTACTGTAAAAAATATGAGATTAGTGTTAATTGGAAATTGGGGTTGTTTGAGGATTAAGAACCTGTACAGTGGACTGATATCATTGTCCCAAGAATAATATTAACCCTTTGAATCCTAGCGGCCGTTTTTCCGGCCAGCAACATGATACGTCATAACGTCATTAAATAGGATCGCTGTTCAGTAAATGCGTGGGATAGACAAATCAATATTTTCAACGTGCAGCCCCCGAGGCTGCACGTTGAAAATATTGATTGGCCTACCCCAAATAATGAATATGGACTCTTCTAATTGCTGCCATCGCACTAGCATGGAAGATACCACTAGAGTTTAAGGGTTAATAATTAGTCTTTTGTCAAACCATTGCCTTCATCGTGATCACACCGGATCATTTGCATCCCTGATCTTTAAATCCCTGTTCGCCGAGATAGCGACTAAAGACAAACAGGTCATTGGAATCATTTATAGGCCTAACTCAGCCCCTAAAGCCGACCTTGATTTATTCTTGGAAAAACTGTCGAACTTACTGGACATGTTAGGTGACCAAAACAAGACTGTTTATCGTTTGGGTGCTTTTAGTATCGATCTACTTGGTTTCTGCAAACACGCTAAAACTGACTTCTTCATAGATATCATATTTAGTGCTGGATTTATTCCTGCTATCCCGAGACCAACACGGATCACTCTGCCACTATAATCGGTAACATCTTCTACAATAAAATTAATTCACAAACATCTGGAATAATTATCACTGATGTAAGCGATCACTTTGCAACATTTTATGTAAACGAATCAGCCCAAAGACATGTCCACACAGTACAACTCCAAAGAGATCATTTAAGCAGGAAAACATTAACCACTTCAAATCCCTATTGTCTGCGAGTGACGTCTCGAACGCAATGAACGCGTCATGTCCGAATGAAGCCTACACCACTCTACTTGACATACAGCCTTTGACGGCGCATTTCCAGAAAAACTTATTAAAGTTCCCCCAAAATTTGTAAAGCATGAACCGTCGATGACATCGAGTCTTTTAAATCATTGATATGCCCTCTCGTACATTGGTAGCGTTTCTCTCACAAACCGTTTACTATCCACCATAATATTATTCCAAAAGAGGTTCTATCACTAAACCTAATGTGCCAATGATACAAACTATAGCCCTTACCGAATTGTTGCTTAGTGTATTACTTATTGTATTAATTATCGTACTAAAGAAAAAAGTCGTATCCCTTGTCTACATCCTTGTGGAGTGGTGAGGAAGGACGCTACAGAGGTATCAGTGGTGAATTTTCACCCGACAAGTTTCTAATAACTGGCGAATATAGGCCACAGGAACTGGCGATGGATTTTTGGTCGTGGGGGTTGGTCCTATCCAACGGTTCGTGGACCGACGGCTCATCGGTGCTTTTTGTATTCTATGTTCGAGGGGTTGATATGCCCACACGTACATTGGTAGCGTTTCTCTCACAAACTGTTTACTATACTCCATAGTATCTTTCCAAGAAGAGGTTCCATCACTAAACCTAATGAGCCATCAACACAAGTCTTGCTGTCATGAATATACTTTTCGTCAAAAGGGAATGGCAGGAAGACAGTCTCTCAGGCTATGCCATTTACTTGCAGCGCATTCAACTATAACATGTTTTATTGTTATCTTGCATATTCTTATGCTGCAAAATAAATAAACCAATCAATCAATCATCACTGGAAAAGAACAAACTATATGTAAAAAAATTAAAAACCCTTTACTGCAAAACAAACTGAGATACAAAATGTACTGAACCATCTGCAACAGACTAAAACGAGCTCGTAAAACAGACTCTTATAACACTATACTTCGAGAAAACAAACATAACATGAAAGAAACGTGGGAAGTATTGAAGAAAACAAATAATAAATCCAACCCTACCCTTACCGTCCCGTCGACATTTGTCGATGATAATGTTGAAATAACCGACGCCGAAATAATAGCTGACAAATTTAATTCATATTTCGTTAACATTGGCAAAAAACTTGGTGAGGCATTGCCCCCTTCCTGTCAACCTCATGTGGACGTGACTGCCCACGAGTGGATTACGACCAGTCCGTGGCGGCAGAACTGTAATGACCTGAAGAATGATAACTGAAACGCGTTCAGTCCAGAGGGTTCCATCAGGCTTGGCAATTTCAGGAGAGCGATTTTTTAGCTCTCCTTACTGCCCTCCTGAAAGAATTAAGGTGAGCGAAAAATTGCTCTCCTAAATATTTTGGTCTGGGATGATTGAGATTACATGTATTATGCTCACATTAAATTTTTGTTGTAAAGCAAAAATGTAATTTAACTTCGAAGTCACATAACATCACGTAATTTCATTTTGAAAGTGGTTTAGTGGTAAAAGGTAATGGCTGCAACCATACCCAAACACAGTTGCAGTCATTTGAAGCAAAATGGGTCACAGCAATATTTTTTTTTCTGTCAGTTTCAAGTTCAACAACTGACATCACAGTTTGAGGGGTAATTATTCAAGGAATATTGACACTATAATATACTACCATTACTACTATCCTGTCACTTGAAGCACTTGCACCAGGATGTGACTGTAGATTCAAGCGGACCTGTTGTCCAAGAAAGTCATACGCCTACCACTACCACCTTCAACCCCCAAGGGGGGTTGAAGGTGGTAGTGGTAGGCGTATGACTTTCTAGGACAACAGGTCTGGGTACACACACAGGTCCTGTCAAGTGTGTGTTCGGTTGTTGAGTGAGACATCTAGATGTCTAAGAGATTTCGCTTTATCTGAGTAAAGTTAATAAAATCACTGATGTAGTCTGTTGGTTTCAGTTTCAATGAGTCTGTTCTACTGGATACTTAAAATGCTGTGTAAACCTAATTGCTCTCCTAAGCTGATTGAGGAGAGCGATTTTTTGCCCTCCTGCATTTTTCAGAATGCCAGTCCTGTTCCATTCTGAGGCATTGCCAGGGTAAATTAAATGGAAGAGCAAACTATTTTATTGCGTCAACAAAATGTGTTATCCCCTCCACCCCAATTCAATGGAAGCAAAAATAGTTTTCCGTCGAGTTTATTTTACCTTCAGTTGGGCCAAGATAGTGTATCCCCTGTAGCCGAAGGTCCAGGAACTTCTCAGAGGACAAGGATTACATTTTCATGTCATTTCAGGTTTCACGAGGGGCTTTGGATTCAAATAAGGACCTTGAATTTGACTAAGGGTCATACAAGGCCTTGAAATCCTGGAAAATGTGTCAGGTGGCCTTGAAAAGCCTCGAATATTCACGAAATATAAATGTTGAAAAAGCATGTAATCATAACTTTTTAGTTTTATATGCCAGAGTTCGTGAAGGCTTAGTCCTGACTAGGACATCTGGTCATTACCCCCTGCCTCCCACTTCCCTATAAGGGAAGTGGGAGGAAGGGGTAATGACCAGAGGTCCTAGTTAAGACAAGTGAAGGCAGGGCCTTGATAACCCTTGAATTTGGCCATTGCAGGGCCTTGAAAAATTCTGAAATATATCGAGAAATTGCCTTGAATTGCCTTGAATTTTATCAGTCCTTTCCTGTAGGAACCCTTCATTTGAAGTACCTGAGTACGTTTTGAAGGCGGAAGGACCCAGGAAATGGCGGCAAAATGCCCCCAGAAACAGGGTTATAGTACATGAATCATTTGGGCGGCTTCAGGCATGAATATAAAGGAGGCAGACATTTTTCTGAAAATGGAGGCCGAGTCCGGCCCCCCCCCAACCCCCCCCCCCCCCCCCCCTGTGGCTACGTCGTTGGTCACATTCACGTTTATTTCATTCTGATGTTTAAAACACTCCATAATGATGTACACGTTGATCAGTACTGCGTTTTGGGGTAGAATGGGGCTGATGAATTTTTGAAGATAGACTTAAATTTTCATCAGAAATTCGAGAGTCGAATAAACGTTATTTACCACATGTTCCTACACGAATCAGAAGTTCGGTTAAAGTCATTATATTATTACCAGTTACATAATTAACTTTTCCTCGGTAATATCGACAACATAAAAAAACGCCATTCTGAAGTAAAATCAATCGTATTTGACAGAAAAATGAGAGGAAACCTGTGATAACAATGTATAAAATGTCATTTCAGGTGTTATCTGTTAAACTTTTCAAATTTTTTTTATTTGTGAGAAAATACCTAGAGGGATTTAAAACAATATTAAACTGTGAAGAATTTTGACATTTTGATAATGAAAAAAGACTTTATCTACCGATTACCTTCGCTGGGGATTCAAATGAAATCTTCTCGGAAGACAAATTAATTTTTTTTTTAATTGTTTTATTACATTTTCACGATAGTAAACACGCGAGGCTTTCATGCAATTGAAAAAATATAACCAAAGGTGGATTGCATATCTTCTTGGAACGGTGATTTGTTCAAAAACCTCCCAATATAACAATAATAATAATAATAATATATATATAACAATAACAACAATATAATACCCAACAATATAATAATAATAATAATAATAATAATAATAATAATAATAATTAATTTTATATAGCGTGAAACCACCTAGGGTGCTCTAAAACGCTTAACAGATTGAGTTTGCGGAAATTATGAAATAAGTAATTGAATAGATGAGTTTTAAGCTGTTTTTTAAAGATGGGTAAACTTGTTTGTGACCGAAGATTCTGGGGCAATATAATACCAAACGCAGACGATATCAAAATTTATTATTTTAAATATCATTTTGTTTTAAATTTTCCAAAAAGTTTCAACAAAACCATCGACGAGCTCGTCCCAGTGAGGGTCACATGATATAGTTTTGTTGAAATTTTTGGAAAAACAGTATTTTTTCAACTGCTGAATTTGCATATTACATGGGCGGATGCGGGCGATTCGTTAGGTAAAGGATTAAATATTGTAACGAAATCGTATTATAAACGCGTCCCCGAAAGCAAATCACATGCAACTGCGGCCAAAGACATTTACACCTAGAATTCAATTAAGCATGATTGCTATGTCTTCATTTCATCTAATGAAACATGATGTTTCTGGTTGATAACTTACCCCAAACACATCCACTCGTCCATGTGAAGCATGCTTACCGCGAATGTCACAAAAACCTCTATCATCCACATGCAATATCTGGGTATAAAACACGAAAATTTGTCCCTTCTTTTATCAATAATTGCTGACGTGGCAAGGAGACTGTCAGAGGCACTAAAATGGCAAATGGTCGGCATGCATGCAACAGGCATGTCATTCAGAGCTATTGGAAGGCAACTTGACTGTAGTCACTCTGTCATCTGCAGACTTGTCCGAAAACACCAACAAACAAATCAACGATGTTAAGGACCGACAAGGCGTGGACAACCCAAAAAGACCTCTCCTAGGGAAGATTGGAGTCTGGCACGTCTCATTAGGCGTGAACCCTTTGCTTCAAGGGGTGTTCTGAATCGCCTTTGGCTCCCTAACAGGCGTCTTTGCAACGGAACTGTCCGAAACCGTCTCAAAGCAGTGGATATGAATTCCAGAAGGGTCTCTAAGCGTCTAGCTCTGTCTGATCAGCATGAAAGACGACGTTTGGAGTGTTGTATGGCACGACAGCATTTGGAATCTCAGGACGTGGAGGAGAGTCAATTGGTCAGACGAGAGTAGGTTCCTGCTTCACGTCACAGATGGTCGTATGGGAGTGTGGAGGCATAGAAATACTGCTTACGTGCCCAGGAACATCAGACCTACTGTTCCTTATGGTGGAGGATAATTAATGATCTGGGGATGCCTCTCTTCTGATTGTAAACTTGATATGGTGACTGTACGCGGGAATGTCAGTGGTCATCAGTACATCTGGGACATTCTCAATCCGGTTGTCGTGCCTCATTTTGACAACCACTCGTTGGTTACTCGTCCTGTTTTCATGGACGACAATGCAAGGCCACATCGTTTAGGGTCCTGCGAATATTCGAGATTCGATTCGATATCGATACCATACGTATGCTTCGAGATCGATCCCGAATCAGTCTCAGGATTCGATTTTTTTCGAATCTCTCGTCCTAACTTCAATTTGTTACATTTCCAACAAAAATAGGATAAAACTGTCATTAGAAAATTCATTCATGTAGGCTCAATTCCTATTTATTTGAGTAACTGACAATGTTTAATTGTTAGGTAAGGTGTGAATTTGGCCCAGGACATTATCCATAGTTTTGGTTTTTGAAGGCTTAACTTGTTACTATTCACGTTCTTAAGAATAGTAACAAGTTAGGCCTCCAAAAACTAAAACTATGGACAATAGGCCTAGCTGTTTCAGCGACGGTGCTACAGAGAATATTTAGTTATTGGTGTTTAAGGTGTTCACTCCGTCGCGTAAGGGGGGACATCACAGTGTTCCGTAACTTCTGTTTAATGCAATATGAAATAACTTGTCTATTAAGATTCGATTCGGGATTCGATTCGATGTCGATATCAGAGACACGATTCGATTCGAGATTCGATTCGAAAAGAAATTTGTGATTCGCAGATCCCAGGTACAGGGTTAAATACCAGGAGCAGGCGCTTTGGGTCTCACAATTTTAGATGGATATTCACTATTTTCCAAAGGAAGCTTTTCCAAAGGAATAGTAATAGCCTGAGATTACTATTAACAATTAAACTATTAAATTCAAAAACATTTTCCTCTTTCGATTTAAAATTTCACTATTATACATTTCATCATCTTAACCCTTTACCCAACGCAGACGAGGTCAAAATTTATTATTTTAAATACCATTTTTTTTTCAAATTTAAAACAAAAAATCAATAAAACGATATCATGTGACTCCTTCATTGGAACGAGCTCGACGAGCTCGTTCCAAAGAGGGGTCACATGATATGGGTTTTGTTTAAATTTTTTAAAAAATAATATTTTTCAGCTGCTGAACTAGCATATTACGCGGGCGGATTTGGCCGTTTCGTTGGGTAAAGGATTGACATGTCTGATCTCGAATCGAATCAGGGATCCGATGTCGAATTGATATCAAACCAATTTCCGGACTACTATTACTAATAAGTAGCCGTTTAGTAATGTTTGTAGGAAAGAGTACATCATTCTGACACGATATCATATCCGTCATACAGGACTAACAGATTTCTTTCTGTTAGAGGGTAATATGCGACCAGAATGTGTTCCATGTCAGCAGGGGTTGAGAGCAGAGCACATTCTTTTGCACTGTACAGATTTTAATCTTATCCGACCTTGGGCCAATACTATAAAATTTTTACAATTGTATTTTCTAGTTATGACTTTAAAAAGGTTAAAATGGACCATTAGCATTTTCAAAAATATGGAAAATTGCCATATCTTTTAAAATGCTAATGATTCATTTCAGTCAGTTATGTTTAATTGTTTTTCGCGTTTCGGGTAGATTAGCGAAAAACTTTTGTCTGTGCAGACACATTAGAATACATATTCGCTCTCTTTTGAGCTCAGGGTGTTTTGATTGGTTCAGATGTTGTGCGTTTCACCAATCAAAACGGATAGTAAGAATTCTGGGAGTTTTCATATGTCCGGGACATTCATTTCTAGCCAGATGCTCGACAGGCTCGTGCCGCACTTTCATTTCGGTTTGTTAGGCTAACAAGTTATTTTAAAAGGTGAGGATTTGACGCCTTACTCTGGGTAACCCACGCATTGGCTTCAGTCACAGGTTTCCAGTCTTTTTCTTTTATAACGACTGCAATACATAAATACCTTACCAAATTGAAATACTGGTTTTTCCTGGCCGGCTCGGTTATCAAAACAGGGTTTTTGTTTAAGCCGATCAAACCTGCTGCAATGTCACCGTGTGTATCAGAGTTCATTTACTTTTTATGTGTACTGTTTATATACCTCAACATATTCCTATTTGTTAGTAAATTGCGATCTCTGTCAGTAGCAGTCTCTCTGGCTATCGGTCACCCAAGAGTTTGTGTTTATTATTCGGAATGGAAGACAGACAATAGGCAGAAAATACAACTGCAAAAGTCCTATAGTATTGGCCTCTGATCAGACTGCATATTATAACGTTGCGTGTCTTCGAGACCTGTTTTACAATGCACATTCTCATAAAATTATGTCGTTCCTCAAGGAAATTAATCTTTTTAATAAATTTTAGATTGTTTTTATTCTTTTAAAAAGGGGGAGAGGAACTCTTGGAAAGCCTAACTGCCCTATTCAATTTAGCCATAGAAAAACAAGAGGTCCCAAAGGAGTGGAGGGAAAGTAAAGTGACATTTATTCACAAAAAGGGGGAAAAAGACGTCTTGGATAACTACCGAGGGATCTCTGTCAGCAGCAGAAAAGTCTTTTGTAAAGTCCTGTATGCGAGATTAGAGGAGGTGATTGAAGAGAAGGGTTTTTTGGGATAAATCCAGAAAAGGCTTCAGGAAGGGACTGACCATCTATTCACGCTATCCCAAATAATAGAATCCGCGAAAGCAAAAAAGAAAAAGGTGTTATGACCTTTTTGGATGTTTAGAAGGCATACGATAGAGTATGGAGGGAGGGTATGTGGTGCAAGCTGGAGGCTTTGGGCTTGGGAGGCGAGTTTGTTGGGATTATGAAAGCATTATATAAAGATGTACAGAGTGAACTTAGCCTGGGAAACATTAGAACAAAACGTGTGCCTATGGAGATATGCCTAAAACAGGGGTGTATCCTTTCGCCGATTCTTTTTGCATTGTACATCAAAGGTTTAGGAGATCAACTCCTGCATAGCGACGACGGGGTTGCAGTTGGTGACTTGAAGATCACTATCTTTTGCAGACGATATGGTGCTAGTGTCAGAAAGAGAAGAGGGGCTAGCGAAGATGCTGGGAATTGTTGGGAAATATGGGAGCAAATGGAGACTCGAACTTAATGAAAGCAAGAGCAAAGTTATACCTGTGGGCCGCAAAGTGGAGAGTGGGGGAGTTCTGCATTCCGGAAGGTAGCAGCAAACTTCTTGGTGTAGGAGAGACAAGTGACTACGAGTATCTGGGGGTAAATATAAACATCACAGGAAGAGGCATCTACCGAAACCACACAAATAAATTGATCCTGAAGGGGAAGCGAGCAAGCAAATGAAACTTATAGGGAGAAACAGTTTCAATAAGGTTTTAGCGGGGAAAACCATTTGGGAAATGGTGGGTCTGCCAAGTATAACATACGGTACTGAAGTTGTACCCCTAAATCAGACGGCTGTTAAGAGCTTGGAAATCCTGCAGAACCATGCAGGCCGATGGATAACAGGGTCAAGTAATGCCGCAGCGCTAGAAGCAATCGGGGTGAGCTTGGGTGGATGAGGATCAAGGACAGGATAGACCTATTGAAACTGGGTTATCTTAATTATTTGGTAAATCTCCCCGATAGCTGATGGTGTAAAGTAATGTTCCTGAGAACTTCCAACTCAAATATCTAGACGGGGTGGATGGTCCAAGTGGGGGAGCTAGTAGAGAACTACTCATTGGAGATCTCGGACCTAGACGTTGGGGCAAACCAGGGTAAAAAGATCGTCAGAAAAAGGGTCACGGAGGCCTGTAACCATAATTGGCGAGAGGGGGTCAAATCAAAGAGATCTTTGGGTGGCCTGCGTGATGAAGAGAAATCTGGTTTTGAAGAGTACCTTGATGGCACCTTTGGGGTCCCTGGAACTGAGGGGAAAAATTGGGAAAACAGTGAAAAGAAGTGCCAGATGTGTAATTTGGGCGTGGTGGAGATCCTGGAACACTTTCTTCTAGAATGCCCAAAATACCAGGCTAAAAGAATAAGATTCACTGGGAGTATAATGGGGAAGTGGGATGTGAGAATGAAGGACATGTGGTTAGTGGGCGACTCAAAGGAGAGGGTTAATATGCTAATCGGAGAGATTGGGAAGAATGGGGCAATGGATGTCATCAAGCAGTTCGTCTCCGAGTGTTGGGAGGAGAGAAGAAGCGTGGGAATAGGGAGGCAGTTGGAAGAACAGGGGTAACCAAGGCCTTCTCCTACGAGAATCGCGACAAATCAGCGGCCGGCCAAAGTGTTATTATTATGTGTTCACACCTTTTTTTATTCCTCATATTTCATCGCTTCCTTTTTATTTCCTTCATGGAAGATACTGACCGATTTTATATTACATACTTTTAATCGCTACGATATAACCTTTAGAGCTGTAGGTTAACCGAAACCGAACCGAGGTTTTTATTTTTTTTTAAAAATCCGAAACCGTCGACATCCCGTAATCTAAGGTTTTTCGGTTTTTTTTATTAAATACTCTCTTGCTGCAGAAATTTACAGAATGTAGCCTTCCCAGAGTAGTGAGAGCACCCAGACACTGCTAAATTGAATAGGGCAGTTAGGCTTTCCAAGAGAACCGATCAACGTGCACATCATTATGGAGTGTTTTAAACATCAGAATGAAAAAAAACGTGAATGAGACCAACTACGTAGCCACAGGGAGGTTGGGCCGGACTCGGCCTCCATTTTCAGGAAAATGTCTACCCCCTTTACATTACGTGGAGAGTGGATTGTAACTAAAACACCCGCGGAGTGGAGTATCACCCAGAGTATCAGTTTCAAATTCTGTACACATGGGCAAAAAACACAAGCAAAGTTTCAGCCAATGGACCTCCGGGTTTAACCCGGAGGTCCATTGGCTGAAACTTTGCTTGTGATGGTTATGTTCTGCAGCAAATTTGCAATTATTGCTCGGGTGGAATCTCCACTCTGCGGGTGATTTAATGATAATACACTCTCCACGTACTGTATATTCATGGCAGTGTCTGGGTACTCTCACTACTCTGGGAAGGCTACACTCTGTGAATTTCCGACATTTCAGAGCAGTTGTGTTTGCAGCTTTCCTCAAGTTGCGTGTAGGTGTCAGACCTCGAAAAATGGCCAAGCACAATAAAAGTTCTGTATATTTAGGTAATTATTATATTGGCCTTCCTGATTCTTCATGTATTATATAGCTTATTTCGGGCATTCATTGAGTTTCACTCAATTTCACTACCATTCAGTTATGATTCCGGACATAAGAATGAGTTTTATTGAATTTTACTTGGCCTCGTGAACAAACCGAAAACCGAACCGAACCGAGGTTTTACTCCGCCTGAAAAACCAAAACCGAAACCGAACAAGAAATTTAAAAACCTACAGCTATAATAACATTAGCTGCAGATGTAGTGTAAAGCACTGATAAATAAATAAGTAGTTTAACATGAATATTACTAAAATTTCAGACAAGTCTAACGACTCGCGTTTTCACGCCCGTGGTCTCGCGAGACTCAGGTCTGAAACTGACAAAATGTTAATTGTACTCGTGAGTTCTAAAAAATGAAACCGAAAGCTTGGGGAGATTTTACTATCTCCATAGATACGATTATAGTATTTTAGTCATAGAGGAGGTATGGCTTCATCTCTCTTGAGAAGCAGCTTATCAGACAGCCATCGCAAATATTTAATCGTTTTAGAAATGTTTATTGATTAATGATAACCAACATAACGTATATCATTTTCACGATCAACAAAATAGACACGAGATCCGTCCGTATTTATACAATATGGCCATACATTCTTTGTATTAATTATTTAGAGTGGTGTGCGCTGATAATGTAATACTTTTGAATATTCATTTAAAGTTAATAGGGCACTGGTTACGATAACATGTTATTCCCCATTAGAGATGGGCAATATACCAAAAAAACCCGAACCAATTTTATTTATTTATTGATGTTTAAGGTCACATACCCATGCACAATGGCTAGTCGTGACCGTGACAGTTTTACGGGTGGAGGAAGCCAGAGTACCGGGAGAGAACCACCGAGCATCGACGAGCAACTGTCAGCTCCTCAACATTCTGACTCTGTTCAAGCTCCGCTCAACCAGGGTTACAGCGGTTGAAGACGTGTGCACCATCGACGTGCAGTCCGCCTTGGTACACGGCGCCATCGTGCACCCATGTAGGCAACTAGGATAAAGTGCCTTGCCCAAGGACACAACGCGGTTCGTCCGGGAAGTGGGTCGAACTTGGGACCTCTAACATAGAAGTCCAACAGTCTACCACTGAGCCACCGCGTTCCCTCCCCGAACCGCTATCGACATCATGGAGATACCGAAAAACCGAACCGAACCAATCATTAAATACCGAAACGGACTGTATTTTCAAATATTCCCACATTTGCTATTTATAAGGATTTGATGGGGCCTGGTAGCAGTTTAAGTGTTGATTTTCATGAAAATTTTCATGCTTTTCTTTTCAGTTTTGTTGACCCCTGATAGACTGGGCAATTGTTCTAAATTCACACTGTACTATATTAGGGGACGCGGTGGCATTGCGGTAATTGGTTCTCGTCAGATCACCGAAGTTGAGCAACGTCGATCCAGGTTAATCCTCGGATGGGCGACCTTCTGAGCGATCGACTCGGACTCCCGCATTGTGTCCTTGGGCAAGGCACTTAACCCCGATTGTCCACATGGGGGCACGATGACGCCGTGTACTAAGGCGTACTTCAAGTCGATGGTGCTCGTGTCTTCAACCAATCTAACCCTGCTTGTGCTGCAGTGCGGAGTTACGATGTTGGGGGAGCTGGCAGCCGCTCGTCGTTGCTCGGTGGTTCTCTCCGGGTACTCCGGCTTCCTCCACCCGTAAAACTGTCACAGTCATGATTGGCCATTGTGCATAAGTATGTGACCTTAAACACCAATAAATGAATAACACTGGATTATAGCTTGTACATGTCCAGTTGCTTAGCTGTGATTTCTAGTCAAGTCTTGGCTGCCTATTAAAGCAGCCAAGATTTGACTAGAAATCACTGCCTAGGTGTTATATATCTATAGCCAGCAGGATATCCTAATAATGGCATGTAAAGGACACATGCTCTGAGATCGCAAAAGCCCGATATAGACCTTCAAAGGTTAAGGTGTGTTTAGAACAAGGCCATAGAATTACTGTTGGTATGATTTGTGTTGGCGAAGAATGTCAGTGTTCAGCTCATTGCAGTGGCATTTGTAGTAGTGTGGTAGAATGATACAAGAACAACGTATTTTGTATTTTCCAGGTGTGAATTCCCCTTTGGCATTATCAGCAGTCGGTATACCCCCCTCCCCCTCCCCACCCTCAAAATATCGAAACCGGTACTGAACTCAAAATTCCAATACCGCCCATCTCTAATCGTCATTCTTGATTAAGAATCCAAGTATACAATGCGAAATGGGGAGAGATACACCTGACTTTCAGGTATTGTAAACACTGAAAATGAGGGTCGAAAGTACCCTCCCCCGTTTTGATTTACATGATATCGTCCTCACTGTACTGTGATCACAAATACGGGCCAAGAATTTAGACTGGTTCACCATCCCGTCAAACTTCTTTGCCCACGTTCCTCCCTGCAACAGTGTACAATCTCACCAAGGGATGAAAGTTTTCATGGATTTTCAAGAATTTAGGGGCTTTCGACAAATGTTTTGTCCATAAAACTGTCGAAGTCATGATTAGCCATTGTGCAGAAATATGTGGCCTTAAACATCAATAAATAAATAAATAAATAAATAAATAAATAAATAAATAAATAAATAAATAAATAAATAAATAAATAAATAAATAAATAAATAGTGCCTCTAGACTCTCTACAATAAACTGCAACAAAAATTCACCCACGAACAAATTCTGATTAAGCAATGCTGATAATCGCTGTATCTTTAGTGCGGTACACGATTTTATTCTATTGAGCAAGCGATTTCACTGAACGTTAAAATAACCAAATGAAGATTAAGACATGTAATCCATAAAAAAGATGAGTGTTCTCCATCTCAACCGTGAGCGCCTGTCACGTACGTTATTCCGACATTAACTCCTTCCCAACATTGTGTATGAGAGCGGCTTCTTCAACACGTGTTTTAAAGGTACGGAAACTCGTGTTCAGACTGGCTTACTCACCCTCTTCCTACCTTCACTTTGTTCTTCTCTTCCTCTATTCCCTTTTGTTCCCCATATATCTGCTTAAAGAGTTTAAACATTTGAAAATATCGTCGCCCAGGGACCGGTGCTCCTTTGGCCAACTCAGAATGTCTTTCACCAGCCGTCGCACCTGTTTTGTGGTGGGTTAGGTCGAGAGGCATTCTGTTTCAGTGTTTGCGAGGGGCGATTGCTGGGGCTGTGACTTTAACTAATTCTATTGGGTTGTCTACTGGGACCTCTGTCCCTGGGTGATGCTCTGCAAGTTCGCCTACTGCCCCAAATCATACGGCGTAAATTTATTTCGAGCTAGGGAGACGACACACATAAGCTCAACTCTTTGAGACTTTAATTATCCTGACGTTCAAACGTCATTGGAAATTCAGTTTCTTCAACGTTTTTCTAAATGCGACGTCAAACTTCGGAAGGCACAAATAACAAGATATTTTTGGTTATGGGCTAAATTATTTTTGGTGATCTGAATTTGTTATTCAAAACTTGTTTTATTACAAATTATTGGAGAGTGCTCACAGTACTCTCCAATAATTTGTAATAAAACAAATTTATTTTAAAAAAATATAATTTGTGTTTGACTGAATATGAAATATGAGCAAGGAAAGTGTTGGCTTTTGCTCTGGCTGCCTCATTTTTTGAAAGCCCTGATAGTGGCTTCTAGCACTCAACCAGTTAAGAAGTCTTGACAGCAGAATTATGTTAGTATTTTAAGCTACGATAAAATTTTGCTCAACGGTTATCACTGAGCATTATTCGAGAGAAAATAGGAATTTGAACTTTAAAAAATTGAAAAATAATAACAAAACAAATAACCACACAAAGTATCAACGTGCTGTTTGGTTTCGTTATTAATAACACTTACAAAAGTATCAAAGGGTTAAATTAAAAAACGATTTCGTTCGTAATAACACGTACAAAAGTAACAAGGGGTTAAAGCTTCTCGTCGAATCCCTAATCTGTCTTGTTTAAAAAATCGTCGACTGACATGTCATGTGCTGTGTTTCCTGTAGTATTGTGTTCATCCTTTGTCTTATACTGTGTATTCATGTAACATGATATTCATTTCTTTCATTTTGAATGAATATTGTTTAAACTAAATTAAAAGTATCAAAATTATTCTTACAGCTACCGGTCAACAAAATCAGGCAAAAGGGCATCCGCCTTCTTGAGCTTAATCATGCGTTTTAATCAATTGGTAGCTACGATTTACTCTTTTTCACAAATACTTATTTAAATTATTCCAGTTAGCGCGTCTGCACAATCTTAATGTTTGGTCGAGTGTTGTGGTGTATTCAGCAAGAAAAATTTCATTCGCAGCGATCCATATATCTCCTAAAATCATGTGTAGCCGCCCCACCCCCACCCACACATTGGTACCATTTATTATCTCTCTCCGCAGTCTCGAAAGAACATTTCAGTGATGATTGGCGCGCGTGAAATTTGGATGCGAGGGAATTCAAAATGGTTGTAGATTCTATTAAATGAAGTCCCTATTGAAAAACATTCTTGATTCAAATAAAATCAATGTATTTTTAATTCAATTGGATGGAAAATTTCAGTTGGTCGGAAAAGCGAATGCTTTTCCGACCAACTGAAGTATTCCATGCGATTAAACCTGAAAATAGGTGATGCGCTATTCAAGGCTGGAGTGGTCCGAGGCCATAAGGGTGTAAGATATATTTAGGGACTTGACTGGTGGCTTGACAGCTTGATATTATACGTTCACTGTCATTGTATTACACTTTCGCTTTTGGTTCAGGTGGGGGCTGGTTGGGTTTTGTTATAGCCCGACTGTCGAAGAGAATCGGGGTATACTGGATCACATGCGCCCGTACGTGCGTCTTTCCGTCCGCAGTGGTATCTTACCAATGAGTGGATGAGTTTAATGACATTTGGTATGAGGGATCCTTATGACAAGCCGCTCCTACACATGGGATATTTATTTATTGATGTTTAAGGTCACATATTTATACACAATGGCTAATCATGACCGTGACAGTTTTACGAGTGGAGGAAGCCGGAGTACCCGGAGAGAACCACCAAGCAACGACGAGCAGCTGCCATCTCCCCAACATCGTAACTCCGCACTGCAGCACAGGCAGGGTTAGATTGGCTGAAGACATGCGTACCATCGACGTGCAGTACGCCATAGTACACGGCGTCATCGTGCCCCCACGCGGGCAGTGGAGATGGAGTGTCTTGCCCAAGGACACAACGCGGTTGCTTCGAACCGAGGACCTCTCGGCTTGCAGCCTGCACCTCTACCTACTGAGCCACCGCGCTCCCTGCACATGTGATAAAAAGTTGCCCCTGTTTTTTTTCAACAGAATTACGGTCCTTATTTTGTTTTTAATTCATTTATGCTTCATCGTCCCAAAACTGCAGTAGGGGTATAATTGCCTTCAGCGATAGACCTGGTTGCGATGTTTATTCTTGTCACATGGCGCATTTCGTAAGTCGGATCGTTCCTAAAACATTGCCTCGTAATTCATACCTTCTGCTTGGTTGTGTTAGAACAAAAATAAAAATTCAGGAAATTTAATATTTATGTGTAACAAAATATTACAGATATGGATGGTATTGGAACTGGCTCATTGAGCCAGTTCCAATGACATCCATATTTGTCTGGTTTTATTAAGAAACTTACAAAGTACACATTTTCTGTCAGTTTTTCCGACAATTTAGGTTAAAGTATTAAGTACACCAAAAGTCTTGGAAATAAATCCGTTATCCTTTTGTTTTCCAGGGTGTATGGGAATTTACACCGGTCTGGGAACTCATACACCCTTCGGCTTTGCCTCAGGGTGTATGAGTTCCCAAACCAGTGTAAATTCCCATACACCCTGGAAAACACAAGGATAACTAATAATATCTCTGTTTTAGCTTGGGGAGTGGTGAGGTGAAAATCCACTCTATATAATTGTGTCTTTTAAATTATTTTAGAAAAAAAAACTTTTCATTTGATGACGTATTCATTAACTATGACTCGATTCAAAGTTTGATTCAAAATTTGATTTGAAATTTGATTCGTTTTCACCAATTCGATTTGATATTCAATTCGATCATAATTGGCAATTTGCAGGCCCCTAGAGTGGATGGATTTCAATGAAATTTGGTATGAGGGATCCTTGTGACATGCTGCTCATGTTATAAAAATTTGCAAGCATTTTTTCAACAGTTACATTCCTTACTTTGTGTTTAAGTCGTTTATGCTTCATCGGTCCAGCACTGCAGTAGGGGTTTAACTGCCTTCAGCTATAGAAATGGTTGCGATGTTTATTCTTGTCACATGGCGCATTTCGTAAGTCGGATCGTTCCTAAAACATTGCCTCGTCTGTTTGACCAATGTCGCCATTTTGTCAAATAGTTCTCAAATTCTACATTTAGCATTCATTACCAAACATAAACAGTATTTTGCTAATGGAGTGAACACATTATCTACTCTGATGGGCAACAAGGAAATGGGAGCCACAATTTGGGTTAAAAGCGGAAGCTGCGCCCTAAATCACCCTTAAATTCACTTTTGTAAAATTCGAAGCGAGGAAGACATCGTTTTTTTCACCTCGTCTATCTGTTGAGCTGGCTGGTGTCTAATTTTGGGTGTTAGGATTCTGTTTCTCTGCGGACGGCATTAACTGTTACATCTGCATTGCCAGTGAATATAAATTCCCGCAGAAACCTAAATCGAAATACTTTATGCATTATCACGTTCAACAAAGTTTCAAAAACATTTTAATTCGATCTTTCATATTTTCGTGACACAAAATTCAAATCCAACTACAACCAAGGTTGAAGGACACGAAGGTAGAGTAAAGTTTCATAACACAAATTTAGACTGTCCGGTCCAGATAACAAGCACTGCAATTCTTCAACTTTACTATTTATACACACAATTTTATGGGATTTTCCTCTTTTATAGTTTGCTTCAAACTAGGACCATGCGAATCTCAAATTTCGCATCGAATCGAATCTCGACAATATTGTATCGAACTGAATCCCGAATCTCATCGTTCTTGAAGTTGAAGATACTACACCTTCTTAACCCTTTACCTAACGAATCGCCCGCATCCGCCCGCGTAATATGCAAATTGAGTAGCTGAAAAAATTAAATTTTTCAAAATATTTCAACAAAACCATATCATGTGACCCCTCATTGGAACGAGCTCATTGAGCTCGTTCCAATGAGGGGGGTCACATGATATGGTTTTGTTGAAATGTTTTGAAAAATTAAAAAAAAATGATATTTAAAATAATAAATTTTGATATCGTCTGCGTTGGTTAAAGGGTTGAAACCGTAAACATTGCCAGTCTCCATCCAAGTATTGTATATAAATGCAACTTGTCTGTTTTTTGGAACATCATTCAAAAATGCGGAATACCCCTGGGGGATCGAAGTAGCTTCGGACGCGGAGCCTCTTTGGACTCTTCTTCTGTCATCGAGTCTCCTGTACAGGACAACCCCACCCCTCAAGTATTGTATTTAACTGTAACTCGTCTGTGTTTGGGGGGTTTTGGGGGGCTTTTTGTGGGATTTTCTTCTAAAAATTCAAAACGTGCGCAATAGCCTGGGACGGGATCGAAGAAGCTTCGGACAAGGAACCTCTTTGTATTCTTCTATCATCGGGTATCCTGTACAGGACAACCCGGCCCCCCCCCCCCCCTCCTGTACAGGAGACCCGATGATAGAACAAGAGTTCAAAAGGAGACACTTGGTATGATCTTGAAAACTTCTCCACGATTCGAATTTTCCGAATCAGCTCGAATCGAATCATCGAGACATTTTCGAATCGGAATCGAATTTCGAAGCTTCGCAGGACCCAACATCAAACTTGTTAACCCTTTGATACTTTTGTACGTCTTATGATGTGAGAAATCAAACAGCGCGTTGATACCTTTGTACGTCTTATGAGGTGAGAAATCAAACAGCGCGTTGATACTTTTGTACGTCTTATGAGGTGAGAAATCAAACAGCGCGTTGATACTTTTGTACGTCTTATGAGGTGAGAAATCAAACAGCGCATTGATACTTTTGTACGTCTTATGAGGTGAGAAATCAAACAGCGCGTTGATACTTTTGTACGTCTTATGACGTACGAAATCAAACAGCGTCTTGATACTTTGTGGTCATTTGTTTTGTTATTATTTTTCGATTTTTTAAAGTTTTAAACTCATTTCCTATTTTCTCCCGAATAGTGCCCAGTGACAACCGTTGAGCCAAATGTTATCGCAGCTTAATGTACTAATATAATCCTGCTGTCAAGACTTCCTAACTGGTTGAGTGCTAGAAGCCACTATCAGGGCTTTCAAAAAATGAGGATAACAGAGCAAAAAAAAAAATCCAACAGTTCCCTTGTTTATATTTCATATTCAGTCAAACACAAATAATATTTTGTTTAAATAAATTTGTTTTATTACAAATTATTGGAGAGTGCCTCTGGGCACTCTCCAATAATTTGTAATAAAACAAGTTTTGAATAACAAATTCAGACCATCAAAAATAATCTAACCCTCAACCAGATAATCACTAATGTGAAAAATATCTTGCTATTTGTACTTTCCGACGTTTGACGTCGCATTTTGAAAAGAACTGAATTCCCAGTGACGTTTGAACGTCAGAACAATTAAAGTCTTAAAGGGTTAAAACGTCACATCCCTCTTTTTAGCACACTTATTAATGAAGCTATCCATATTCTAAGAGTACATTTGTTACCTACGTCGCCAGCGGCAGAGCAGGTCTAGTAACCGCTCGACTCCGTCCGTCCGTCCGTCCGTCAGTCGTCAGTCCGTCCGAAACACATTTTCCGTCAAGGTTTTCTTGGCTTCTATGAAAGGGAATGATTTTATATTTGGTCTGCTGCTTCATAATGACGAGTTGTATCGTGTAACCAATTTTCAGATCTGCCGTGTGGCCACTTCCTGTTTGCCGATACTTTGAAATTTTACTGTACCCACTGAACATTGGAATTTTTCGTCAAACTTTTCTCGGCTTCTATGCAAGGGATTGATTTTATATTTCATCTGGAGCCTGATAATGATCAGTTGTATCGTGTATGCAATTTTCAGATCTGCCGTGCAGCCACTTCCTGTTTGCCGATTCAATTGCATGCAGCGACGCAGGTCCAGACCCGGTATTGGTCTTGGCTTGTTTTTTAAAGAAGCGGCATTTACATTTCAAACTGTGTGGTCAGATTTTTCCGGCGAACAGTTACGTACATTACTCTTTCACCCACTCGAGATCTTAAGACCAGAATCTAAATAAACCGATGGTAACCGAATGGTCACATAGGCGGAAACTTTAATCCGTCGATTCTTTGAAGAGCATCACACTACCCCAGCTTTAAGAATTGATTCATTGTGAGTATTTTATAAGGTGTTTACTTTTTTAGGCGTTCTGAATACAGCCGATAATATGGAAACACAGAAAACCATACAAGATGAACTGCACTTATCTGGAAGCTTATTTGAGTGTTTCAAGGGACCGCAGTACCTGAACATTGAAATTAACGGCACTTTGATGATTCCGTCAGATGGCTGGATGTCGATACAGAACAATCTGCAGGAACGTATGTATTTGTAGTTCGAATACCAACAAAGCAATATTCTTGATAGTGCGCTGGGATGTTGTGAGATTGCCCAACCCCTTCTAAATCGTGTGGCGATGTTTTGGCTTTTATTTGTTTTGTTTTTTTTGTTGTTGTTTGTTTCTGTTGTTGGTCCATGTAGGTACTTGTGGTAAAAAAAATAATCGAGGAGTGTTTAGTTCATGAAGTATCAGAAAGATATTCACAAATATTGGACCAAATCAGAACCTGTCGCAATTATATTGAGGGTGCATTCATTTTTTCGTGCAGGAACCAGAACTATCTCATTAGTGACTACATAGAGAGTAATCAATTTGTTTTGAGCGTTACGGTAAATAATTCATCGAGAGACGGGACGTGAGTAAATCACGAGGGCTACGGTAAATAATTCATCGAGAGACGGGACGTGAGTAAATCACGAGGGCGTAGCCCTCGTGATTTACTCACGTCCCGTCTCTCGATGAATTATTTACCGTAAGGCTCAAAACAAATTGATTACTTTGTTTATTACATGACATTTGGAATAAAGAGGTATTTTACTATAATAATTCAACCCAAACTATTGTCAGATATAATCCAATTTAGTGTAAACACGGAAACATTTCTAAAATTAGCAGGAAGGAAATACGAAATAGTCCTGTCTCGAGGCGAATTATTTACCGTAACTTGCCGTAAGAATGGGTCACTCTCTTTAGTAAATAACATTTTAGACCAAAATGTCTTTCATTAAAAATAATTCAACACAAAATATTCGCAAATGCAACTCTGAAATACTTCTGAAATTAGCGCGTATGAATACATAACTTTCTGTGACAAATCTTCGATTGGAAATGGCCCAGTTTTATTTTTGTGACTTTCGTTCGATATTTTACTATTTTATGTGGCGTTCGAGTCGCATTTGGGGAATGGCATTCAGCCATAAGATAAAACATTTCTATTTGGATTTTGTCTACTGTGCTAACGAACCTGTTCATAGAGGAAAGAAAGGATTTTTAAAAATATTCAGAAGGAAAATTCATTTTAATTAACTGATGTGGAACTGGAAAACAAAACATCAACAAATCGGTGGGGGCGTGGCTTATATACGTCAGTCGTTCCAAAGTTACTATTGAAGTGACATAATTCACTCGTGACATTACCACTTTTTAATCAACATTAAATTCAATGCAAAACGAACTGAGGAATGTAATAAAATGAAATAAAAGTTTTTACTCACGGCTGAAAGCCGCGAGTGAAAATTTTTATCTCCTTGCAGTTACGAATGAGGTGATCCTTGGTACCTACTCAAAGTCAAAAGGTATTCTTATTATACTGTTCACATTGTGCTAAGGATCATCCCCCTTCCATCGACATTATGTTTACATGAAAGGAAATTATGTATATTATTTCTTTTATTTATTGTAGAGCAATGACACTGTTAACAGTCTGGGTCATATCAAGTTCTACAATTTTACGTATAAGGGAAGCTAGAGTACGTAGAGGGAAACACTCAACAATGATGAGTAACTGTCACACTCTCTAATTTATCAGCCTTACACAAACAAGATTATCATTGGTTGAAGGCGAGTGAAACGTGGGCATAAACGACCATAGATGTACTACATGTCAACGTAACACTTGCTTTCAACCAGTGCTATGTTGTGTCAGGGTGGTAAATTAAAGAGTCCGAACGTTGCGTACCATTACTCAGTGGATCTCTCCTGGTACTTCGTCTCACTTCACCCATAAAATTGTCCAGCATGATATGATCCAACTATTGGAAGAGCCGTTAAACCCCAATGAACAAATAAAAACTTAAAACTATACACATTTAACCTTTTTATGTAACCAATATGTAGATGGGTAGGAGTGAACCTTGGAAAAATGTGAGTAATACATATACTTAGCGAAATTTAATTATTTATTAGTGTTTAAGGTCACATATTTCTGCGCAATGGCTAGTCATGATTACAACATGGATCAAGTCCAGCCAATCGTTTATACCCATGTTGGCCAATTTAGACGATTTCCGCCCTAGGCATTGGTGACCGAGTCCTATTTTACCAGTAGAACAGATCTTGTTTACCACGGTAAACGAGCATTGCTTCACTTCTTGGGTTTCCCACGGAGATGCGATGTTTATTTGCTGTTAACCCTTTACCCAAACGTAACGTCCAAAACCGGCCAGCGCTATTCTCAAAAATCGCCAATTAATTTTCATTATTTTTTCATTTTTTGTCTCAAAAACATAGGTTATGGCCCCTCGTTGGGACGAGCTCGTCGAGCTCGTTCCAATGAGGGGTCATAACCTATGTTTTTGAGACAAAATATGAAAAAAAATTAGTTATTCAAGAATTTTTTATTTTTTTTTAGCAAGTGTCGTTTGCTTTTCATGTTAGGTAAAGGGTTAAATGTTTTAATTGAAATTTGAGCACCCGAACGCTGAAAATGTGTGGTGATATCGATCAAAGCGTATTGTAAAAATTGCGTCACTTCCGGAGAGATATTCTGTTATCGATAGATATCGAAACATGTTTATTACACATTTCCCTCTATCTTATAGTGTGGCATATGATAAAAAGAGAATATGTTATGAGTGTTTTGGTCATACTCTATTTATGAAACGAGTCTAAGAATTTTCTGTAGACAAGTACGGCCAAAACACGAATTTCATATTCTGTTTGTCATATGACACCACAGTTACCAAAACACATCTTTTAGATAGAAAAAAAGGTCAAAGAATGGAATTTCGGTAATGAAATGGTTTCGCGCGCCGAAGGCTCGCAGGAACGCAGTGAGGCAAGCCCCTTTCGACCCTCTGTGACTGTTGAGATCAGGAAGCTACGTGTCGAGGCGTGTGGAAAGAGGAAAAGGATCGAGGACTCGGCAGATGCCTTAGGCTAGATGACCAGGAAGAGTGTTGGCTTGTCTTTGTGTAGATCAGAATGTTGGGTTGTTTTTGTGTTGGTCAGTTAATGGAATTTCAGCTTGAACGTCGTGCATTTGACTGTGACGCGTCACAGCTGCAGCAGAATGCAGTCATGCGTCATAACCACGACAAAATATAGTTCACAATTCGGCGTTATAAATACTCATTTTGAAGTATTTCTCCATTTTTTATTGGGAATTTAGTGAATGTTTATAACAAATAAAATCAGGCATTGTGGCCTTGTTAATGTTTTCGAAATAGTTCTATTTTCACGCGCATTAATTTGACACAGATTGTTTCGGTTTAAACCAATTAGAAAGTGGGTTTTTTTTTAAATTGACCAATCAAATCAACTGAAGGTGTTATGAAGCACTAATTAATATTTATTGATAAGTATGAAAAGGTAATAAGCCGAGAAGACGGAGAAGTCGTATGATAAAAATGGATACTACAAAAATTAAATAATGTGGTTTCACTGTATATCACGGTATAACATATACACCCGAATTCACAATGAAGTAATAAAACTCTTTTAACTATGAAATGTAACAAGGATCGTTGATTTGTTTGAAAATTTAAATAATAGTTAAAAATCACTAACAATTCCACGTATAAGTTTTGGGCTATCCCGCTTTTTGAATTTAGGAATCGATTAATCGTCGCAAATAATCGATTAACCGTACCTAGATGACCCCCCCCCCCCCCCACCTCTCCCTCTCTTTGAAGTCATTAAAAATGAAATTCAAGTCAGTTGACCTACCTCAAGTAAACAACGAAGACGATCCTCTTTTATATGCATGCAAAGCTTTGATGTTCTGAACTTTTGAACCGTCAGTGTAATAATCAAGACCGGTCGTCAGTTGCGAACTTGAATATTGTGTAGCTTTTTGCAAGTTTTGCAAAAAGCGACGCGACACTGCTTATTTTGAACCCTGGTTTCACGATACTTTATAATTTTATGCTAAATTTGATTTTTAAAATTGTATGCTTTTGATCTTTCTTGAATAAAATATGGAATTTCTTTTAATACAGTACAGCTTCGTGGACTGAACATAATCCACGCGTGGGAAGTGATGACCACGCATGCGTTTACCAGGTAATAAAAATCATCAGCATAATTTAATTCATAAAGCACCGGGTTGTATCCGGTGCTTCATTAATTAAATGTTTGACGAGTATTCCTAAAATTTCTGTTTGGAATCTAATATTATTAGTTACACAGTTTGTTGGTGGCCTAATATGGTATATATGGTGTCAATTAATTTCATACTGGACGGGAGCGAAGCTGCATCGATGCACAGAACTAATAACAACAGCGATCAAAATTAAATGAGAGAATTTTCACAATGTGTTCACGTGTCTTTGCCTTGTTACAATTTATGGGAGAGTACCTACAGGCACTCTCCCATAAATTGTAAAAAGGCAAATTCATACATACCAAACAGTTTCATTTTCGAAGGTAACATGACACACATCCACAGGATATGAAGCCTTTTAAGTAGCCTAACCTGCACTTCAGACCAAATATGGGCTTCCAACACTCAATCTTTCATCTTGAAGCCTTTATCAGCTGCCGAGTTTTTGAATAATCAATGAACAAAGGGAAGCTTACCCATAGCTGTTACCGTATATTGATGTTGACAGGCAGTATATGGTTTTATATGCAGTCTGGACGTCTTTGAACCAATGAAATTCCCAGATACTTGTAGAAGGTGAGATATTATTGAATCCGTGGAAATATTGCCTACCCATAGAAAGTGACCAGTCCATGGATGCTGCACTGTAGTTATCCCACAAAAAATACCCACGGCACAAAAAAATCTCATTTGGCACAAAAAAATCTCATTTGGCACAAAAAATAATATTCAGCTTTGGCACATTAAAATACTGACCCAGCGTTAACACTGGTGGTAGAATCTTACAAGTAGGAGAATAGATTGTTCAGCTATTCGAACGCCGTAGTCTCCCCGATGGACCAGCCGAGACGTTCGGATAGCTGAAGTAGGATAGAAAGGAAACTTCGTACTTCGCAAAAAGAATGAGGAAGAATAACATTGTCAGAAAACTGTACAACGTCTGAAAATATTTCGTCATTATTTGTGTTGGTTTAATAAATAAAGAGGGTTTTGGTTGCTTACTTTCACATCGGGCGAAATTCGGCCCTGGGTAACTTCACATCATGAAGTTACTTGGGGCTGATATCTCAACCGATTATGAAACTAAGGAAGTAATAACCTCTAATTTATTTCTATCTATTTAAACGATAATTCCCCTCGGCCTTTATCTGGCTAAATACCCTAAGCCGCGTGTACAGAATGAGAAATGACATGTTTTTGATGTCACATTTTATTTGTTTACTTGTAGAAAAAGCTTTAAACGCTGTTCCAGATGATGCAGAAATTAATGTGATTATTGGTCCATTCTATACGAATCTGGCGATGATTCTTGGAAGAATGGGAATTCCATATCTTGTGACTGATTCGAAAGGTCCTGAATGGATAGACATGAGCCGAATGGACGATCACGTTGGATGGGAAACTGTCGTGGAAATACGACCACCTGCACAGGAACAAAATCAGGCTGTTGTTGACTTGTTTCTTATGGAGGGGTGGAAAAAAGTTGTCATGGTGATGCCGGAGCAATCCACAGATAATCAGGGTATGATCCGTTTATAGCATAATGAGAGGGGTGTTATATTCCGTTAATCTAATGGGAGCAGATTAGATTCAACTCACGCGTTACCTTTGGTAAGGCGCGTGATGTGGCTTACGTGTTACGGTATTCGACTCACTATACCGAATACCAGGATCCAATACTATGAAACCTTTTCAATTTTATTTTCTAGAATTGTATTTTCTAGCTTTGACTTTAAATGGGCTGAAATGAACGATTAGTATTTTCAAAGATGTGGCAATTTGCCAGTTGGCAAATTGCCACATCTTTGAAAATGCTAATGATTCATTTCAGTCAGTTATATTAATAAGTAGAAAATACAATTCTAGAAAATACAATTGTAAAAGGCTTATAGTATGGGCCCTTGGGACCAATACTCTATTTTTTTACAATTGTATTTTCTCGAACTGTACTTTCCACAATGAATCATTCGCATTTCAAAAGATATGACAATTCGCCAACTGGCAAATTGCCACATCTTTGAAAATGCTAATGGTTCATTTCAATTAGTTACTTCCATAAATAGAAAATACAATTCTGTAAAATACAGCTGTAAAAGTTTTATAGTATTGGTCCCTGGTTAGTTACTGTCATAAGAATGTTCTGCTTAAGAAATAACTGTTGTTTTCCTTCGGTTTATGAGATATAAACCGAAAATTTTCAGCACAAGCTTAATCATAAATCGTTACGCGATAATTATAATTATAATTTAATCCGGCTGTAATATTAAAATATAAAAACTATGTGTACGTGAACGAAAAACTTTTAATTTTCGCAAAAGACAACAGTCGAACTCAGGAAAGTGTCCCCACAAACAGGTCACGTCAATCATTGTCAAATTGTTGTTTTGATTTTCGATCGCAGACGACAGATATTTAGCAAGTCACGTAACAATATCATTAAAAACATTTTTTTAAGTTCCCCCAAAATCATGTTTGGGTGTATGATCTTTTATTCGTCTCCCACCTCGGTATATTTTATTAAATTCAATTGTTCCCGAGAAATTATCATTATATTCTCGCTGACTGGAGGCGATGAAAAATCGATCATTGATCTTTGTTTATAAGCTTGTTATCCACCTATCAGTCTGCCGTCACGCCCTCACGGTGACAATTGGATTGAGTGGGTGGGGCTTCCAGAGTCTTCAAAGTTGGATCGGATGTGCGAACGTGTAGCGACATTCCAAATCATGACGCGATTTGGTTTATACGATTTTGACGACTTTCAGGCTGTATGCTTTCAACCAATCAAACGCAGAGGCGGGGCAATGATTAAATTATTATGTCTTAAACACAAATAATGCAAGCACTAAAGTGAAGAACTATAGTATACAGTTGTGACTACATAAACTGAGGATTCCGAGCGCATCCGACAAGACCGTATTATATTGCACACGTATTTCCATAACTCCAATTCCATATTTACAAATCATGTATGGAACATGTGTTCCATATGGATTTCGCTGACGGATTATTTTTTCACCTGGTGTCACAAATACATCAAAAGAACTCAACACCGCCCACCAATCAAAACGTCGGACTCTGATCTAAGTCAGTGTGGAAGCTGCGGTGACAGCCGATAAACAGAATGTCATTTGAAAAATATTTTTGTTCAAATCCAACAAATTTAACGAAATCAAACTTATTCTGTAAATAGCGAGTGATTTTATAATTCTCAAGTTCTCGGTCTTTAAAGGGAATGTCTCTCACATAACGGCAACTAATTTCTTAAAAATACCAAAAAATCTATTTGGACTGAATTTTCCCGTTTACGTAACGATCTATCACACCTGTTTGCCAATTACACCTGAGTTTTGTTATTGTTTTTATTTCAAGCAGATGCCAAAAATGTCAGATTCTACAAATAATACCGAATTCTGAAAAATGGTGGATTCTAGGTCACAGAGACGCGTATAATAAACACAGAATGCTACGATGTGTGAATGTATTCGTCATTGCGACACTCATGCCATCGCTGTGCCTCTCGTTCTATCCTTCCACCCTGGTACTCGCGCCGTATTGACGAGCACATTCACACATTGTCTTTATCTGCACATTTTATTTAAGTAATGTTCAAATTATCTCTTTCCGTCAGAGCTTTCACTGACCACAGATATTTGTTCTTCCTTTGAGGAGGTTTTCTTGATTTTAGTAGTGACAGATTGGAATTTTGTTTTTGTTTGGCACTTGTAACATTTGTAAAGATAAAAAAGAAGAATTTGTCGTCGGTAGAAACATTGATTGATTGACTCTCGTTGGCTATTTATAGTTAACGAGATTTTATACCATGATTACCTTTTCTACTGTATATAAAAAGCCTATGACATAAATTTTAGCTTTACACACCAGCCGTGGTGAACACGACAGCAATGGGATTTCGGTATTTAAAATTTACACCTACAGTAGAACTACATCCAAGTTAACCTTAGGTGACCTGAATGCAAACTTGTCTAAATTTATCGCAAATTGCCTTGTGAAGAGTGAAACGAAAGTGGCCTTTATTAGTCCCCTACGAGAACCGTTAGGGGAATATAGGATTGCACTCCGTCCGTCTGTCCGTCCGTCTGTCCAGGCCAACTAAACCTGTTTAGGAGCTATTATTTTTAGGAGGTTAGTCGAAATTAGGGTAGTATTAGGGTTAGGAGAGGGGTGGAGTTTGGGGTAGCCCCAGGGCTGGGCTAAAGGTTGGAGGGGGTTAGGACCCAGGGGGTGGGGGTTTGGGTTAGGGGAGGGGTTTTAGTTTTTATAGCCCCTAAACCAAAAAAATAGCCCCTAATCCTTTTGGTCTGGCTAGGGTGGGGTTAGGGGTTGGGTTAAGGTTATGGGTTGCCCCAGAGTAGATCTTAAGGTTGGGGAGGGTTAGGTCCCAGGGGGGTTAGGGTCAGGGGTGGGGTTTTAGGGTCAGGGTAGGGTTAGGGTGTGGTTTTTGAGTGGATGCGGTGGGGTTAGGGTTAAATATAAGTTCTAGGGTGGAGGGGTGGGGTTCTGGCTAAAATAAGTTGATGGACATATAAAATGTTTTTTTTCGTAGCCCTTAAACCCAAATAGTTGGAATGTCTGTCTGTCTGTCTGTCTGTCTGTCTGTCTGTTTTTATGATACCACCTCTCCCACCAACATGCTTTAAGCTACACCTTTCATATTTGATACATGGATAAATGGTTCTGACGGGATGATGCACGCTCAAAATCTTTGTTTCAAAATCCAAGATGGCGGAATGGCGGCCATTTTTGTTGTGTTTTTTAAGCTTTCTTCTCTATTTTCGTGTTACCACCCTTCCCTCCAACATGGTTCAAGCTACACTTTGGATAGAGGGTTGGGAGGGGATGATGCACGTTCAATATTTTTTTTTTAAATCCAAGATGGCGGCATGACGGCCATTTTTGTTGTTTTTTTAAGATTTTTTCTCTATTTTATGTTACCACCCCTCACTTCAACATGGTTCAAGCTAAACTTTTCATATCTGGCACATGGATAGAGGGTTGTGATGGGATGATGCACGTTCAATGTTTTTTTTTTCAAAATTCAAGATGGTGCCATGACAGCCATTTCTGTGTTTTATAAGCTTTTTTCTCTATTTTATGTTACCACCCCTCCCTCCAACATGGTTCAAGCTACACCTTTCATATATGGTACATGGATAAATATAGGATTGCACTCCGTCCATCTGTCTGTCCGTCTGTCCATCAGTCTGTCTGTCTGTTTTTATGCTACCACCTCTCCCTCCAGCATGCTTTAAGCTACACCGTTCACATTTGATACATGGATAAATGGTTCTGAGGGGATGATGCACGCTCAAATTCTTTGTTTCAAAATCCAAGATGGCGGAATGGCGGCCATTTTTGTTGTGTTTTTGTAAGCTTTCTTCTCTATTTTCATGTTACCACCCTTCCCTCCAACATGGTTCAAGCTACAGTTTGCATATTTGGCACATGGATAGAGGGTTGGAAGGGGATGATGCACGTTCAATATGTTTTTTTCAAAATCCAAGATGGCGGCATGGCGGCCATTTTTATTGTGTTTTTTAAAGCTTTTTTCTCTGTTTTATGTTACCACCCCGCACTCCAACACGGTTCAAGCTACACTTTTCATATTTGGCACATGGATACAGGGTTGTGAATATCCGTCCTCAATTATTGTACCAAAACTGCCCCCCTCCCCCCCGCCGTAGAGGACTAATACCACTCGGTGGTCAAACACTTGTTTATTATGTTTTTAAATGAGTTTACCTCATAAGACAACAAACATCAACAAACATGCATTGTCTCATGTTAATAAAGCACCCATAACTCGAAATAGTATGTTATTGTGTTACTAAGACGAAGAGGCTCCGTTTCTTTTTCCATTTCGTTTCGGCGATAAAACAGCGGAAGTACCGTCCACCGATGCTCATGTAAACAAAAACTGATTTGCACGTATGTACGTCTGCTGTTCAGTAAAATCTAGAACAAATAAATAGCGACTCTTAATAATCTGACGATCATGGCATAAATAAAATATACCCAAAGTAGCTTGGTGTACCAAATGTTCACCACGAGTGATGAAGTGGTGTTAACCGCGGGCCAAAGGCTCGCGGTTAACACCACTTCACCACGCGTGGTGAACGTTTGGTATACCAAGTTACTATGGGAATATTCCATATATCTGCTTGGGAACCACCAATACCGTAAACACAGCGAAGTCACGATAGTCCAATAACCAAGCTTGAAATGAGGATGATACGGGGTCAGAAAAAAACTGCTCTCTTTTTCGGAATCGGAATGAGAAGGGTCAAAATTGAGAAGTTTAGCAACACTAAAGTTTAGGTATATATTACTACATGACAAGCTAGAATGAATCGGTCTGGCACATTTTACACAGTACTTTCACAAAGTCAATGGTAAGAAATCTGTCTTCCTAAATTTATAACATTCTTGAAATGTGCACATAAAATGACGAGCCAAAAGATGCCACGGAACACATCCCAAATTTGCATATAATGTGCGCAAGTGCAGTTTTTATGCAAAATGTGTGTATGAAAATTTATGGGAAATGTCACATGTTTCAATCGACAAGCGTTAATGCGATGGGGGCGTCAATGAAAATTAGATTGTCACACTATTTGCGCATCAACAATGGCAACAAACATTCTGGACATTTGATGGTAAAATATTTGCCAAAAAGTCTTTTTCAAGTCCCAAAATGCAGATAATGTTCATGGATGATCTCTTGAGCTTGCAGTGAATGATAGTTGCTTAGTGTACATGAAACTATAATTTGAATCAGCTTATTAATCTTTAAGCTTTAAATCCAATTCACATGGAGGGATGGGGGCTACCTGGGGTGTTATATTTGGAGGGGAATACAAAACAATCCTATTGATATTGACCTGAGGAAAATGTTAAAGTCCAAATGCTTTGGATTCGATGGGAAAATGTTTTACCAAAAGTCATTATCAAGTCTCAAAATGCAGATAATGTACATGGTTGATTTCTTGAAGTTGTGGTGAGTAGTTGGAACCTTGTCCAGTGCTCAAAATAACTTTTTTACTTTGCGTATCAAAATGCTACACATTTCCAAAACATGAATAGCATTTTATAAAAATTACATAGCTGTTTTTGTATACCAGAGTTATGTTATGCTGTTTTGTATTGATTTCTTCTAGGTAGATAGAATAGTTTCCATCCATTGCTGGACATTTCCAAATGATCTGCAACACATGAAACATTAACTATGCTTTTTTTTTAACTGAACTGCCTTTAAGGGTTGCATGGACTTGGAAATTTTCAAATGGCGTCTTGGTTGTTTAATAGAGTTCTCAAAATGAAAGTTGGGATTTTTAATTTGATGGGCTTGAAGTTATTTTTAATGGACATTTTATGCAAAAAGTTGTAAAAACAGGAAGAATTTTAACCAATAGACTTCATCTTACATATAAAGTTGTCAATGATCTGAGTTATGCCTGGAATGTTCCACAATCAGAAGTAAAGCATCATTGAACTAGTTTTCAAATTTATTCGCAAATTTTAATTTGCATTTTGCGATACAAGATAATCAACTGCAGCCTAATAGGCTGCAGTTGATTATCTTGTATCGCAAAATGCTATACATAATTGAATATTGTGTAGCTTTTTGCAAGTTTTGTGTAGCAAAAAGCGACGCGACTTTGCTTATTTTGAGCCCTGACCTTGTCTATACTTTATGTTGAATCAGCTTATTTATAACAATCTTTAACTTCAAATCCAATCCTCATCGGGGAGGGGGTGTCTAGGGTGCCATATTTGGAAAGGAATTAAAAATAATCATGTTGATATGGAGTGAGGGGTAAACTAGTCCTAACACTCAAATTTCTTTTTCCAAACTTCCAAATTCTGTGTGGATTTTGATTAGAGATCATGCTCATATCGAAACTTAGCTGTGATATGGACGCTTTTATCTGCGAGTGATTGAGACCCATTTCAATAATTTGCGATTAAACGAATTTATATAAACAAAATATTATTTGCTTTTAACTGAATATGCAGGAAAAATGTTGGATTTTGGTCTGGTACCCTCATTTTTGTGAAAGCCCTGATAGTGGCTTCTAGCACTCAACCAGTTAAATCAGAACCTCAGACTGGAGATTGTTCTAATTAAGAGTTTTTCCCCTCAAATTACCATAACTGCTTCATTAATTCCAAACAAGCTGTAAGGGGTCTTATTAACCTAGTTTGTAACATTTGTTTGCCGACGACGGCTCGTTACCTGTCTATTTTCAACTGCGAGTGTGCACGGTTTGTCTGCTTGGAAAATGACACCAGTGAGCCGCGATTTTATATCTAAACGTTTATGATCATGATTTGATAAAGTGATCGTGACCGTTTGTCTCCAAGTATTCACTACGAAACAGGGGTGGCGCCAGGGATTTCTCGACAGGGGGTCTGACCTCTCCGACAGGGGTCTATAACATTTGACCTCCCAAACGAAGGAAAATGAGTGAAAATTGGTAAATTGGAGAACCAAAATAGAAGCAAATTGAGTATGTTTGTTGATTATTTAACCCTTCACCTAACCTGAAAAGCAGACGACACTTGCAAAAATAATTCTTGAACAACTATTTTTTATCATTTTTTTGTCTCAAAAACATAGGTTATGACCCCTCGTTGGAACGAGCTCGACGAGCTCGTTCCAACGAGGGGTCATAACCTATGTTTTTGAGACAAAAAATAATGAAAATTAATTGGCGATTTTTGAGAATAGCGCTGGCCGGTTTTGGCCGTACCTTAGGTAAAGGGTTAAAGTAAACATATAATAAGGTCGGGAAATATTTCATCTTTTAAGCCAGTTTGACGAACGACATTAAGGAATTTCATGAGAATCACTATTCTCTATCAAAGTTCCAGTGTTGCACGGGTTCGAGACTGACAAGACGAGATATCTACATTCGATTATCGGAAATTTCTCGTGAAGTCGGGTTTACGAGACTCTCCGACGGACTGACTAAGAATCTCCGACGGGGGGGGGGGGGGGGGGGGGGACCTCTCCGACGGGGGCGGGGGGTGTAGCCCCCTGACCCCCTCCCTCCCTGGCGCCACCACTGCTACGAAAGGCATCATTCCCACCTCCGCTTGCTGGTTTGCTGTGACGAACTGATCTGGTGGTACTGGGTTTTTAAAAGACAGTTAACAACCGTGTTGTATACTTCTATTTGATTATTCGGGATTCTCCTCTATCCCTCCTTCTATCCCATTTATATCCATTTATATGTTTATCATAGATTTTAGATATTTGTGCGTAGTGCCGCCACTCACCTTTTGAAGTTGGATTATTAATTATTATTCAGGGTGTTTTTCTTTTGTCGTCTTATTTTTACTGAACAATGTTTGACCAGTGCATAGCCTATGTCCAGCCTTACCTCCATTCTGTCTTTCTTTTACCGGAAAGAGTGTTTGGTCTAGGGTAAGATTTATGCTGTAAACACCAAATGGTCACTTTGATCCGTGCCCCTGACCCTCCAAAACCACCTCCAAATTTTATTTTATTTTTTTTTCTTTTCAGTACAATTGGTGCATGTCTTGTCATCTTTCAGTTACTTTCGTATTATTTATAATTTCGATGAAAAGTGACCGTCAAACCCACTTCCCCCGTGTTGTGTGACCCGGCTATGCACTGGATAAAGGCCCTCTATACCCGAAGCATACACATCAACACACATAGCCCATTACCATTAACGTGCGCAAGAAACGGAGCTCTGGGAAGCAATAATTAGCGAGGGATTCTTGGAGTAGGGTGATCGGCGAGGGTGACTGTTCTTCAGTAGAATATAGTGATACGGCAAAATGCACAACAGAAATATCCGCCATAACTGCTCAACCATTCAGATGTCTCATACAGATGTGATCAATTCCCCCTTCATCGCGATCCCGTACACACTTTATATGTACGGATATATATATATATATATACTGTGTGCGCGGGTGGTGATTTTGGGCCGTCTAGGTAAGTGCAAGGTAGTGTGTGGGTGGTGACTTATGCCATCAACCTCTTAATTTTCCAAATTGTCCTGGGGCGGTCACTTGCTGAAGACTACGGTTGGTTTAAAAATCTTTTAACAGAGTAGAACATGCATTTGTGGTGTTAGTGCTTCTCAGACTCATGCTACATATTATTTGTACATGGATCAGCACAGCTCGCTTTTACATGATGAATTGATGCTTTCTTGTCTCTCAGACGTAACTTAACTTAAATTTAACATGGCTTATCTTATGCCACGTTGTATTGTAAATATACTCTTTGTAATTGAAGCTCTGATACCACAGCCCGAAGAAAGAGAGTCAATTAGGTACAAAACCACTCGGCAAAATATACAAACACTAAACTCTGTGGTTTGGTCCAGGAATGCAAGCTCTACCACGTACTCGTTCGCTGCTCAAACTAATTTAAAAGCTTATTTCTGTAGTGCAGCCATGGCGATTGATCTTGAGCAATACCGTAGAGCAGTTGGCGGGTATAATGCTAGACTTGGTTTGCTGAGTGGTTGTAATTTCAGGCATATTGTTAGAATAACAGTTATATATCATTGAGACCAGATGCTATCGTTCCTCGGCACACCGCTATTGTACTCCTGATAATTTTCCTGGCGCTTGTTGTTTGTGGCGATATCGAGTCGAATCTTGGACTATCTGGTAACAATTTGGAGTCACCCTCAATTATGCATTATAATATAAATAGTATTATACATAAATTAGATAAACTTCATAATGATTTGGACGACTTTGATATCATTTGTTTTACGGAAACACATATTGAGGATGACTTTGATTCCAATGATATACTTATTCCGGGATTTACAAGTCCTTCGCGTCGAAATCGTGATCAGTACGGTGGTGGTATAGCTGTTTATTTCTCAAATCAAATTTATTTTGTAAGAAAAGAAACTTTGGAGTTTCAAGATGATATTTTATGGTTTGAAGTAGGAAAAGTTCTCCTTTGTTTTACGTACAGGTCTGAACGACTCTGTGCTTCTGATTAGTGGACACAACTTGAGGATTCCGTCGAGTTAGCTTTATCGTTAAACACCCGTATAATTATTTTAGGTGATTTAAACTGTGATTTGTTTCAGACGACCGGTCCACTGCAATCAATCATAACGAAATTTAATTTTTACAATGTGACAAATGAAGCAACAAGGACAACTTACCTAACTAGTTCCCTTATTGACCCCATTATTGTTAGTGCCACGGTTAATGTTGTGCATGCAGGAATCTTAGAACTAACGGTATCAGATTACAAAGCAACATATGTACACGTGGGTTTTCCCCTGTACAAAACACAATCTTCCACGAGAACAGTGTGGAATTATAATAGAGCTGATACAGAAAGACTGAATTCATTAATCGCCGAGCAATGTTGGGAAGAACTCATTACAAAGCCAGACGACATTAATATCTCAGTTAGAAACTTCGTGTCCACATTGTTGCATCAAGCGGAATTGTGCATCCCGCGCAAAAGAATTGTTGTCCGTACAAATGATAAACCCTGGTTTGACAGTGCAATTAGGAATGAAACTCGAAGGAGAGATCGTTTTCGTAAAGACGCCTTAAAATCTAATAATATACAAATTTGGCAAAAATTTAGATCATCAAGAAACAAAATGAATAATATAAAAAAATATGCTAAACAGAAATTTTTCGATAAAATAGACGAATCTTTGTCTGTTAATCGAGAACCTAAACAGTTCTGGCATACAGTGAAACAGTTTATGAATAATTTTACGTCAGAATCGTTAATCCCACCCCTTAAGCGAACAACTTCGTCAGGTCAGGATGAAATTGTTGTGGACGACTATCAGAAAGTTGACCTTTTGAACAAAATGTTCACTGAAAACAGTCGTGTCGACTCGTCAGGTCATCAATTTCCAGTATTTAAGAGGAAATGCTCCTCAGAACTACTGTCCGAAATTAGTGTCACAGAATCGGATATTGATGAAATGATAAGTAATCTGCAAGCAAAAAAGGCTTGTGGTCACGATTGTATCAGTCATAAGTTACTAAAGATAACGCGGCTTTGTATATGCAAACCGCTGGGTATGCTGTTCAAAAAATTCCTGGAAACTTCTACCTTCCCAAACGAATGGAAACTAGCTGATGTTATACCACTGTTTAAGAAGGGCAGTAAATCGGATGCCTGTAATTACAGACCAGTCTCTTTGTTAAGCGTTCTCGGTAAATTATTTGAGAGAATTGTATTAAAAAATGTTTATGCGTACTTTGCTGAAAATGATCTCTTTTATAAATTTCAGGCAGGCTTTCTCCCGAAGAATAGTACAGTACTGTCTATCAGTTACTTGAGCTCTACCACACTTTATGTAATTCGGTAGATAACCGGTGGTTCAGTTGTGGTGTATTTTGTGACATATCCAAAGCGTTCGATAGAGTTCGGCATCCGGGTCTGATCTTTAAATTAAAACGATAATGAATTTCTGGTAGTCTGCTCAAATCATTTAGAAGTTATCTGATTGATCGGAAACAAAGAGTTCGAATTAATTCTATTTTATCGCAATATCGCGAGGTGCCATGCGGTGTCCTACAGGGTTCCGTCCTTGGTCCGTTCCTGTTTTTGGTCTACATCAATGATATTGCGGAAGATCTAGAGTGTTTCTGCAGATTGTTTGCTGACGACACCTGCTGAACTCAAAGTGAACGGTTCATAGCGATATTAGCCATGAAATTGAATGCTGATATCGACAGAGTTATACAGTGGTCCAAAAGATGGCTGGTTAATTTTAACCCTGATAAGACAAGGTCAATGCTCTTTGCCCTGTGCGACGATTTTATTTATCCAGACCTCACTTTCCATGGCATTTCTCTCGATTTTGCAGAAGATCACCGACATCAGGGGATCGTTCTGCAATCAAACCTTGGTTTGGACAAACATATTGCTAATATCTGCAAACAAGCCTATTCACGCTTATCGCAGCTGAGAAAACTAAAGTTTACCCTGAATCGCAAAACTCTAGAACAAATGTATCTATCCTTTATTTGTCCATTCTCGAATATGGTAGTCAAGTGTGGTTTGGGGCTCCCAAGTCCTTACTTAAGAGATTGGACGACGTTCATAATGACGCTGCTCGAATAGTAACCGGCATAACTAGATCTGTATCTCACGAGCGGCTGCTCCTTGAACTAGGGCCGTCACGATTTTTTAATTTGGGAATCGATTAATCGTCGCAAATAATCGATAGTAATCGATTAATCGTACCTAGATGACCCTCCCTCTCCCTTTCTTTGAAGTCGTTAAAAATGAAGTTGAAGTCAGTTGACCTACCTCAAGTAAACAACGAAGACGATCCTATTTTAGATACATTCAAAGCTTTGATGTGCCTAACTTTTGAACCGTCAGTGTAATAATCAAGACCGGTCGGCAGTTGCGAACTTCGCAACTGCCGACCGGTCTTGATTATTACACTGACGGCTCAAAAGTTCAGAACATCAAAGCTTTGAACGTACCTAAAAGACAAATGCTTCTAATGGCTTCTTGAGGTTTAACGTCGACGTTCGTGACCTTTTACCTTCAGAAACAATAGTTTTTTATCCAATTTTTTTTAAATTATTAAACGTCTAAAACGGGGTAAAATTTACCGATTCTTCGACAACGAAAAATACTAATCGATTTCGGCGTGAACGATCGACAATCGATTATTCGATTAGTCGTGACAGCCCTACCTTGAACTTGGGTGGCAGTCTCTTGAGGAGAGAAGATTTTACGTTTTACAATATCGTGCATGGAAATGCACCGAGATTTCTTCAAAATATACTACCATCTACCTTTCGTGAAGTGACTCGGCACAGTTTACGAGATGCTGACAACTTCGTACAGTATAACATGTGAAATGAGTTATTCAAACGGTCATTTTTCCCAGCCTGTATTGCTATCTGGAATAATTATTCAGATGCTGTTAGAAGCATCCCTTCGGTCCATTCATTCCGACGTCTTATATCACGAAGACCAGTTAAACCACCCTCATATTTCAATTTTGGGAAAAGAATAGTCAACGTCGTGCACTGTAAGCTTAGAAATGGGTGTAGTGATCTCAACTCTGATAAATATGAGAACTATTTAATTGATTCTCCTCGTTGTTCGTGTGGGGGCGGTTTTGAGGATGCTAACCACTTTTTCTTCTGCTGTCCAAACTATGACAATATAAGAATTCTCATGTTTCAGACCTTGACAAATTCAATATTACAAGGGTACAGCAGATTTTATATGGCGAAGGTAGCGTCACAAAAAGAAACAATGAGATTATTTTTTCTGCTGTACAGCGCTATATTTCAGATTCAAGGAGATTTAACCAGGCTTGTTAGATGAGCTACATGTACGATGCAGCTCTTGATTGTAAGGGAGAGGGCGAGACTTCGACTGGGTCACTATTTCACTCACTTTGTTGTCTGAACAAGAACCGTAGTAGTTAATTCCGTTTCTGGTCCTTTGAATTTCAGCTTGCTATTAATTTTGATATGCTTTCCGCGTCGTTCAGGGGGGTGGGGGGGGGGGGTGGCTGTGGTATCAAGTTACGTGTTAAATATGTTTTTATTATTTTTTCTTCTCTCTCTCTTTCTTGTTTTGTGCTTTTTTGACAGTACTTTTGTTTTGTTTTTCCCCAGTTACTAGTTTTGTTCAGTAATTAATTGTATTGAAGTTGTTTTGCTGTTATGTAAACTTATATGATAATTTTTGTATGGGAGAGGAATGCTTCTAAGTGGTAAGCACTTGTACTCCAACCCCTTTTGCGATTTTGTGTGCAAATAAAATATGTTTAAACTTAACTTAATGGCAACCGTTGCGCTTTTGAAATGTCACTTCATATCTTTTCTGGTATTACGTGACTAACATAAATGCTACATAACACGAGTAACGACATTGAATGTTTCATAAAAAAAAGTTATCAGAAGGTAACCTTTATCAAAATCTCTGTCTGAATGTAGACATGTGAATTATTTTTATTTTTTTATTTAGTGTTGTTTATGGTCATATACTTATGCACAATGTCTGATCATGACCGTGGCAGTTTTACGGGTGGAGGAAGCCGGAGTACTCAGAGAGAACCACTGAGCCACGACGAGCAGCTGCCAGTTCCCCAACATCGTAACTCCGCACTGCAGCACAGGCAGGGTTAGATTGGTTGAAGACATGTGCACCATCGACGTGCAGTACGTCTTAGTACACGACGTCATCGTGCCCCCATGTGAACAATCGGGGTTAAGTGCCTTGCCCAAGGACACAACGCGGGAGTCTGAATCGATCGCTCAGACGGTCACCCATCCAAGGACTAACCGGGCTCGACGTTGCTTAACTTCGGTGATCTGACGAGAACCGGTTACCGCAAAGTCATCACGCCCTCGACATGTCAATTAAAAAGTACGTAGTAGTAGGTCTTTGCCTAAATTGGTGCCTACTTAACTCAGCCCTTCATTAACTCTTTCAACACGAGAGGTCGCTTTTCCGGCCCAGCAACATGATACGTCATAATTTCATAAGTAGGATGGCTACTAAGTGAACGTGTGTGGTAGAAGCCTGAAGGCCGCACGTTGAAAATATTAATTGCTCTACCCTCAAATAATGGATATGGACTCTTCCAATTTCTACCATGTAACTGGCATGGAAGATACCAACAGTGTTCAAAGGGTTGAACTGAAATGAACACTTTCGTGCTGTGCACACAAAGTGAAAGCTGGGCCTTGAAAAGCCTCGAAATTCGATTTGATACTGAATAGTCCCCATGATTCGATTCGAGTCAATTTCAATCGCGCCTATTCGAAAATTTTCGAATCGTCGAGATCTTAAATCCAACAAAATTCCCACACAGTGTCTTCTCTCATACCGTTCTTCTGTCGCCAGGTCTTCTGTACAGGAAACCTGATCATTGAAGAAGTGTTCTAGTAGGTACCGCTTCTGATGTTATATTTATTCCGTTCTGGACGATTCCGCATGATTTATACGAGTCGCCTCTGCACACAATACTTGACTGGGGGCTGAAAATATTTACGGTTGAAAGCAGGTGAAATATTCACACTTAACCCTTTGAATCCTGGTGGTATCTTCCATGTCAGTTCCATGGTAGCAATAGGAAGAGTCCATACTTGTTATTTGGAGGTAGACCAATTAATATTTTCAACGTGCAGCCTTAGGGCTGCACGTTGAAAATATTGATTGGTCTACACCACACATTTACCTTGCAGTCATCCCACTTAGACATTATGACGTAGTTTGTGACCAGGCCAGAAAAACGGCCTCTGGAGTCCAAAGGGTTAAAAGCGATTCGAGATTCGATTCAATATGAAATCTCGTGCCTGATTCGATTCGACCTGAAATTTGAGGTTCGCAGGGCACTACGTGAAAGCGAAATAGTTTTAACCCTTTCAACACGATATCAACATATTTTTACGCGAAGAAACGTTTTGCAGCAAACAGCACAATAAACAATAAATCTGTGGTGTGGGTCAGTAATAATTGAATTCTACAGCTCTCCTGCTAAATTTTCATACAAATGCAGAAAATATTAAACCTTAATTTTCGGTTTGTCACCTGGAATTTAGTGTATCCTACAGGGTTCTTTTAAAATGGTGCTGCCGTCGTATCTTTCTTTACCGGCCTATTCAAAATAAACTTCTCATGATAAATCAGAGTACCTGAAGAGTGGATTTGCACCGAAACATCCACGAAGCGGAGATTTCAAGCGGACAATGACTCAGTCTGTAGAAAAAATGAGAAGCATCAGCAAATATTCAACCAATGGTCGTCCGAGTTGAACCAGAAGGTGCTACGGCTGAAACAGTTCCCGCTTTTGTCTGTGTGCGACCCGGTGAAGGTCTTCGATGAACAGAAAATTTAGTAAAAGTATTTTTTATATTAATATTTTTCATTTTAGGCCCATTCTTCTGGGTCTTACACCAGGGACGCTGGAAGAACGAGGGAAGAGGGGGCAGCTGCCCTTCCTGCATTCAGACCACAGGGGTGAGAAGAGGCAGTCAATGCCCTTCTCAGGTTCGTCACTCATTTTTTTTCACTGATTTATTCTCGAAGTGAAGCTAAAACACACTCCGAATCCGCTTTGGGAGTTTTCAAAACTCACTGGGTTGGGGTAGGAAGAGCCCCCAAGAAAGGGAGGGGGGGGGCAACTCCCCTATCTCGGGCTTCCGAGACATGCATGCTCCGGCATGTCACGGCGGGGCTGCAAGTACGAGTAAATGCCCTTTTTCTCAGAAAACGGATTGACACATGAACAATGGTAGATAAGCCCTTGAGTGCTTCTGACGCCTCTGTTTTACACTGCAAAAAATATAGGTTCTCTTTAGAACCCAAACTGGTTCTAATCTTGTCCCTGAGATGGAACCAGTTCTGTTTAAAAAGTATTTATTTCAAATCAAATAAATTTATAAAGATTAACATTAAATATTAACAGAATTAAACATAAATTGAGGGGGTTTTAGCCGTAAGTTTAGAGCTTATACGAGGCTGTCTCAAATCATTATTAAGTAAAGGGGATATGAACAGTTGGCATATCGAACCAGTTTTGGTTCTATACAGAACCAAAACTGGTTCGATATGCCAACTGTTCATATCTCCTTTGTTTCAAAATGTTTGGCGACTGCGTTGAATAAGCTCCAAGTTTACTGCTGAATCTACTTCAGTTCATATAATATTCTGTTAAAATTGAATGCTAATCTTGGTAAATTTATTTGATTTGAAATAAATACTGTTTAAACAGAACTGGTTCCATCTCAGGAACAAGATTAGAACCAGTTTGGGTTCTAAAGAGAACCTATATTTTTTTGCTGTGTACACAATTGAGACAAATTTTATTGTATTAGATAATTCTCGATTGCTCACTCATTCTGAAACAGGGCGAAGACAAACGGATAAAAATAGAAATCACAATGATTAAATTAAACGACTGAAACGGTTCTTTCACTTGAAGAATGTAATTGTCAGTGACAGCATTTGGCAAGCCATCGATTCCCTATTGTGCACTTTATGCCCAATAGTATAAGACAGTTCTTGTTTTATGGAACATGGAACAGTCTGCAACTTCTTGATTAGTTTTTAGTTCTGATTTATTCTTTATTTCTGAAATGACAGGATTCTTTTTTTAACAAGTAGGCCACGATGTCTTCACATACGATCGTCTAGGCTACGTGTGGTGATGCAGTGAAGCGTCAATCAGACAGTAATCACATTAAGAGAAAACATTTTGTATCCCCAGGGTGAGGGCAGTAAAGCATGTACCAATCTACACGAATGTCGAAGGTCGAATATAGTTCTTCCAATGCATTATTAATTGGAGCTATATGCTGTTACAAAAGCGTAGTTTCTAACATCTAAGCCACCGAGGGCGCGGTAAAGGTCATTGCTTTTTTATGGGATCTGCTCCAACTCATAAAATGGAACATATTTTCCAGAATTCTCCGAACTTAAAGAATGAAACCTGAGTACAGGTTTTGGCATGTCATGCAGTTGATCATCAAGTACTGTTCACCCCTAGAGGTATCTTCCATGTCAGTTCAATGGCAGCAAGTTGAAGAGTCCATATTTATTATTTGGGGTAGACAAATTAATATTTTCAAAGTACAGCCTTCGTTTATTCCAAACATCCACTTAGCAGTCATTCTTGTTAATGAAATTATGATTTATCTTATACCTGTTGAAGATATAGCCCATGTGTTATAGATTATCTATAACACATACCCCTATGTCATATAGATTGGAGAACGGACTATAGTTTTTTCTATATTATAATATAATGATGACATTCGCAAAATTGTTTATAAATCGTGTCAAATCTGGGGAAATTGATTATCAAACATATTTTTGTCATAAATCATAAGAATTGAGGCGTAAGTATATTTTCTGTAATTGTTTTCCCAGTTACAGGGCCACTTTCTAAGGGGAACTATACTCTATAATTCACTTGAATTTGTAGCCTTGTTACGCACCAACAGCTTTTCCGGGCACATCACATGTATTCATGCCCAACAAGAGAAAGCAGTCGACTCCACTCCAGATGAGTCGACATTTTGACACGAAATCATCCCCAAACCCTTTTAAAAATGCAGAAAAGAACAAAAATGGTCGGTATAAGATAAATACAACAATACCATAGTGTGTTTTGATATGTTTGATATCTCAACGAGTTGAAAGTGAGTTTTTTTCGCGAGGCAAGCCTCGCGAAAAAAACTCACTTTCAACTCGTTGAGATATCAAACATATCAAAACACACTATGGTATTATCGTATATGTATCATGTCCTGGGTCATCTCTTGTTCAAAGTAGGGCTGTCACGATTATTCGATTAATCGATTGCTAATCGATCACGCCGAAATCGATTAGTAGTTTTCGTTGTCGAAGAATCGGTAAATTTTATCCCGTTTTAGACGTTTAATAATGAAAAGAAATGAAAAAAAACTATTGTTTCTTAAGGTAAAGGGTCAAGAACGTCGACGTTAAATCTCAAAAAGCCGTTAGAAGCATTTGCCTTTTAGGAACATTCAAAGCTTTGATGTTCTGAACTTTTGAACCGTCAGTGTAATAATCAAGACCGGCCGGCAGTTGCGAAGTTCGACTGACTTGAACTTCATTTTAAACAACTTAAAGAGAGGAAAATGTGGGGAGGGGTACGATTAATCGATTATAATCGATTATTTGCGACGATTAATCGATTCCTAAATTGAAAAATCGTGACAGCCCTAGTTCAAAGCGTTACCAAGACAGTGCTAGAGGTTCATATATAGAACATACCCATAGTAGATTGGTGTACCAAATGTTCTCCACTCGTGGAGAAGTGGTGTTAACCGCGAGCCTTTGGAGTGAATTCATTTAAAAACGTAACAAATATTTGCCTCTTTCATTTCACTCTTCGCGAGGTCACGTGCGTTAAATTTAGACAAGTTCGCATTCAGGTCGACGTCACCAAAGGTCAACTTGGATGTGGTGCCACTGTAGGTGTGAATTTTACTACTGAAATCCCATTGCTGTCGTGTTCACCACAGTTGGTGTGTAAAGCCACAATTTATGTCATGGACTTTTCATATATAGTAGAATAGGTAATCATGGTATATAAACTGATGCTTGGTAACTGTTTGTGACTATTTGTTGGAGAGTGCCCCTGGTAAACCCATTGCAGAATAGTATCATAAGTTTCACCTATCTAAGATTAAATCACATGCAAATATGAGAACACAATTATGGAAACCAGATTGGCTGAAAAAGAAGACAGTTTCTACTATAATTACCTATTCTACTATATATGAAAAACCTATGACATAAATTTTAGCTTTACACACCAACCGTGATGAACACGTCAGCAATGGGATTTCAGTAGTTACATTTTACACCTACAGTAGAACTACATTCAAGTTGACCTTTGGTGATGTCGACCTGAATGCAAACTTGTTTAAATTTATCGCACGTCGCCCCGCGAAGAGTGAAACGAAAGTGGCAATTATTTATTACGTTTTAAAATGAATTTACCTCATAAGATACCACAACTTAACAAACATGCGTTGTTTCATGTTAATAAAGCATCCATAACTCGAAATACTATGTTATTATGTTATTAGAACGAAAAGGGCTCTGTTTCTTTTTCCATTTCGTATCGGCGATAAAATTGACAGCGGAAGAACCGCCCAAAGATGCTCATGTAAACAAAAACAGATTCGCACGTATGTACGTCTGCTGTTCAGTAAAATCGAGAACAAATAATAGCGGCTCTTAACACTCTGGCGATCATGGTATAAATAAAATATACCCAGAGTAGCTTGGTGTACCAAATGTTCACCACTCGTGGTGAAGTGATGTTAACCGCGCGCCACAGGCTCGCGGTTAACACCACTTCACCACTCGTGATGAACATTTGGCACACCAAGCTACTATGGGAATATTCTATATATATACAAGAGTTTATAGGAGAGAAGATGACCCAAAGTTAGGTAATTTTAGGGGCACTCTCCAATAAAAAAACAACAACTGCCATCACCTTATGCACACACTTTATAGAAGAGAAGAGGTTTCAAAGATGAATTGTTTGTGAGAGCATGGACTAGGGATCTGCGAATCACAAATTTCTTTTCGAATCGAATCTCGAATCGAATAGTGTCTCTGATATCGACATCGAATCGAATCCCGAATCGAATCTTAATAGACAAGTTATTTCATATTGCATCAAACGGAACACTGTGATGACCCTTACGCGACGGAGTGAACACCTTAGACACCAATAACTGAATATTCTCTGTAGCACCGTCGCTACGGTCATGATTAGCCATTGTGCATAAATATGTGACCTTAAACACCAATAAATATAATATATAGCACCGTCGCTGAAACAGCTAGGCCTATTGTCCATAGTTTTAGTTTTTGAAGGCCTAACTTGTTACTATTCACGTTCTTAAGAACGTGAATAGTAACAAGTTAAGCCTTCAAAAACCAAAACTATGGATAATGTTCTGGGCCAAATTCACACCTTACCTAACAATTAAACATTGTCAGGTACTCAAATAAATAGAAATTGAGCCTACATGAATTTTCTAATGACAGTTTTATCCTATTTTTGTTGGAATTGTAACAAATTGAAGTTAGTACGAGAGATTCGAAAAAATCGAATCCTGAGACTGATTCGGGATCGATCTCGAAGCATACGTATGGTATCGAATCGAATCTCGAATATTCGCAGGACCCCAGCATGGGCTGATGTGCTTTTCGTGTTTTATTTGATTCCTCCCTTGGTTCACCGTAGCATCATGAAATCTGTTGACACAAATCAACATCTTTCGAAATCACTTCTCTTATTACCTCTTTTGACACCGCTACCCCATTTCTGCGTAGAGCAGCACCAAGACCGTTTCTAGAATCTGGCGAACTTTTGAGATTCAATTCTATTTCGGTGTCACTGATTCGATTCGATTCAAAACCATCCCGATTATTTGAAAGGATCTAATCCTGGAGAGATTTCGATCTCATACAATTCTTTATCGTCGACTTTCTTATCGTCAACTCACCCTGAAGTGTTCTGATGAAAACCTCTGAACGTATTATTTATTTATTGGTGTTTAAGGTCACATACTTATGCACAATGGCTAATCATGACCGTGACAGTTTTACGGGAAGGGGAAGCCGGAGTTCCCGGAGAGAACCACCGAGCAACGACGAGCAGCTGCCAGCTCCCCAACATCGTAACTCCGCACTGCAGCACAGGCAGGGTTAGATTTGTTGAAGACACGCGCACCATCGACCAGCAGTACGCCTTAGTACACGGCGTCATCGTGCCCCCATGTGGACAATCGGGGTTAAGTGCCTTGACCAAGGACACAACGCGGGAGTCCGAATCGATCGCTCAGACGGTCACCCATCCGAAGACTAATCGGGCTCGACGTTGTTTAACCTCGGTGATCTGACGAGAACGGGTTACCGCAACGCCACCGCCCCCCCCCCCCTCCCCTGAACGTATCCATCGTAACTAGAGAGCACAAATTCAGTCGGAAAATTCATTAAAAAAATGGCATTCGAAGCGATAGTGGAGATTGCGTGAGGGCTCGTTTGCACAGTATATCGTCCGTTCAGTGCTCCAAGACGCCATCAGCAATGCTTTGGCATTGCAGATGGCGCCTTGTTGCAATGCAAGGACGATACATGTTTTTTTTTCTTTGACCACCTTAGTGATACCTGTTAGTTGTCTAATAGTCTAGTATGCCTATTGGTATTGGGTTTATGATGGACAAAGCTCCAGAAGGCCGAAGTGACGTAATAGTTGAAAAGTTGATTCGATTAGAGACTCGATTCAGTTTCGAAACTTTTGCATGATTCGATTCGAGAGAAACATCGTGATTCGCCGGCCCAAGCGGGTTCAGAGGTATTGAAATAAGTAACATTCAATCAGTGGTTACAGGAGACGTCCTAGTATTATAAATCTGCAACCGTGTGTCCGTAGGTGGGGCATATTTTGTCTGACCCGCGAACTAGATACGCTGTCTTAAAATATATCACTGAATGGACATGAAATATACTCGTTTTCGTTTTAAAATTCCACTTCTAACGGTATATACTCTCTTTCCTCTTTACTTGCTTTACTCAACCCCAAGTTGAAGAACCCTCTCATTTTAGAGCTTCGTGAGAAGTTAAGAACTCTCATGTCTGACCAATATGGCATCGTGATTTGCTGATTACCCGGACATGTAGGTATCGCTGGTAACACTAGAGCAACATCAAGCTTATGGCATATTTGAAAATCGCTGTCATTTTAACATCGATAATATATTTATTTTTATACGCCAGTTTGTAAAAACTGTCGTATTATGTAAATGGCCTGTCTGTCTGTCCTTCCGCTCCTTCTCCTCTGTCTGTCCGTAAACAGTTGGTTTCCGACCGAGAACTCAGTTTGGATTATTTGATCTCAACCAAAGTTGGTTATTTGATCTCAACCTAGTTGCATTATGGGAAACAGTTGCTTTTTGAAATGTCAGAGTTTAGAAGTCACGTGGCATCTGAGATTACCCTGATCTCGTTTGAAGATATTTATATATATATATATATATATATACACTTCATCAAATATTTAATATAACTTGGTCAAATTGCCGTCATGCTCGGAAGTTTACTTCCTTCTAAGCGGCTTTCATTTTTGACTAAAACTTATTCCGTTACGTTAAGTGCCGTACCAATGTGTATCGCGTCATGGGAACGTAAAATTTAGCGTCACGCTGATCCTAATTGTTGAATGGGAATTATAAAATTGATCGTGATACGCGTACGTCTTACAGATCGATTTATTATTTGGCAAGTGGCTGCCTAGCTCCTAATCACGAACCCGTCTATAAAATCGCCGATGCATATCTTCCTTGGGTGGCAACAAGTAAAGATATGTTCCGCATTACACGTTGTTCACTGTTTTTAATTGTAAATTATGGACAAACAAGACCGTATCATATCTTCCTAAGGTGGTAACGAGTGGAGATATATTCCGCGTTATAGCGCGGTAAATACACTTGAATATGGAGAACAGCGCGTTTGAACAATTCGGGTCAAGGAATGGTTGGATGTGTGAATACTGCATGCGAACTCGCTTCTGCCTCTGTTACCAGGGCGAGGTTGAGATAAATGATTGAATGCTTCTAATTCTAAGGCTGAGAACAAAAAATGCGCGCTATAACGCGGAATATATCTCCACTCGTTACCACCTTAGGAAGATATGATACGGTCTTGTTTGTCCATAATTTACAATTAAAAACAGTGAACAACGTGTAATGCGGAACATATCTTTACTTGTTGCCACCCAAGGAAGATATGCATCGGCGATTTTATAGACGGGTTCGTGATTAGGAGCTAGGCAGCCACTTGCCAAATAATAAATCGATCTGTAAGACGTACGCGTATCACGATCAATTTTATAATTCCCATTCAACAATTAGGATCAGCGTGACGCTAAATTTTACGTTCCCATGACGCGATACACATTGGTACGGCACTTAACGTAACGGAATAAGTTTTAGTCAAAAATGAAAGCCGCTTAGAAGGAAGTAAACTTCCGAGCATGACGGCAATTTGACGAAGTTATATATATATATATATATATATATATGATTCATCAGATACTTTAAATAATTTTGTTAAATTTGACAAAATTGTATATGTTTGACATAAAGATGCACGAAATACTCTATTTCAGAATGTTTGGATTTGGCTTACCGGCTAACACGAGCACAAATATCTCCAATCCCGTACACGATTGATATCACGTCCCGTGACACCGAGAAATTAGTAGTTGAGTTACTACGAAACACACGACTCCAAGGTGAAAAAATAATGATAGTTTGCAGCTCGAGAGACAAGTATGACAGTCTAACATCACTGGTTCTAAGGGAGGTAAGTTGATATATTTATTTACATCACAGTAAAATTGATCATTTGTATCAAAGTACATTATTTATTTATTTATTTATTTATTTATTTATTTATTTATTTATTTATTTATTTATTTATTTATTTATATTTTGGGGTTTAAACCTTTGAACTCGTAAGATTGATTTTGCGGTCCAAGGCATAATTTTGTCCCATTTTTGCCCTATTTTTAGAGATCTATACACGGGGCATTGATGCTAAAATAATAATTGCAGCCTTTATTATTATTTATTATTTTATCCCCCCTGTATTTTGATATTGGACTGACCCATCTCAATGTAAGTGAACACAAAGGCGATGCCATTCCAGGAAACGAGAGTTCAAAGGGTTAACCTTAACCCGCTGAGTATTTTCAAGATAATTTTCACCAAATCTAGTCAAGGCTGCTGTGAAGCAGCCACGACTAGATTTGATGAAAAATTCAACTAAATTTAGCTGAAAACATCATTGGTTAAAAAAGTCCATGCCATATGCAAGGGGGGAATTCTGATTGAATGTGTCCAAAAATTATACTTCTTTAACTGACTAGAGAAATCGTGACCCGGGCAGGAATATTCGCCATCAGCATACATGGAGTTAACGACACTTTCGACAGCCAGGATCACCCCGTGTCGACGAGTTTTATGGGTGAGGAAGCCGGAGAGGTAACATAACGTCCTCTGAATTCCAATGTGCCTACTGGCAGCCTACTGGAACCCAGGGGACGATAAGTTTATAATATCTTCCATGTCTGACAAGATACCAGAATCAACTCATTCGTGACTACAAGGAAATATGTTTTCACGAACTGCTGAAGGCCGCGAATAAAAACTTTGACTCCTTGTTCTGGCGAATGAGTTAATTTTGGCAGCCACCCATATTTATTTATTTATTTATTTATTTATTTATTTATTTATTTATTTATTTATTTATTTATTTATTTATTTATTTATTTATTTATTTGAGTTTAACGACACGTTAGACAGACAGGGTTCAGAGCGTGCGTTGGTTTACATTGTGATGGTATAGATGCACGTTGTTAATACTGCGATCATAGATGGAAAATCCCAGCCACTGCTGGTTGTTTAACGACACTTTCGCAGCTGGGGTCACCTCGTGTCGGACAGTTTTACGAGTGGAGGAAGCTGGAATACCCGGAGAGAACCACCGAGCAGGAACTGTCAGACCCCCTCTCCCAATGTACTAACTCTACACGACCAGGGTTAGCATTGGCTGAAGACAAGTGCACCATCGACGTGCTATACGTCTTATTACACAGCCCCACACTGCCCCAGGTGGCAATCGGGATTGGGTGCCCCCCCCCCCCCCCCCCCCCAGCCCATTGCTACTCCTATGACTGGACATTTTGAAATATATTTATTTTGTTTTGTGCAGGCTAGACATGCGAACATGCTGAGTGATGAAGACAATACGTTCATCTTTGTGGATCCGGTAAGTACATACAGAATAAATATCATGATCCAAACATTAACCCTTTACCTAACGAATCGCCCGCATCCGCCCGCGTAATATGCAAATTGAGCAGTTGAAAAAATTATATTTTTCAAAATATTTCAACAAAACCATATCATGTGACCCCTCATTGGAACGTGCTCATTGATATTTAAAATAATAAATTTTGATATCGTCTTCGTTGGGTAAAGGGTTTAATTAAAAGCTACTACCAGTGAAAGTTCTGTTGATTTTCTCGATGTTACCGTACTTAAAGGCAAGCAATTTCAGGCGTCCGGTCATTTAGATTATAAAGTATATTTTAAACCAACTGATTCACATCAATTGTTGCACACAAAATCATTTCATCCTCAACATACATTCAAAGGTATCATCAAATCACAGCTCATTCGTTTCCACAGCAATTCAAGTGATAAGGTAAAGTTCAATGAGGCTTGTTCTACTCTATTTGGCGCCCTCAGATCGAGAGGGTACTCGCTGCGCCTTTTGCGTAGCCTGAAATCCCAAACCCTGAAAAAGCTCGAAAGTCCAGCTGAAACTACCGATTTCGAACCACTGAAGATTGAACACAACAGACCGTTGCAAAATGGTAGTGGCGCGGTATTTAATTGCAAAAAGCCTCGTTGTAGATTGCATACCTTTATGCCTGATCAGAAAGAGGAATTTTCCTCCGAACAAACGAAAAACCATTATGAGATCCGTAACCTCCCTCCATTGTGATTCACCAAATATTATTTACCTTATCACGTGTAAGCGCTGTCGGAAGCAGTATGTTGGTCAAAGTCAAAATCCTTTCCGAGAACGTGCTACTAGACACAAACGGGATATAAAACATAATGCTGATGCCCCAGTAGCACAACATTTTAACCCTCCTGGCCATTCTTTGGACGATTTCGAAATCCATCCCATTGAACAAACACCAATTAAAGACACAGAAGAAACGGATGAATGTAGAAAAAAACTTGAAGCTTTTTGGATCAATACGCTTCAAACCCTCTGGCCATTTGGTATGAACATATCGGGGGAGGATGCGAAAGGAGGTTCACCATTCCTTTCACTTTAACATACAACAGAATGAATATCGAAATAGCAAAAATATTAAAAGATGAATTCAATTTTACCAATGCTAAATTAAATTAACCTTTAATCTTCGGCCTGTCATCACCTATAAGAAAAACAAAAGCTTGCGTAACATCCTTGTAAGGACTAAATTAGAGCCCTTCAATTATTGCCAGTCAGTTTAACCAGTTCCTAAGCTCATCATTTTGTTTAAATCGATTTTATGTATTTTTTGTCATGTTTGAAATTGAAACCCATCAGGGTTCACAAAATGAAAACAATTTTTCTGCGGCATATTAAAAGAAAAAAACGTTTCAGTAGGAAATGTCTGTGCCAGTGCGATTTTTTAACCTCAAAAACACACGCACACACGCACGCACGCACGCACGCACGCACGCACGCACGCACGTACGCACACACACAGAGTTCCTCTCTCTCTTCTTATTCTCCTTTCACCCATCCCATAAATAAGAAATAAACGCAGCCATAATGGACCATTCCATACAGCATCGACTCTCTTTTTCGGAAGCGTTCTCTACAAATAGAAGGGGAGAGCTTAAATAAGCAAATGCTCGATGCAGTATCCCGATAATTTTATATGGTTATTCATTAATTTAATTATGCTTAACTCGTACCTATGCTCTGTATATCTCTGTATTGTTCATGTTTTGCAAGTTTTGTTTTTGCTGAATGAATACTGTTTAGCCCTTCACCCAACGAATCGGCTGCATCCGCCCGCGTGATATGAAAATTCAGCAGTTAAAAAAATATTATTTTTCAAACAAATTTCAACAAAATTATATCATGTGACCCCTCGTTGGAACGAGCTCGTTCCAACGAGGGGTCACATGATATGGTTTTGCTGAAATTGTTCGAAAAATTTGAAAAAATGATATTTAAAATAATAAAGTAATAAATTTTGATATTGTCTGCGTTGGGTAAAGGGTTAAACTACAGTTGGAGCTGGAAGCCTAACCACTGTATTCTGTATTATTCTGAAGTAATAGCGCGCTGCGTAAATGCACCTTTTGTCCCTATCAAGTTCAAACTGCCCGATTAGCATAACTCAATTTCTGTAGAAAACCTGTGTGTCCCACAATTCTAAGCCTATAAATAGAGATCATTTATTTATTTATTTATTTATTGGTGTTTTAAGGTCACATACTTATGCACAATGGGCGTGACAGTTTTACGGGTGGAGGAAGCCGGAGTACCCGGAGAGAACCACCGAGCAACGACGAGCAGCTGTCAGCTCTCCAACATCGTAACTCTGAACTCTGCACCGCAGCACAGGCAGGGTTAGATTGGTTGAAGACATGTGCACCATCGACATGCAGTACGCCTCAGTACACAGCGTCATCGTGCCCCCATGTAGGCAATCGGGGTGAAGTGTTCTCGTCCGATCGCCGAAGTTAAGCAAAGTCGAGCCCGTTAGTCCTCGGATGGGTGACCGTCTGAGCGATCGATTCAGACTCCCGCGTTGTGTCCTTGGGCAAGGCACTTAACCCCGATTGTCCACATGGGGGCACGATGACGCCGTGTACTAAGGCGTACTGCACGTCGATGGTGTGCATGTCTTCAACCAATCTAACCCTGCCTGTGCTGCAGTGCGGAGTTACGATGTTATGATGTGGGGGAGCTGGCAGCTACTCGTTGTTTCTCGGTGGTTCTCTCCGGGTACTTCGGCTTCCTCCACCCGTAAAACTGTCACGGTCATGATTAGCCATTGTGCATAAGTATGTGACCTTAAACACCAATAAATAAATAATAATAAAGACCTTGAAGATTAAGAATGTTCTATGTCCAATTGTACTTGTACAATTGTGTTAAGTTCTTTGGTGACTTTACGGTATGCATGAGCACAAACTCGTCGCAGAAACCTGGTCTTATGTATAACATGTTTAGTGAACCACCGTGAACTATTCTTTCGTTGTCTGGTACCTTAATAACATCAGCGTACACGGACAGCCATATTGCAAGGGACACGTCTGCGTGGTTGCCCTCCACTAAGTCAGTCAAGGGATCACACGTCTGATTCTGAACGAAACAAAATCTTCTTTGAACAATCCGATCAACTAGTGTTCTTCCGACAACAACGAACATCTCGTCCATCCTGTGTTTAGCGTGTTTGAGTGTTTCTTTGCCGAGATTAGGGAATAATGGAAAACGGTGCTCCGCTGAGTGTTGCCACCCATAATACAGACGTGAGTTTATAAGGTTTTTCAATCTTTGAAACACTTGTGGAGAACACAAAAAGACATCATCGTCCATTTTCCCAATCAACTCTGCTGTGGAAAATTGTCTGGACACGATTTCAAACCATGTGTATAATTTTTCTCCAAACCTATTTGACCAACCCGAATAGGTCTTATTGAGAAAGACAATGTCTTTGTTTTGTTGAGCTTCCAGTTTGAGAGCTGGTGTTGGTTGATCTAATAAAAAGCAGACGACAACATTGAGTGGAAAGCTTTCAAATATCCTCAATGACTTTCGATGCACGTCACGTAATTCTCTGTGTTCTGTTTTTGATAGAATGCCAAGAACGAATGTCGGTTTGGATTTATTACCATTCACCTGACCATTACAGTTGAATGTCATTTGTTTACTATGGTGATAATCGTGTGCTTGGTTGATACTCTTGTGCTGTCTAACCAAGACAGTCCAGTTGCGCTGTTTTCCCAAGACAATCAAATGTTTCAAATATACAAACGCTACGATAACACAGATCACCGAGAATACAAGTGCGATAGCAAATGTTTTAACGAATCTCATTTCTTATCCCTCTTTTTCCAATTGTGGCGAGAAAGAAATTTTCTTTGTTAAGTCTTGTTTTCTGAAATATATTGTAAATTATAAATAATTATAAGTTTTGTATTCAACATCACATGGTGTAAAAAATCTGTATCTTTGGATTTTAACCACTTTCAACTAGGGCTGTCACGATTTTTTAATTTAGGAATCGATTAATCGTCGCAAATAATCGATATTAATCAATTAATCGTACCTAGATGACCCTCTCCCTTTCTTTAACGTCGTTAAAAACGAAGTTCAAGTCCGCTGACCTACCTCAAGTAAACAACGAAGATGATCCTCTTTTAGGTACATTCAAGGTTTTGATGTTCTGAACCTTTGAACCGTCAGTGTAATAATCAAGACCGGTCATCAGTTGCGAACTTCGCAAATTCGCAACTACAAACCGGTCTTGATTATTACACTGACGGTTCAAAAGTTCAGAATATCAAAGCTTTGAATGTATCTTGGGGTTTAACGTCGACGTTCTTGACCTTTCACCTTCAGAAACAATAGTTTTTCATCCAATTTTTTTAAATTATTAAACGTCTAAAACGGGGTCAAATTTACCGATTCTTCGACAACGAAAAATACTAATCGATTTCGGCGTGACCGATCGACAATCGATTAATCGTAACAGCCCTAGTTTCAACCCTAACGCCTTAGTGGTATCGTCTTAAAAAACTACCGTATGCAACGAAATGCATCATTTTTTCATCATTGGAGAGAGATTTAACCCCTTGAATCCCTCGTTTCCTGGAATGATATCGCCTTTGTGTACCCTTGCAGTGAGATTGGCCAGTCCAGTATCAATATACGGGGAGAATAAAATAATAACTGCAGTCTGCAGCCGTTTGTCTACAGACTGCATTTATTATTTTATCATCAATGCCCCGTGTATAGACCTGTTATAATAAGACAAAAATGGGACGAAATTATGCCTTGTACCGAAAAATCGGTCTTTGGGGTTCAAAGGGTTAGGGGAAGTTAGCTCCCCTTAATTCTCTAAAGATGTCAGTAAATTTAACACTAACAGTATGGGAATTTCTTATAAAATTTTTCCTTTCTATTGATATAAAAGTCAAAAGATGAGATTTGTTGGGCTGTCACGAATTTTTAATTTAGGAATCGATCAATCGTCGCAAATAATCGATAATAATCGATTAATCGTACCTAAATGCCCCCCCCCCCCCCCTTCTCCCTCTCTTTGAAGTCGTTAAAATGAAGTTCAAGTCAGTTGACCATCCTCAAGTAAATAACGAAGACGATCCTCCTTTGAACTGTCAGTGTAATAATGAAGACCACTTCACCCCTATTGCCCACGTGGGGGTACGGTGGCGCTGTGTACTAAGGCGTACTGCACGTCGATGGTGCACTTGTCTTCAACCAATGCTAACCCTGCTTGTGTGAAGTTGGTATGTTGGGGAGCTGACAGTTGCTCGCCGTGCTCGGTGGTTCTCTCCGGGTACTCCGGCTTCCTCCACCTGTAAAACTGTCATGGTCATGATTAGCCATTGTGCAGAAATATGTGACTTTAAAGCATCAATAAATAAATAAATAATCAAGACCGGTCGTCAGTTGCGAACTTCGCAACTGCCGACCGGTCTTAATTATTACACTGACGGTTCAAAAGTTCAGAACATCAAAGCTTTGAATGTACCTAAAAGACAAATGCTTCTAACGGTTTGTTGAGATTTAACGGCGACGTTCTTGACCTTTTACCTTTAGAAACAACAGTTTTTTCATCCAATTTTTTTTAATTATTAAACTTCCAAAACAGGGTAAAATTTACCGATTCTTCGACAACGAAAAATACTAATCGATTTCGGCGTGACCGATCGATAATCGATTAATCGTGAAAGCCCTATTTTTTTTCTGGGAAATATGAAAACACATTCGCTGAACAAACCACCACGGTGAACATCCAATGTTGGGAGGTATAGTACTAACAGATATTCTTAATGGCGGATTATCTGTGAAATAGTCTCTTCTAATTAGCTTGCCATAAACGGCACGCTTCTTTTTGTTACTTTTAAAAAAACGAAAACAACAGACCACTCCGGCAGATTGGCTTTATTTTTTGATATTTTAACAAGTTCAGTATTATTATATAGGGGGCGCGTGGCGTCGCGGTAACCGGTTCTCGTCAGATCACCGAAGTTAAGCAACGCCGAGCGCGGTTAGTAGTTGGATGGGTGACCATTTCAGCGACTAATTCATGCTCCCGCGTTGTGTCCTTGGGCAAGACACTTAACCCCGATTGCAAACATGGGGGCAAGATGACGCTGTGTACTAAGGCGTACTGCACGTCGATGGTGCGCATGTCTTCAACCAGTCTAACCCTGCCTGTGCCGCGGTGCAGAGTTCAGAGTTACGATGTTGGAGAGCTGACACCTGCTCGTCGTTGCTCGGTGGTTCTCTCCGGGTACTCCGGCTTCCTCCACCCGTAAAACTGTCACCGACATGATATGACCCTAGCTGTTAATGTGTCGTTAAACACTAAAAAAGAGTATTATTATACATTTTGTGTTCAGTTTGTTGTGGTTTCTGTTATTTATTTAGCAGTCAGATACATTTTGGCTTGAAAACCACGAGAAACGATACGTATCACATAATGTGCTCCGATTCCGTATTATACAGACGACTCATTCTGATTCCGTATCATATAGACGACTCGTTTCCGGGAACGCAACAGGCTGTCATAACAGGCGCATGAATACATTCTATGTGCGTTTCAATGATCGACTCAGCTGATCGATTACAAAACAAAACAAAATTCCTTAGAATTAGCGACTGAACTATTAATAGCCAATGCCCCCCCCCCCCCCCCCCCCGACAATAAATAGAAACTACACAATTAAATATTACACACTTGTAAATTCAAGTGTATCATCATAGGAAGTGACCTTGAGAGTGAATAATTTTACAATACGGTGACCGCGTTGCTCATTGTTTGGTAAAGTGCACAACAATATTCTTCAATAAAATATGGGTTTAGTTTTAACTTTTTCTCGCCCAACATCATGTCCCAAAACTGTATTAATAATTTAAGATTTAATCTGTTTTTTGTGACAGAATTGTTATCCCATTCTGGTGGTATCCAGAATGGAATCACAACTCGCCGGCAAAGCCGGCTCGTTGAGATCCCATTCTGGACACCACCTCGAATCTGATACAAATCACAGGACATGCACGTTATCATAATAAACGGTATGTCTCTACCTGAGACATATAGGTTTATCCCTAAGTATTCATATTCTCCTGTTTCCCCACAATGTTATAACCTTGCTTTCCCCTTCACTAATAGAAAACGTACCTACCCTTCCACTTCGGGGCTCATTTACCCTACCCTACCCTACAGCCCACGGGTCTTACCTTACTCTTGTAATGTTTGAAAACAAATTCAACAAAACCATTTCATAGGATACCTCATTGGAACTTGCTGGACAAGCTCGTTCCAATGAAGGGTCACGTGATAGGTTTTTATTGGAATTTTTTTGAAAAATTAATTTTTCAGCTGCTTAATTTGTAAATTACTCGGGCGTGTTCCTTCGATTCGTTTTGGTAAAGGGATATTTATTTATTGGGGGTTAACGACACTTTCAACAGCCAGGTTCATCTCGTGTCGGACAGTTTTTACTGGTTTAAGAAGCCGGAGTACCTGGAGAGAACAACCGAGCAACCGCGAGCATCTGTCAGCTCCCCAACACACTAACTCCACCGTGACAAGCAGGGTTAGCATTGGTTGAAGACAAGTGCACCATCGACGTGCTGCTTTAGTACACAACGTCACCGTGCCCCTGCGGTTGCCACAGGTAGGATTCGAACCGAGGACTTCTCGGCTTTCAGCCAGCAACTCCACCTTCTGAGCCACCGTACCCCCGGGTAAAGGATTAACAACACTCAAAAACTTAGCGTTCATTTTTTGCGAAATACTACAGAAGACACAAACTACACGAAAATACACCAAAAAATGTAACCCAAACGATCTCACATAAAATTCCCAGATAGCTAGTAGTTAGTCCTACCCATTCCACTATATATTACTCCCTAAACAACTAAAAAATAAATCTACATTAGGCCTCATAAAGTAGATTTTCTGTTTTTCAGGTCATTTTTTGTAAAATTGTTGTTTTATGTCTTAGGCCTCACAATCTATGGTCTAGAACAGCGTGGGTGGTGGTGTATTTCGTCCCTTGACTGCAAGAAGGCTTTGCAATGCTACAGCATTGCAAAGCCTTGTTGCATGCACTCAAGGAACAAATTTATCAATTTTAATAACTTGAGTAAAATATCACACATAAACCATTTAATTTTTATTTTTTGAACTTTGCAATGCTCATAAAAAGATAGCACGCGGTAGCCAAAAAAGGACCATGTGGGGGTTAACTTTTGTAGGCCTCAAATACAAACAAATAATTAAAAATACTTACGAACAGTTCGGTGACCAAGTCAGTACTATTCACTGGATTCGAAACTATTGGATTTGAAACTTGTATGTCCTGTTTAATATCCACCTTATATTATTTGGGAATCACACGCCAGACTGGGCACATGTATAATCAAAATGAAATTATTGCATGAAATTAATGCGCAGATACGGATAGGCTCAAACTTGCTGTTGTAAGAGTAGCTGTTCACCGTGCTCCCCCGAATAGATAACAACATCGTCGTTGCTGGGAGCAGTTCATAGTTTGACCCTGATACGACTGACTCATCATCAAAACTACCATATCACATCAACTCGTGTATGCAACAACAGCAAAGATACCGGCACGCCCATGCAATCACCCAGAGTGGATACGGGCAGATGAACATCAGCGAGCCGCATAACTATTTGCATCGCGGTCTCTTATGGCAGATGCCAGCATCGTCGTTGCTGGCTGCCGTGCGCAGCTTAATCCTGCCTCGACCAACTGAACAATCACTAAAATTACAACAGAGGTACATTTAACCCTCAAACACACTGAATATATCAACCCTCGTTGTGGTGGTTAGGGAGTGTCAGCTTCAAACACGGCGCCCTAACCTCCGTGAAGTATTGGTGAAGGACTCCCGGCCTTCCAAAATGCTACAAGAGTTTATTCATGCCGGGGCCACTCCGTAGCTGTCGTTACTGATGGGCTTCTTTCTTCTCTTTAGTCCGACCAGGCTCCCAGGTTTGGCTTGTATGTCCTGGTGGTGTCAAAACCATCCCCGACTTTCAGCCTAAACCATCGGAGGCTCCACGTAATAATGGAACATCATCCCTCTAGTGAGATGGGCGTGTGCTTTGATGCTAGCGGGTCCAGCCGAGCCGGAGACAGACGATACTTATTAAGGAGGGTCCGATCGGGGCCCGATCGGGGACACAACCACAACAAGTGGCGGACTATACTTACTCGAAGAACAACAAGGACTACCCCTAAACTCCATCATCATCATCTTTAACTTGACAAAACTTGTCAATGCAGGATGTGGATCTTCTAAATGAACCATATTATATTAGTGGCAGACTTTTCATGCCTGGAGAACAGACAAGAAACACATAATATAACCGGCGAGGGTGAGGGGACTCTCTCTTTTGCTTTGCATGTGCGACTGCTGGATGTGGAAAGTGCCATTGTACTGCTCAAGGGGTCGTATAGGGTAAGTTTACCCCCACACCGTCCCTGCGCGCCTTCCGCATGCTAAAGCCTTCCGTTTACTTTGCTTACTTTATGCGCAGAGTAGACGCCCCTGTCACAGAGTAGACGCCCCTGTCAGATGTTTAAGAACAATAGGAGACGGCAAATCGAGACGATTCGTTCTGAAAGCTCATGAAAATCAATCTAAATAATAATAATAATAATAATAATAATAATAATAATAATAATAATAATAATAATATTATTATTATTATTATTATTATTATTATTATTACAACACTTAGGCTTTATCGCATTTCTCTAATGAGAACGTCTTGATTAACCGTGTGCTCCCAAATGCCTTCCTGTCCACATGCCTCTTCTTTCCCCCCGACACCCGGAAACGAATTGTTCGATGATATCTCACGCTCAATCTCTCCCAATTTCTCCAATAAGCATACCGAGTCTCTCCTTTGTGTCACCGAATAATCGCATATCCTTCATTCCCCCATCCTACTTCCCCATAAAACTTCCAGTGAATCTTATTTTGTCAGACAGAAATTTTCGACATTCTAATAGAAAGTGTTCGATGGTCTCCATTACTCCTGCCATTTCCTGCAGAGTAATATAAAATACAGAAGATGGCTTTTTACAAATGTTTTCCCAATCAGTTTGAACGTTTGCCTATTATACTCTGTTTAAACCCATTTAAATTTAAAAATAAGAAAACGGCGCTTTCATTGCCTTTTGATGTTCTGCAGACTTTTTTCTGTTAATTATATCAACAGTGTGCGTATAATGGCATATCGTCCCTAGGGCTGTCACGATTAATCGATTGTCGATCAATCACGTCGAAGTCGAATAGTATTTTTCGTTGTCGGAGAATCGGTAAATTTTACCCTGTTTTAGACGTTTGATTATTAAAAAAAAATTGGATGAAAAAACTATTGTTTCTAAAGGTAAAAGGTCAAGAAATTCGACGTTAAACCCCAGGAAGCCGTTAGAAGCATTTATCTTTTAGATACATTCAAAGCTTTGATGTTCTGAACTTTTGAACCGTCAGTGTAATAATCAGGACCGGTCGGCAGTTGCGAACTTGCGAAGTTCGCAACTGACGGTCGGTCTTGATTATTGCACTGACGGTTCAAAAGTTCAGAACATCAAAGCTTTGAATGTATCTAAAAGAGGATCGTCTTCGTTGTTTACTTGAGGTTGGTCAACTGACTTGAACTTCATTTTTAACGACTTCAAAGATAGAGAGAGGAGGGGGGGGGGTCATCCAGGTACGATTAATCGATTATTATCGATTATTTGCGACGATTAATCAACTCCTAAATTAAAAAATCGTGACAGCCTTAAATTGTAATACGGATACTATCCTGTCCATTAATATAAAGGCCTAGAAGATAAGTTTTGTTCATTTTGTTCTGGAAAAAATAAAGCTTGCAAATTACTGCAAAAACCACATTTGCTAAACAAAGAATCAAAATGGTCGTTCACTTGGTTACTTCTAATCAGCGTGTCTTAGAAAGCTAAGATTTTTTTTGTAACTTTTAATAAACGAAAACAACAGAAAGCTCCAAGAGCTGTCTTCTATTTTCGTTTATCGAAAGTAACAAAAGGAAACTTCGCTTTATTTTCTACTGATGTTATAGATATTTTCTCCACAATAGCACACTTCACCCCCATTGCCCATGTGGGGGCACGATGACGCCGTGTACTAAGGCGTACTGCACGTCGATGGTACGCATGTCTTCAACCAATCTAACCCTGCCTGTGCTGCAGTGTGGAGTTATGATGTTGGGGAGCTGGCTGCTCGTCGTTGCTCGGTGGTTCTCTCCGGGTGCTCCGGCTTCCTCCACCCGTAAAACTGTCACGGTCATGATTAGCCATTGTGCATAAATATGTGACCTTAAACATCAATAAATAAATATAATAAATCCCTAATAGCACGCGTCTCATTTGGACCGTCCTGACCCATCTAATATTGTCAGGGGAGATAACTTTATCGAAAGTCGATTTTCATGATGAGAGAAGTCAGGGATGGCAGCGTTCTTTTCCTTCCGACCACTGTAATGTAAATTAGAGATTCCATGTATTAGATCCTGTATTATAATGTGTAAAATAGCAAGCTTTCTAAGAATTTCTTTTAGAGAACGTGGTGGATTAGTGGTTTCAGCATTGAACTTCAAACCGAAAGGTCCACGGTTCGATCCCCGCCAGGGGTAACTACGTTGCGACCTTAATGAAGGACAGAAATAGGAAAGTTCGGAATAGTTACCTTATTAAAGCAAAAACAGGGGAGGGGGTACCAAGTTCCAATATTTTCTGGAAATGGATAAACAAAGGCAATACCGCACAGACTGTTAAGGTGGAAGGAAAAAGCACTGGTGACATTATAGCAGTATAAATGGTCAAGCATTTGGGAGAAGGTAAGAGTAAGAAGATGGAGAAGAGTTTATGATGGTGAGCGCAGAAACTTTACCCGACTTAATATGTAGGGAAACTGAGGTGGAAGAAGTACGAAAGGCAGTCACCAAGTTGAAGGGTGGTAAAACAGCAAGTACTGACAAAATTCCCAAAGGGCTTTTAAAAAGAGGAATGGATCCATTATATGGGTATCACAAAGCAAGAGGTCCCAGTGGAGTGGAAGGACAGCAGAGTAACATTCAAACACTAAAAAGGAGATAAGGAAGTTTCAGATAATTACAGGGGGGGGGGGGGGGAGGGTGGGTGGGCATCTGTTAGCAGCAACATTGGGAAGGTATTCTGCAAGGTTCTCTGTGGAAGGCTTGTGTAAATTGTCGAAGGAAAGATATTCCTGTGGGAAATCCAGAATGGGATCGGAAAGGGAGAAGTGTCACTGACCCCTTGTTTACTCTCTCCCAGAAGATGGAATCAACAAAAAAAGTCAATAAAGGAAAGATGTTTATGGCTCTCCTTAACCCTTTACCCAACGAATCGCCCGCATCCGCCCGCATAATATGCAAATTCAGCAGCTGAAAAAATATTATTTTTCGAAACATTTCAACAAAACCATATCATGTGACCCCTCTTTGGAACGAGCTCGACGAGCTCGTTCCAAAGAGGGGTCACATGATATGGTTTTGTTGAAATTTTTTGAAAAAAATTAAAAAATGATATTTAAAATAATAAATTTTGATATCGTCTGCGTTGGGTAAAGGGTTAATGTGAAAAAATATACGGCAGAGTATGATGGGAAGTAATGTGGCAAAAACCGGAGGGCCTTGCATTCGGAGGAAGTTCTGTCGGAATTTATTTATTGGAGTTTAACGACTCTTTCGACAGCCAGGGTCACCTCGTGATGGACAGTTTTATGAGTGGAGAAAGCCGGGGTACCCGGATTGTCGGAATCATAAATGCTCTGTACCGAGATGTGCAGAGTGTACTCAACTTGGGAAACATCACTACAAAAAGGTTCCAATGGAGATAGGCCCTGACCATGGGTACATCCTGTCGCCGATTCTGTTTGCATTGTATAAAACAGAATGATGTGCGGGATGTCATCAAACAGTACGTTTCCGGGTGTTGGGAGGAGTGACAATGTGTGGAGATAAGGAGGCATTTGGGGGCACAGGGTTAATTAACCCTTTACCTAATATGAAAAGCAGACAGCAATTGCAAACAGAATTATTTAACTTTTTTTTCATTTTTTGCCTCAAAACCATAGGGTATGAGGCATCATAAACTATGTTTTTGAGGCAAAAATTGAAAAAAATAATGAAAACTGATTTTTTGAATAGCGCTGACCGATTTTAAGCGTTACGCTGGGAAAGGGTTACGGCCGTCTTAAATAAGAAGCGAGACAAATTTGCGACCGACCAAAGCGTTATTATTATTCTAAAAGATATAGGAGAAGAGATGGTTACAAGCGCAGAGTGGGTCAAAGATGGAGAGACAAAAATGCAAGGGCTATTCGTTGCCGATGACATGGTTTTAAATTGGGGGACAAAAGTTTGGAATATTGGCATTTGCAACCCAACATTTTATTCTGGTAACTGATAATAATGAAAATCAAATGAACAAACTGAAGAATCAGTCATAACTCCATCCATTTAAATTGTTGACATCATCAGGCATAGTGTGTAGAGTTCATTGAAGCATGACTTGTGAGATGTGGGTCAGTTAAAAGTAACGACAATTTCAAGATTAGTTTGGCATATGCTTGGTGGTCTGCAATAATGTGTCAACACGGTTAGGTTAACAGAAGGACAACATGGTAGCTTGTGAACCTTGGGACGAGAGGGGGATGGAAGCAATAATGGAGCAGTCTACGAACTGTCCTCTTGGAGATGACTCGCCTGAACGTTATAATGGTAGCCTGTGGGAAAATATTTAGTTCTGTGATACCTGAAACGATGAATGCAGACGATCCTCTATTGTATATTAACAAATTGAACATAGAATAAAAAGAATTATAAGGATTTCATTGTTTATTAAATTTTATTTTAAAGTCTCTTTATATGATGAGATAAATATTAATTACTTTTCATATTGAAACAATATGAGCCGGCAGGGGTTCTTTTGCATTATTACCACTTTACAGGGCGCTCCTTGGGTTATTAACATGATCTGAGGTGGACGATAAGACTCAATAACAGCCCGCAAAAATAGCGTTAATAATGAAAACGGCCCGCTAGCCCAGAATTGTGGGTAATTTATGTTCCGGAAACATGACACAAATGTACTCGAAATTTTGTTGCCCATTTATTCCAACAAAACGGATTAAACCATGACTTATTTCGGATTATTAACTTCATTTAGGATTTAAAAGTGGTGGTGAGTATTGATACGACAAATAATCTCATTTTGTAAATAACGGCGTTAGTGTGTAGTTAAAGCGCTTCAGCCAAATTCCAGCAATCCTATTTTCGAGTCATCCAAATAAATTGTACTCAACTTTGAACTATGACCTTTGTAAATAAACAGACGACAATCCGATTCTTCTATTTCTAAACCAAAAATGTCTCAGTGGCTTGAAATGGCGTTCTTCTATTTCTAAATAAAAAATGTCTGCAGTGGCTTGAAATGGCGTTCTTTGGTAAGTGGTAATAATAGTAATAACATATTCCTTTTCGGGCGTCGAGGTACATTAACGGCCCTCGAAAAATGATTTATATGCCTTTAAGTGGCCCACGGGCTGTTAATCATTTTTCTAGGGCCGTTGATGAACCATAACGCCCTCAAAAGAACATGTTATTGTTATATTCACACTGTGCAACGTAATCTTTAAGACAGGCATTGGGGGCATGGTTTATGGCCGGCCTAAGTGCGTTTTTTTCGGTTCATTGTGTTATGAAAAGAAAAAAAAGAAATACTTTAGCCAATCATTTTGCCTGAAAATGTATGGACAGAAAAAAAGGTTTAATTATATTGAAATGGATACTAAATTCATTTGGAATGGAATAACAAAAAAATGTAGGGACCCAAATTAAAAGAGTACATGACGGATTTTTTTCTTGAAATTTAATAAGAGTATCTTTACCGGCGGTATGTTTATTTGTATCCCGAAAGTAGCTGAGCCTCATAAACGAGGGCTATATGTGTACAGTCCGGACCCACATGTTCGATACCTGACATTCTACCATGTTTTAACACTTCTCCTTTTCATATATGTGTTTGAATAAGCGCAGACCTGTCGTCAGGACCAAACAGGACCATTTGATTTCGAAAAAGGCCTTTTGACGTAAATTTACTCGACTAACTCGAGAAGGCTTCTTAGTTTCCCAATGTCAAGCCAAAGGCTTTTTTGAATGTAAGGTAAATTACGCATGGCGTTTACTGAGAAATGCCACAAACATGAATAAAATAGATCTCAAGCTTTAAGTGCATGATCATATAGAATTCGCCACAGAAAAGCAATCGCCGTCGACAGTGTCGTATACGACACTGTCGACGCCGATTGCTTTTCTATGGCGAACTCTGTGGGTTTTTTAAAAAGTTATTCATCTGTTGCATTGTTTGCTTCGAAGGTAAGCTCTAAGCTATATTACAAGCATCAGGGAAACCTGACCAAACTATATATTGCCAGAACACTGCAAAACTTTGGAAAAAGTTTCAAACTCTGCATAATTTGGGCGCAATTATCTTATTTGGGCACAGCGTTTAGCATCGTTATTTGGGAAGAATTTAAAGGTCTGGCTGTTCTTTACAGATGAAAGGAAATCTTGTAACCAATGGAGATTTTTGGGTGCCAAATAATACAATTGGCTAAATTGGCACCCGTCAGCTGACACGTTAAGCTGAGGAAATGAAAAATAGTAAGATTTCTGAAAAAAAATATTGTGATTTAGATTTTTCTATGGTTCAGTGGAATTTTTTTTTATTGCATTTTCTTGGTGCATTTAATACATACCTCGTGGTGATCTGCACCGAAAAGCTTAGTTGGCGGAATTCCACCGATCTACTTTCCAACTCTGACCGCTCTCGTTCTAGGTCTTATTAAAGATATATTTAGTGAATTTTGTACATTTTATACCAATTAGATCTATATCTTCCCAAGATATTTGTCCCCAATTATTTTATTTTATTAAGCTCGTAATGGGGATGGAAGTCAACCAGAGAAGCAATATTGGGGGGGGGGGGGGGGGGGGGGGGGAGTCACCCACCTCTCTCAAATGGTGCAGCCTATTTTGCTTACAAAAACACGATATTTTCTTAAACCAAGTGGACAGGGGTGCGTTATGACAGTTCCGTCCGGTAACTAATAAATGCAAAAGTGAATATACATTCCGTTCCATTTCTCTGTATATAGACGTTTTTTCGCGCTTGCTTACATTCTTGTCATCAAAAATCGGTAGAAAACACCACCGAGAAACGTACTGACTGCACCGGCAAACTTATGCTTGCACCGATATTCAGCCAGTCAACTGGGCAGTGTGAGTGATAACAATTTTCAAATCCGAAAACGAACACTTATTCACAAACTATAGACCAATAAGCATACTTCCTACATTCACAAAAGTAACAGAAAAACGTCTGTCGTTGCAATTTCATACCTTCATCAATATGGAGTTAGGAAATATTTTTCTACTGTCCACCCCATTCTCCACTTCTTGAAATCGTTTGCACAGCGGCGATACAAGCAAAGTAAAGACAACACATTGGCAATATTCCATGACTTATCAAGAGCAATTGACACAACAATATCCGTTCAAGTCGCCATTTATCCCCGTACTTTCCAACCATGGTTAACAGTTTCTTTCGTCAACGTCACCCCCGGCTAATAAAAAACACGTCATCGGCAACTTCACCCTGGCTAATAAAACCACGCCATCGGCAACTTCAGCCCCGGCTAATAAAACCACGTCATCCGCAATGAATAGCCCTGGGATTTTTGTTTTTCCACCTTTGACAATCTCTGCGCTTGCGATGAACTCTTCTCCTAAAACTGTTATATTATATACAGAATGCAAATAGAATCGGTGACAGGATGCACCCCTGTCTAACACTTTCGTTGCCGAAAGCGACTTTTGTCTCATATTTTATGATGATTTTCTGTACGTTCTGGTATGCACAGTTCAAACCTACCATCTGATTAATTGTTGGAAAGGGCTCAGAGAGCCTTTTCCAACAATTAATAAGAAGATAGAGTTTCAAGTATGTCATAAATTTTATTAAAGTTCCTCGCACACAGGCAAATATAGTTGTCATCCATATATGGTTAAAGTGGACGTGGCGGTAAAAGGGTTAAGGCATATCTCCATTGGAACACTTTTTGTGGCGGTGTTACCTAGGTTGGGTACATTCTGCACATCTCTGTGCAGTGCTTTCACGATTCCGACAAACTTCCTTCGAATGTAAGGCCCTCAAGTGTCTTCCTTTTCCATACTCAGCCGTGGGCTTTTGTGACATAGCGAGCGTTAATGGTCGTGGCTCAATGTCCGTCTAGTGGTTTTATCACACACCTATTAATGTAAAACACAGGATTCCCACTGTTCTGCCTGTATGATTAAAATAAAGTTATATCGCACATGTGGTCATACAAAACACGTTCGATTTCGTTGCCAACGTAAACAGAGAAGGCACCCGTCTAAATAAATCACGTCAATCATTGGTCGAATGAACTGGAGTGGAGATCGCTTGGAAATTCCAAGTTCCTCATTTAGATTTGTTTATCCGGGACATTTAAGAAATCAGATTCGAGTTAAAAATTTACAAAATAAAAATAACATTCTGACTGCTTGTTCCTTGACAACTACTTTCCACAACTGGTCATTTAATGATGGAGTATACTAAACTTATCAGCTATTTGAAAACGTTTTGTTGTGTTATTTCTCGCAGTTTTGTCAATACATGAAGTTCCATCATCGTGACCGTGACATTCATCGGTGTCAATTGGTTTCGTCTAATTGAATGCCGTAAGACTTAATAAGCCAAGTAGGGTTGGTACCCCCGCCAACTAACAATGATGTCTTCTTGAAAACATGGCAATTATCCAGTTGAAATGTGCTTTTGGTTCAGTTTTCTAGTAGACTGGTTGTTACATGGGAGGTGTGTGATAAAGACAGAACCGTACATATGGTTGAATGGGTTAAGAATTATCGCACGAGATTGCTTTGGTGCAAGATATCGCGAGAGCCGAAGGCCCATTGAATTCGGACTTCAATTCAGGCCTAAAACTCCTTTGGAATGGGGATGTATTTATACCAATAACCAAAGATCTGGAAAACCAATAATGTTCTATGCCCAACTATAATGGTACAATTGTGTTAAGTTCCTTGGTGACTTTACGGTATGCATGAGCACAAATTTGTTGCAGAAACCTGGTCTTATGTATGACGACATGTTTAGTGAACCGCCATGAACTATTCTTTCGTTGTCGCGTACCTTAATAACATCAGAGTACACGGACAACCATACTGCCAGGGACTCGTCAGCATGATTAGCATCCACTAAGTCATTCAAGGGATCACACTTCTGATTCTGAACAAAACAAAATCTTCTTTGAACAATCCGGTCAACTAGTGTTCTTCCAACAACAACGAACATCTCGTCCATCCTGTGTTGAACGTGTTTGAATTTTTCCACGCCAAGCTGAGTGAATAATGGAATACGTCTCGCCGCTGAGTGCTGCCACCCATAATACAGACGTGAGTTTATAAGGTTTTTCAATCTTTGAAATATTTGTGGTGAACACAAAAACACATCATCGTCCATTTTTCCAATCAACTCCGCCGTGGAAAATTGACTGGACACGATTTTAAACCATTTGTATAATTTTTCTCCAAACCTATTAGACCACCCCGAATGGCTGTCATTAAGAAACACAATGTCTTTGTTTTGTTGAGCTTCCAGTTTGAGAGCTGGTGTTGGTCGGTCTAGTAAAAAGCAGACGACAACATTGAGTGGAATGCTTTCAAATATCCTCAATGACTTTCTATGCACGTCGCGTAATTCCCTGTGTTCTGTTTTTGATAGAATGCCCAGAACAAATGTCTGTTTGGATTTATTTCCTTTCACGTGACCATTACAGTTGAACGTCATCTGTTTGCTATGGTGATAATTGTGGGCTTGGCTTGTATTCCTGGGCTGTTTTACCAAGACAGGCCAATGTCTCAAATATACAAACGATACGATAACAACGAACATCGAGAATACAAGTGCGATAGCAAATGTCTTAAAGGCTGACATTTCTTATCTACCCTGTTCCAATTATGATGAAAAAGAAATTTTCTTTGATAGTCTTGTTTTCTGAAAGACATAATGGGAATAATAAATAATTATAATTTTTGTATTCACCATTATATGGTTTAAATTATCTGTATCTTTGGAGTTTAACACCCTTTCAACCCTAACGCCCAAAGTGGTATCGTCTTAAAAACTACCGTATACAGCAAAATGCATAGCTGACAATTTTCATCATTGGAGAGAGATTTTAGGGAAAGTTTGCTCAATCTTAATTCTCTAAAGGTGACAGTAAATTTAACACTCATGGCCGTGGGAATTTCTTATAAGGATTGAAATTTCGAAATGTTCGCGAATTTGTATCACCGATGTGAGCATCGTTTCACAAACTTCAGGCATTTTGTCGTAGAGCAGTATAAAATATCGAAGCTGACTTTTTTTAATATCTTTGCCCAATTAATTAACCCTTTACCCAACGTAACGGTCAAAACTGGCCAGCGCTATTCATAAAAATCACCATTTAATTTTCATTTTTTGTCTCAACACCATAGCTTATGACCCCTCATTGGAACGAGCTCGTTGAGCTCGTTCCAATGAGGGGTCATAAGCCATGGTTTTGACGCAAAATCTCAAAAAATTGGTTATTCAAGAATTTTATTTTCAGGTGTCGTCTGCTTTTCGTGTTAGGGAAAGGGTTAAAATATTTGACTATTACTCTCTTTTGAAACCCATTTTAAAATAAGAAAGAGTCGTCTTCTCCATCTTTTGATGTCCGTAACTTTTTCTGTTCATTGTCTCAACAGTGCACGCATCGTGGCATGCAATACAAACACGTTCCTTTCTATTGATATAAAAGTCAAGGAGGTGAAATTTGCTATTTTTGTTCCTGGGAAGAACAGAAACTTGCAAATTACCGTAAAAACCCATTTTAAAATAAGAAAACGGCGTATTCCTCATCTTTTGATGTTCGTAACCTTTTCTGTTCATTATATCAACAGTGTGCTCGGTGGCGTTGCGGTAACCGGTTCTCGTCAGATCACCGAAGTTAGGCAACGTCGAGCGCGATTAGTAGTTGGATGGGTGACCATTTCAGCGACTGATTCGTGCTCCCGCGTTGTGTCCTTGGGCAAGGCACTTAACCCCAACTGCCTACACGGGAGCACGATGACGCTGTGTACTGAGGCGTACGATTGTTCGCATGTCTTCAACCAATCTAACCCTGACTGTGACGCGATGCAGAGTTCAGAGTTACGGTGTTGGAGAGCTGACAGTGCTCGTCGTTGCTCGTCGTTTCTCGGGGGTTCTCTCCGGGTACTCCGGCTTCCTCCACCCGTAAAACTGTCACCGACATGATATGACCCTGACTGTTTATGTGTCGTTAAACCTTAATAAAAAAAACAAAAAAAGAAAAACAGTGTGCGCATCGTGACATGTAATACAACAAAACACGTTCAGCTTTATTGATATAAAGGGGGCGCGGCAGCTTAGTAGGTAGAGGTGTAGGCTGCAAGCCGAGGGGTCCTCTGTTCGACTCCCACGTGGGGGCCGATGGCGATGTGCACTAAACCGTACTGCACGTCGATAGTGCACTTGTCTTCAATCTATGCTAACCCTGCCTCTGTGGAGTTAGTATGTTGGGGAGCCTGACAGTTGCTCGCCGTTGCTCGGTGGTTATCTCCGGGTACTCCGGCTTCCTCCACCCGTAAAATTGTCCGACACTAGATGACCCTGACTGTCGAAAGTGTCGTTAACCCCAATAAATGAATAAATAAATTGATATAAAACTCTTAGATTACGATTTGCGAATTTTTTTCAAATTACTGTAAAAACTAATTAATAATAATAACAATGCAATGTTAACATCTAGAATCGACCACAGTGCTCTCTGACTTACATTATTACCCCGTATCACAGGTGTTCACACCCCTTGTTCATTCTATGACATTCTCAACTCAACTCAACGGAGCATATTGCCGTTGCTCCACAGGCGGACACACAAGGCAAGCACCTCAACAGGTCCCTATTTTACACCTAGGTAGGGTGAGGATTGCGCAGTACTGGTGAACATTCCCAACGTCCACAGCTGGCATGTGATGCAACGTAGCAGAATCACATACTCAAACTTCGCCGATCACACACAAGCCACTAATTCACTAAACAAAGTAGGAAGGTGAACACATAGTGTTGGGAGGTGTGATACTGACAGATATTTTTAATGACTGATTATCTGTGAAACAGTCTCTTTTAATTAGCTTGACATAAAAAGCAAAGCTTCCTTTTGTTACTTTTAATAAACGAAAACAACAGACAGCTCCCGGAGCTGTCTGTTGTTTTCGTTTACTAAAAGTAATAAAAGGAAACCTTGCTTTATTTTATACTGATGTCATGGGACATAGGTTTTTTCTCAACGATTAGTTGCTTCTTAAATGGGCCTTTCTCGCGCGTCTAATAAATTCAAGAGATATAACCTTATTTATCGAACGTCGATTTTCACGACGATATGTGTCGGGGATGGGGCGTATTGCATTTGGGCTGTAAAGTTAATTTATCATTGATCCGCCTGACATATTTCGTGTTTATATCGCTGTCTACTCACGGCTAATTACCCACCTGAATTTTTCCAAACCAAGATTTACATGTATTTGTTGATTTATTGGTGTTTAAGGTCACATATTTCTGCACAATGGCTAAGCATGACCTCGACAGTTTTACGGGTGGAGGAAGCCGGAGTACCCGGAGAGAACCACCGAGCAACGGCGAGCAACTGTCATCTCCCCAACATACTAACTCCACACAAGCAGGGTTAGCATTGGTTGAAGACAGGCGCACCATCGACGTGCAGTACGCCTTAGTACACAGCGTCACCGTGCCCCCACGTGGGCAATGGAGCTGAAGTGTCTTGCCCAAGGATACAACGGATTGCAGCAGGTGGGATTCGAACCGAGGACCTCTCGGCTCGAAGCCTGCACCTCTACCTACTGAGCCACCGCGCCCCCAAGATTTGCATGTAGTTGCCCAGTTTGCACCAAGATGATGATAAAGGAATATGCCTAAACGAGCAGCATATATTTAGAAAACATCTAGCATTCCCGGTGTTCTCCCCTTGCAGGCAACAGTGCCCTCTTTGTCGTCTTTTCGAGGTAAGGGTTTAGTTAGCCCATTACCACGTTTTGAAAGTGCACTCTGCAAGGGGAGAAGCAACTCGGGTAAATGCTACATGTGGTACGTTCTCGAGAGCACATACTGATCTTAACAATATAAATGTTTATATCTCAAATCATGGGCACATCATGAGTATGTATAATTGTGTTCTACTAAAATGGATCCTAAAGGATGGACAATAGTGGAGAGGGAGGGGAAGGGGAGGGGAGAGGAGGGAGAGGAAAGAGAGGGAGGGTCGAGGGAGCGATTAACTAAAGTTGATAATGACATTATCTTGTGTGGATACACCACGTCCAGCATGCTTCTAATTTTTTTACATGTTTTGTATATTTATTATTACTTTACCCCATATTACATGGGAATAAGTTAAAAAATAAACTGTAAACCAATTGTTGTTCTACACAAAAATGTATACATTTTTGGTGAACGCAACTTTTCACAGCGTGGTATTATCGAATCGTGCAGCATTAATGAGTAAATGGGAGCAGCGGCGAACAATTGTCAGGCTTTCTAAATTATTAGAGCTCCACCGTCATGGTCTGTATTGTAAGTGTACCATCGTCGTGCTCGGGAACGCGGTGGCTCAGTGGCTACGGCATTGAACTTCGCGTACCTCCAGGGGTAACTGCGTTATATCCTTGAGCAAGGCACTTAAACCCGATTGCCAACGTGGGGTCATGGTGGGGCTGTGTACTAAGCCTTATTATATTTCTGCAGCTTTTTCCTTTGTAAATAAAAACCATATCCTACTCCCACGACTTCGAAAGCGTTATTCAACTCCCACGGCGATATCCCACTCCCAGTCATGACGGACTACTTTTACCATTGCAGTTGTTCCGCCTCGAAATCCAGCGATAACACCCAATCCACTTCGACAAATATTCTTCTTGATATTCAAACTGACAGCGAATAATAACTATGTACACATCCACACAAAGCTATAAGAAGTTGAAAATGACTACTCATTCAGGGTGATTGATTGAATTATTTCTTTAAAATGTGTTGATTTCCTTCATAAGTTCATATCTCCCGTCACTTGAATTTCCATTTGAAAACGAGCGTCATTGCATTCCATTCTGATGACGTCATATTATCAGTTCATTCATTCATGTTTTTGTGTTCATGCGTCGATTTTTCTAGCCGTCAAAATAAATTGAGCGTCCTTGGGAAACTGCTCTTGGATGACGCAAGAGGGGTATTTGTGTTGCAGATATTATCAGGGAAATAAAAATAAACACAATATTTCACTGCTTGGAGTAACGTACGATGTTTATTCTCTCGTGGGATGCGGGGATTATTTTCACTCGGCTAGCGCCTCGTGAAAATAACCTTCCGCATCCCACTCGAGAATAAACACCGTGCGTTACTCCAAGCAGTGAACTATTGTCTATATATCCTTGAGCAAGGTACTTAAACCCGATTGCCAACGTGGGGTCACGGTGGGGCTGTGTACTAAGCCGTACTCCACGTCGATGGTGAACTTGTCTTCAACCAATGCTTACCTTGCTTGTGTGAAGTTAGTACGTTGTGGAATAGGACGATTGCTCGCCGATGCTCGGTAGTTTTCTACGGGTACTTGGGGTTCCTCCACCCGTAAAACTGCCCAACACGAGGTGACCCTGGCTGTTGAAAGCGTCGTTAACCCTTTACCCAACGCAGACGATATCAAAATTTATTATTAAATATCATTTTTTTTTCACTTTTCCAAAAATTTCAACAAAACCATATCATGTGACCCCCGCATGAGGGGTCACATGATATGGTTTTGTTGAAATTTGTTTGAAAAATAATATTTTTCAGCTGCTGAATTTGCATATTACGTGGGCGGGTGTGGCCGATTCGTTGGGTAAAGGGTTAAACCCCAGTAAATAAATCGAGCGACCGGGGTAGAGATAGATGTATGAAGAATGAACGGTGTTTGGATTGTGGGTCTGAGATGGAAGATGAGGGAGTGTCAGCAAGAGGAATGCCGAGGCGGGTAGATGATCGGAAAACGGAGGGTGGTATGACAAGGGGTGGGTGTAGCGTGAAAAATAGGTTCAGGGGTCGGGAGCGGCCGATAAGTCTGGGTTCCCTGAGGAGGTGGTCGACGATGGGGAGATGTTATCAGGTGGTGTTGGTGGTATAAGTCAAGTTAAAAAAAGGTGGATTAGAAGACAGTAGCATGAGGTCTTAGCGAAACTGGTGGTAGCGGGAGGTAGTATCGTACGGGAGCTAGATAGGGTGGAGTGTGATCTAGATAGTCTGAACCGAACTAATCTGTGTTTAGCGAGGGTCAAGTAGAGGATATTAGTGATGGAATGGATGGTATTGTTAAAGATTAGGGCCGAACCGAGTGATGGTGGTGCATGTGGGTCCAACAATATCAGAGAAAGGATGTCAGTTAAGCTTATGGGTATATACAGGGACTTGGTCATCAAGTTACATGGTAGGAATGCATCTGTTGTAGTGTTAGAGCTTCTTCCGGTGATTAGTGGAGGGAGTGAATGGAACTAGAATTATTGGAGTAAACGAGGAATTAAAGAGAAACCGCAAGGATCTTGGGATACCCTTTATTGACAATTGGGGGACATTCTGGGGCAAGCGAGAGTTGTACGGTAGGGATGGCCTCCGTCTAAGACCAAGCTGTACGGAGGCGTTGGGTCGGAACATGTTAATAAATAGAACCTTCTTTGGCATAATCCAAGGTGGGTGGGGAAAGAGATAGAAAGATGGGGAAGGGGGCACAAACTGATAAAAATAACGTCTCAAAGATCTCATGCGTGTTAAAATATAGAATAAATAGGTGCTAGGGTAATCATTTAAACCACGAGTAGGATAAGGGTTTTAACCACTCGGCTTGCCGAGTGGTTAAAACCCTTATTTTGCGAGTGGTTTAAATCTGATTACCGGCCCTAGTACCTATTTGTTTTATTTATACCATGGTCTTAGTAAATAATCGACTTTTTCACTTAAAATGAAGGAAAAACGATACTTTCTATCGCAAGCACACGGGTTTGTTTGGTTCACATCTGCGCCGGTGGGCAGTACTTGCGGCTGCGCGTGAATGTTTGATTGACAGCTTGACACATCGTGAAAGTTGACTGAATTTACCTTGCTTTTTCAGTCAAATTATTATTAACAATTCTTAAATTGTATTTTAAATATTTAATTGTGGGTATTTTAAACTTTATAAGTCATTTACTCGTAGTAGATTGTATCGCAAAATGTCGTATGTTTGAACGAAACAACGCGAAGTGTGAATGTATCGAAGTTGGCAAATTGCGTCATGTCAAAGGTCAAGTTGGATGAACTTCCGACTATAGCAGAGGGGGTGGGGTGGGGGGTGGGGGTCAGGACAAAAATTTTGGACGTCAGGCGCCCAAAAAAAACTTTCAGCTCATCAGGTACCCACCCACCCATTTTTGACAGGAAAAAAATTTTCTTCCGTTTTCAAATGGAGGACCCCCCCCCCCCCCCCCCCCCTCCTGAAATTGGAGTAATCGGCTTGTGAAGTGCTACAGTGGTGGTTTCCAAAGTGAGTAATGTTACAACTTCATTTGTATCATTCCAATGACCATTCTTAACTTTTTATCCGTCCATAACAGAGTGGAAAGTTGTAGGTGTTCAGACTTTTCAGCAATATTATGTAGAGGAGCCAAATAGCTCCTCTAATCATGGATTGAGAGGGTTGATATCTCTTCTAAAATGGGTCCTTTTTAAAAAAAAAAAATTGTTTGCACAGCTGGTTGTGACAATTTATTGTAGACTGCCTATTGGCACTATCCAATAAATTGTCACAAGCTGGGTTTTATGAACAAGTATCAGCAAGTATGCTTTTTTCTACCCAATACTGTCCAATATATTTATAAAAACAGCCAGACACAGCTAGAAACAACAGGTAAAACTCTTGGTTATGGAAGTTTAGAGGAGTGGAATAGATCTGTTCAATTCATATTTAGAGGAGTGATTTGGTGAGTGTGTTGTAGCTTCTCTTCCCCGGCGAAGCACTAGGTATCGGATGTTAAGAATACAGCTTTTAATATTTTCAGGACAAACCAGGACTGACGCAATAGATCAAAATGAGTGATTCGGGGCTATTTCATGCACAGTGAAGACGCAGATGAAATTATGTCCACATTGCCGAATATCAATAAACTTCCCTGTCCGAAAGACTTTTGTGAGCGGAGACAGGTTCTCTCTTTTCGTTTTTGTGGATCGGCCACCATTGGCATTTTCTTTCTTTTAATGAAATTTACATATATGAATTGGTCAGTGACAACAATACAGAACCAAACCTGTCACTACCTGAGTTCCATATTGTCCTAAGCGACATGCTTTTAGCATGTTGCTTTGGATAATATGGAACTCAGATAGCAATATGGTCATATCTCCTGTAGCACACATACCAATTATAAACTTCCTTGCAGTTACTTGTCCAAAAGACTTTTGTGAGCGGACACAGGTTGTCTAAGATTTTTCGTTTTTGTGTCAAGTATTTGTTAAAGTTATAGAAATAGTTAATATATATTTTATTTTAAAAGAGATCTGAACAGATCTGAAGCGATTATATTTTATTAAATGAAGAACTGTATTTGGTCATTTGCACATTTCGCGAATTATCATTTGATATGCCAGGTATCCCCTTGAGGTGTCAGATATGCAGCGATGCTGAGCAATGTATACTTTGTTTAACAGGGCTCCCTGCATGGGCTCCGTTAAACAAAATATAAATTGTTGAATTTTTGACAATTTTCGACAACAAAACACTGAACAAAACGGCAGCTAACTCCAAATTGAAACTGCATATAGTGTTGCACACAGATGATTTTGTCATCAGAGTGCAAAGGGTTAAAGATCCAGTGAGCTCAGCTGGTGTGGTCTGTTAATTTTTAATCAGATACACAGCTAGATACAATCCTAATTCATTTTAACTCAGTTTAACAGCTTTAACTTATTACCCAAAACCACAAGACATATTGACAGGATCATACTCTTGGTGATATGTCAACATTCTATTGCTATTTGACCACAAATAATACAATTCCCAGACCTGTACCCATCTCATGCCTACCCCTAGAAGGCCTTGGATATTGCGAAACTGCTTAATAAGGATTACTGATGAGTCTGGATGGCGTTACTTCAAGCGAAATCAGGCTAAATGCAAACAGGAAAAAAATTTTGGAGGGTGGAAAAAAATTGCTTTTCGGCTACCAGACACACCCACCCACCCCCGCCTGACGTCCGGAAAAAAAATTTGTGACCACCCCCCCCCCCCCCCCCCCCCCGACTATAGGTGTATTTTTTTAGCCTCAGTAGAAGCTTTACTCCGGTAGTGGGGTTAAAAGTTAAAATTTAGCATACAGGATTTAACCCTTTACCCAACGCAGATGATATCAAAATTGATTATTTTAAATATCATTTTTTCAAATTTTTCAAAAAATTTCAACAAAACCATATCATGTGACCCCTCGTTGGAACGAGCTCGTTCCAACGAGGGGTCACATGATATGGTTTTGTTGAAATTTTTTTAAAAATATTACTTTTTCTACCCCTCGTTGGAACGAGCTCGTTCCAACGAGGGGTCACATGATATGGTTTTGTTGAAATTTTTTTAAAAATATTACTTTTTCAACTGCTGAATTTGCATATTACGCGGGCGGATGCGGCCGATTCGTTGGGTAAAGGGTTAAGTAACATAGGCGAGTATGGTATAAAATGTGATACAGCAACATCCGGAGTCTTCGTGGGAATGTAAGCGAAATCCCGACCTTGGTGGAAAATACACTACCGCCTCTTGATCTGACCCTGGACCCTTAGAAATGCCATCCACTCTATCCCTAATATCCCCACATTGGCCTCCAGGAAACATAGATTCGTTCGGTTTAGACTATCAGGACACACTCTGATAGCTTCTCCTCCCCATCGCCGACCACCTCCTCAGAGTCCTCAGAACTACCTGCCACTCCCAGCACACTAAACTTATTTTTCACTCACCACCCACCCACCCATTACCATACCACACTCTACTTTCCTTTCTTCTACTCTCCTCGCCTTTCCTCTTAGTGACACCCCTCATCTTCATCCTAAGACTCCCTCTCTGAATACCGTTTAGTCTTCCTACCTGTGTGTCCACCCAGGTCTCTCGGCTTCCCCTTCGCCTCTCTACGGATCTTCCTGTTAACTACCCCATCACCCACAATATCAAAATATCAAAAGCCCTCTTCTTACCACCCACCCCTCTCTTCAAGCAGCCAACCACTTTCCATCCACCATCAAATGCTACTTTCATCGAGGTAACCATCGGCAGTCCCGCCTTATCTGACCCCCCCCCCCCCCCACCTACCCCTCTCTTCAAGCAGCTAACCACTTTCCATCCAACATCAAATGCTAGTTTCATCGAGGTAACTATCGGCAGTCCCGCCTTATCTTACCCCCCCCCCCCCCCCCACACACACACACACACACAAACACAACTCCTCCATTTCATTTTCGACCTCTAAATACTCCTCCAACAACCGCAGAATCTCCAGACCTCCTGCCAATCCATCCAACGTCCATCCAGATACACCCTTCCACACTGCCCAAGTCTCATTCCCTGACCCCAACTGCGTCTGTATCTCTTGACTCTTACCATCCACCACCTCCGTCTGCACCTCAGTACTAATCATACGTATCGCACTTGTCGTCTACATATCACTCCTAACCCTTTAACCATCGCACACGATATCAAAATGTTTTATTTTAATTTTTGTTTTTCCAAATGTTTGAAAAAAAATTCAACGAAACCATTTCATGTTAACCCTCACTGGAACGAGCTGGACAAGCTCGTTCCAATGAAGGGTCACGTGATATGGTTTTATTGAATTTTTTTTCAGTTGCATAATTTGTAAATTACGCGTGTGCATGTGCTCGATTCATTAAGTAAAGGATGATTCATTTATTTATTGGGGTTTAACGACACTTTCGACAGCCATGTTCTACTCGTGTCGGACAGTTTTACGTGTGGAGGGAGCCGGTGTACCCAGAGAGAACCACCGAGCAACGGCGAGCAACTGTCAGGCTCCCCAACATACTCTGTCCACACAAGCAGAGTTAGCGTTGGTTGAAGACAAGTGCACCATCGACGTGCAGTACGCCTTAGTACACAGTGTCACCGTGCGCCCACGCGGGCAATGGAGTGAAATGTCTTGCCCAAGGACACAACGCTGTTTCCGAGGACATCTCAGCTTGCAGCCTGCACCTCTGCCTACTGAGCATCCGTGCCCCGAGATAAAGGATTAAAAACACTCAAAAACTTAGCATTCATTTTGCGAAATACCACAAAAGAAACAAACCACAATACACGAAAATGCACCAAAAAAGTAACCCAAAGGATCTCACTTAAAATTCTCAGAAAGCCATTACTTCGTCCTACCCACTCCACTCTATATTACTCCCTAAACCAGGGGGGGGGGGGGGGGGCACTAAAAATTTGCAAGACGTGACGTCCTATTTTTTATTCGGCTCCTTTTTACACCCACCCACCTCTACGTGCACATTTTCTGCTACCGTTCTCAGACACCCACCACCCACCCCCACTCTCCCATTAAAATCCAAAATAAACTTATAAACTTAGTAGGCACAGCTGTCTTTAGGGGGTTTTCATAATGTTCTTAACCCTTTACCCAACGTAACGGCCAAAACCGGTCAGCGCTATTCTCAAAAATCGCCAATTAATTTTTATTATTTTTTCATTTTTTGTCTCAAAAACATAGGTTGAGCTCGTTCCAATGAGGGTCCATAACCTATGTTTTTGAGACAAAAAATGAAAAAAAATTAGTTATTCAGTCATTTTTTGGCAAGTGTCGTCTGCTTTTCATGTTAGGTAAAGGGTTAAACTGGTACCACCAATTTAAACCTCTGTGGGCTGCTGTGGGCCCCAATCTACAAATGACAAGCTGTTCATTATCAGGCTTGGCCAGAGCAGGTGTACATACACGGGAACAAATTTTCATTTGAATTGTTCCCAAAATATTGTCTGCACATTTTCTACATTTCGAACAAGGCACCCACCCCCTACTAACGTGTGAAATTTTCCCAGTTTAAGCCCAATATTCTCACATATAAAGCCTCCTGATGTTGTATTTATGTTAAGAGTGTGATGTACAACATCATCTTTAAGGTTTGAAACACAAATGATGGTATATATTAGCTGATATATTGATATATTTATTTTTAAAAAATTCAAAGAATTGCACAAGTTGAAAATGCATATTTTTGGCGCACTCAAGAGACCCACCCACCCCCACGTCACGTCTTGCAAATTTTTGGTGGCCTCCCCCCCCCCCCCCCCCCCCCCCGGCCAATTCGGTAAAATTTTATACAAATTTTCGAAAATGTGATTTTTGATTAACACGATTTTAAGTGGGTCAAAAGGGTCTTTCTCTTTAGTGAGATGTTCTGGATTTTGGCCCGGAACATCGGCACTTTCTATTCACTCCTTTTCGGGATATTTGTGCTCAAATTTTGACCCCGGCTGATGATATTTTGTACCAAAATAAGTGCCAACATCAGTCATTTGTTACTATTTATACTACCTCTGAATGTTAAGACTCCCTTCTGGACACCTGAACAGATCCCACGCCAAAAAATTGTCTGCTCAGTCATTACGCTGGTTTATAGTGTAACATATCCCACCTGCATTGTTTCTGTTGATTTTTTTTCTTTAATTAAAAACTAGCATATTGTTCCCTATACCCCCATCTCCCCCATGTCCTCGAAAATGTACATTATTATCTCCTCTGGAAAGAGAATGATGGCGGTCTAACAGTTTAAAGTTTTCCAGTTATATTTTGCCACAAACAAATGATTCGGCTATAGCTCAGTGAGTTCAGGCGTTCGCTTTGTTGTATGGAAGGTGCGTGATCGATGCGATGTGAGTTCAAAACCCATCTGTTCTTAATATTTTGCCCATTATCCTTACACATACATTTTTTGCTTTGTTCTGGTTGCATCGTCATCAACAGAACGTGTTTTCGCAAATCAGCTGGTCGAAAGGCTGTGATTACTTCGTCCTACCCACTCCACTCTATATTACTCCCTAAACAACTAAAAAACAAATTACATAATAAATCTACATTAAACACAAACGAATAATTAAAAATACTTACGAAATGTTCGGTGACAAAATCTCGGTTTTCTCCAGGTGAGCAGTTTTCAAAGGATTCGAAACTATCGGGTTTGAAGTTTGTTTATCCAGTTTAATATTCATCTTATATTATTTGGGGATCACACGCTTGACTGCGTGAATGAAATCATTGCATGACATTAATACGCAGATACGGATAGGCTCAAGCTTACTGCTGCATAAACAGCTGTTCACCGTGCTCCCCCCGAATAGATACCAACATCGTCGTGGTGCAGCTCATAGTTTGACCCTGATACGGCTGACTCATCATCAAAACTACCATATCAAATCAACTCGCGTATATACCGACAACGCAACAACAGCACAGCTACCGGCACGCCCATGTAATCACCCTGAGTGGATACGGGCAGATGAACATCAGCGAGCTGTATAACTATTTGCATCGCTGTCTCTTGTGACATATTCCAGCATTGTCGTTGTTGGGTGCCGCACGCAGCTTAACCCATTCCCGACCAATTCAACAAATCACTAAAACTACATCAACAAACTGAGGTACATTTAACCCACAAACACACTGAATATATCAACCCTTTTTGCCGGTGGTTGGGGGAGGGGCAGTTTCAAACACGGCATCGTAACCTTCGTGAAGTATTGGTGAAGGACCCCAGGCCTTCCAAAATACTACAAGAGTTTATTCATGCCGGGGCCACTCCCTAGCTGGCGTTGCTGATGGGCTTCGTTCTTCTTCTCTTCAGTCCGACCAGGCTCCCCGGTTTGGCTTGTCCTGTCCCTGGTGGAGTCAAAATCACCCCCAACGTTCAGCCTAAACTATCGGAGGCTCCAGGTAATACTGGAACATCAATCCTCTAGTGAGCTGGTTGTGTGCTTTGACGGCAGCGGGTCCGACCGAGCCGCAGACAGGCGATACTTGTTGAGGAAGGCCCGATCAGGGACACACCTACAAGTGGCAGAGGGACAACAAGAACTACCCCTAAGATCAATCATCGCCATCTTTAACCCTTTACACAACGGATACGATGTCAAAATTTATTATTTTAAATATCATTTTTTCAAATTTTTCAAAAAATTTCAACAAAACCATATCATGTGACCCCTCGTTGGAACGAGCTCGACGAGCTCGTTCCAACGAGGGGGTCACATGATATGGTTTTGTTGAAATGTTTTGAAAAATCATATTTTTTCACTACTCATCATCAGTTTTATTGGAATTTGTTTGAAAACTGTATTTTTGTCAAAAGCTCAGAGTGCTATATAAGTAAGGGGAATTGTTAACTTTGAAATTCTGACCTCTGATATTACATAAATTCAAGATCGATTCGGATTCCTGCGTTGTGTCCTTGGGCAAGGCACTTAACCCTAGTTGTCCACATGGGTGCGCAATGACGCCGTGTACAAAGGCGTACTGCACGTCGATGGTGCGCATGTCCTCAACCAATCTAACCCTGGCTGTGCTGCAGTGCGGAGTTACGATGTTGGGGAGCTAGTAGCTCGTCGTTGCTCGGTGGTTCTCTCCGAGTACTCAGGCTTCCTCTACCCGTAAAACTGTCACGGTCATGATTAGCCATTGTGTATAAATATGTGACCTTAAACACCAATAAATACAAAATAAATACATAAATTCAAATTAAATATACACAAATTATGCATCAAAATGAAGACTGTGATGTACAGAACACGAAAAATATATGCAATCAACTCACAGAGTTGACAGTCGGCTCCAATGATTCCCGGAAGTCTGCTACCGTAATCGTACCAGAACTGATAATAAAATAACAATTCCGGAGAACAAGTTGTGGCTAAATGTGCTTCAGGTCTCCAAGAACAAAGCTAGACATTCAAAACACTTCTCGATGCAGCGACAGGACTGCATTTGAGGAACAGATAACACTGTCTGCATTTTGTTATTGAAGATGGATTCCATCACCGACGGACATGCGTATATCACGCTATACCACGAATTTTCATCGAAAAACAATCGCGTAATTCCACACAGGCAGAAATAAGTCCGTGTGGAAATGCGCATGCGCGAGTTTTGTGTGAATATCTGATCATTGTTTTTAACACTGAAACCTCTGGAGAATTGTTTTGAAACCCATTTTAAAACCTGATTCTGTTAAAGGTTTATATTTCTCGTTATTTTGATATAGCCCAGTCTCTCTATTTTTGCGTTGTGTTTTAATTTTTTTTCGACGAAAAGAAAAAGTTCGGTCAAAATTTATTTGAATATTAATGGTGAAATGTGTGTACAGTCTCTATAAATTAATACAAAATCAACGATAGTGGGAGTGTTTATATCACTTTTTTTCAGATTTTGTGCTTAAAGTACGCGATTTTCATTAACATTAACTTTAAATTATATTTACTACTTTCCAAAGTGTGATTTGCCGGTTTGATTATAAATAATAACTTAACAAGTGAATTATGCAAGCAACAATTGGGTCATGTATCCGTGTGCGCAAACGAAGACGCTTTGCCGTGCATGTAATGGGGACTTCGTTTTGTTGTTTTTTTTTTAACCTTTTACCTAACATGAAAAGCAGACGATAGTTGCCAAAACAATTCTTGAATAACTAATTTTTTCATTTTTTGTCTCAAAAACATAGGTTATGACCCCTCATTGGAACGAGCTCGACGAGCTCGTTCCAATGAGGGGTTATAACCTATGTTTTAGAGACTAAAAATGAAAAAAATAATGAAAATTAATTGGCGATTTTTGAGAATAGCGCTGGTCGGTTTTGACCGTTACGTTAGGTAAAGAGTTAAATAATATAATTATCGTTAATAATTAAATGTAATAATCAGAGTAATCGCTTGACTGGACTGGTTACGTGAAATAATTCATTCGAGTTGAGGGACTATATTGTAAAATACTCGTGCGCATTCGCGCTCTCGTGTTTGTACAACGTCCCCCACCTCTCAGGAATTATTTCACGTAACCAGTCCAGTCAAGCGATTACTCTCTAAATAAATTACATGAATGTGAATTAGATAACTGGTCACTTTTATGTTGAAAACGTTTCATTTGACAGTGTTTTTTATCCTGAAGCACCAAATCCAATTCTCACATTTCACTCGGCCGCGAAACACTCTCCTATATATCTGTCTACAGTGAATATAGTTTTTGGAGTTATCACTCTTGCCGGCGTCATTTCTGGCGTTGAAGAAATTCAAACAGGTGTCATGGTACCTTGCAAGTAATATGGCAACTGTGCAGTCTACGTATAATAATAGTGAGCAGTATGAAGGCGATCTTTCTCCCTTTTCTCATTATTAGTCGAGTTGTGACGAAGTCAAACTCGACTTATAGTTTGGTGAATGGCGGGCGGGCGGGCGGGCGGGCGGGCGGGCGGGCGGGCGGGAGGGCGTAAACAATTTGTTTCCGGATGATAACTTGATAGTGGTTCAACTCACATTCATTAAACTTCATACGTAGGTTGGTCTTGGTGGGAGGAAGAACCCTATTGATTTTGGACATGCTACGTCGAAGGTCAAGGTCACAGTGACCTTGAACATAGTAAATCTTAAACAATTGGTTTCCGGATGATAACTTCATAATGGTTCAACTCACATTCATGAAACTTCATAGGTAGATTGGCCTTGGTGAGGGGAAGAACCCTATTGATTTTGGACTCGCTACGTCAAAGGTCAAGGTCACAGTGACCTTTAACATAGTATATCGCAACAATTGGTTTCCGGATGATAACTTGATAGTGTTTCAACCTAGAGTCATGAAACTTCATAGGTGTGTTGGCCTTGGTGCAAGGAAGAACCCTATTGATCTTGGACTCACCAGGTCAAAGGTCAAGGTCACAGTGACCTTGAACATAGTATATCGCAACAATTGGTTTCCAGATGATAACTTGATAGTGGTTCAACCTAGAGTCATGAAACTTTATAGATGTGTTGGCCTTGGTGCGAGGAAGAACCCTATTGATCTTGGACTCACCAGGTCAAAGGTCAAGGTCACAGTGACCTTGAACATAGTATATCGCAACAATTGGTTTCCGGATGATAACTTGATAGTGGTTCAACCTAGAGTCATGAAACTTCATAGGTATGTTGGCCTTGGTGCGAGGAAGAACCCTATTGATCTTGGACTCACCAGGTCAAAGGTCAAGGTCACAGTGACCTTGAACATAGTATATCGCAACAATTGGTTTCCGGATGATAACTTGATAGTGGTTCAACCTAGAGCCATGAAACTTTACAGGCGTGTTGGCCTTGGTGCGAGGAAGAACCCTATTGATGTTGGGCTCACCAGGTCAAAGGTCAAGGTCACAGTGACCTTGAACATAGTATATCGCAACAATTGGTTTCCGGATGAGAACTTGATAGTGGTTCAACCTAGAGTCATGAGACTTCATAGGTGTGTTGGCCTTGGTGCGAGGAAGAACCCTATTGACCTTGGACTCGCCAGGTCAAAGGTCAAGGTCACAACTCGACATTGGATCTGTGATCCTGAGCGGGATTTTTTTATTTTAGACGGCATTGTATAGCGATGATTTTTCGGTTCAGATGACCTTGGTCAAAATGTGAACAAACGGACAACGAAAATAAAGCCGCGAGTTTTGGAATTAACCCTCCACGCAGCTCCAACGCTGCGTTTTGAAGAATTTTGATTTCCAAGCTTTGTTCTTTGATATTTGAAGCACATTTGGACATGAGTTGTTCTGAAATATTATTTTATTATCAGTTCTCGTACGAATATGGTAGCAGACTTCCAGGAACCAATGGTTCCCGCTGTCAATTCTGTGAGTTAACTTCATATATTTTGCGTGTTCTATACAACACAACCTTCATTTTGATGTATAATTTGTGTATCTTTAATTTGTATTTATGAAACGTCAGGGTTGGGAATTTCAAGGTAATCTAATTTATCTTACTTTTGTAGCAGGGGGGCGCGGTGGCGTTGCGATGACTGGTTCTCGTCAGATCACCGAAGTTAAGCAACGTCGAGCCCGGTTAATCCTCGGATGGGTGACCGTCTGAGCGAGCGATTCGGACTCTCGCGTTGTGTCCTTGGGCAAGGCATTTAACCCCGATTGTCCACATGGGGGCACGATAACGCCGTGTACTAAGGCGTACTGCACTTCGATGGTGCGCATGTCTTCAACCCATCTAACCCCGCCTGTGGTACAGTGCGGAGTTACGATGTTGGGGAGCTGGCAGCTGCACAATGGCTAATCATGACCGTGACAGTTTTACGGGTGGAGGAAGCCGGAGTACCCGGAGAGAACCACCGAGCAACGACGAGCAGCTGCCAGCTCCCCAACATCGTAACTCCGCACTGTAGCCCAGGCAGGGTTAGATTGGTTGAAGACATGCGCACCATCGACGTGCCGTACGCCTTAGTACACGGCGTCATCGTGCCCCCATGTGGACAATCGGGGTGAAGTGCTTTGCCCAAGGACACAACGCGGGAGCGCGAATCAGTCGCTGAAATGGTCACCCATCCAACGAGACGGCATTTCGAGGTGATCCCTTCTGAAAGCTCATGAAAATCAACAATGAAAACCGAGAGGTCCACTGTTCGATCCCGGCCTGGGGTAACTGCGTTGTGTCCAAGTGCACGGCTCTTAATACGCGGGGGCACGGTGGCGCTGTGTACTAAGGCGTAATGCACGTCGACGGTGCACCTATCTTCAACCAATGCTAACCTTGCTTGTGTGGAGTCTGACAGTTGCGCGCGGCTGTCCGGTGGTTCTCACCGAGTACTCCGGCTTTCTCCGCCCGTAAACTGTCTGACACCAAGTGACCCTGGCTGTTGAAAGTGCCGTTAAACTCCAATAAATAAATAATGAGTATACTGAAGTCGAGGCCTCTTCTCTGGGCATATATCGACGAGGTCGAAACTCCAATTACACCATCCTAGAATCCCACTTGGTGGTACAGTGCAACCCTGTTAATGGAATAGCCATGTTACAATTTATGGGAGAGTATCTACAGGTACTCTCCCATAAATTGTACCAAGAAAAATCCATTTTGACTAAATAATTTAGATTCAAAGATTATATGATGGACATCCGCACAGTTTGAGCCTTTGAGTTCCTATACCTGCACTTTAGAGTAAATATGGGCCTCCAGCACTCTACCAGTTAACGTAAGAATATTTTTAATGAAACTTTACTACAATATGTAATATTAAAAGACAGTGGGTCGCGAGTTATAATATGGGATGTGTCATTCAAGGTCAAGGTCACAGGCGTTATGATAAGGTGATACTTAGAAACATTTTGACATTTGTTTGTCCGGGCCATAATTTCTTAACCACTGAACATAAGCTCCACCTGACAGAATGTCAGTGGAGCTTTTCTAATGCTAAGTTGTCCGTCCATCTGTACGTCCGACTGTCCATCCGTCTGTCATCTGTCCATCCGTTGTCAACATTTTGTTTGTCCGGTCCATATAATTTGATCTAACTGGCAGATCTTGTTCATACTTGGTACAATTATTGCTCATGGCTATAAGTGTATCGCGACATTGACCCAAGATCATATCTTCAAGGTCAAGGTCACATACAGCAAAACTTGGATATTGTTATATAGCCCTTGTCAGGCTCATAACCTGGTGGTGTGATTGACCGATCTTATTCATAGTTGGTACAATTATTACTCATGACTCAAAGGTGAGTCATGACTTTGATCCAAGGTCATAACCTTGTCATGACCTTGACCCATTGTCATATCATGAAGGTTAAGATTACAAGCAGTAACATTTGGATTCTTGTCTTGTGTTTAGCTTTGTAATTATAAGAACTTCATCTAAAAAGGTAGATTCCAGCCAGCGTTTAGTGGTTTAGGTATTTGACTCCTGATTGCCAGGTGGAGTTGCCGAGAGTTCGACTCCCTATTGGGGATCAGAAACCACATTCTAAGTTCCTCTAAAACTTAATTGTGTCATTTGAAAAAAACACACAGAGGCCCGTGCCCGATTTCGTCTGAGGCTAACCACAGCACTTTCGCCGTACACACACACACACACACACACACACACAGAGAGAGAGAGAGAGAGAGAGAGAGAGAGAGAGAGAGAGAGAGAGAGAGATGTTCTCCTGCTGGGAAGTGGGTACAACCCCCCCCCCCCCCCCCCCTGTTTTCCACTGGTTCCTACGTCCCTGCTTATCGTTAACACCTAGCACGCGCTTGTTTCTGGGCTCTACATGTTAAGCAAATTTGGTTGGCGATAAAATGTGTTCTTTTTTATTGATAGTTGTCAAATGAATTGCTGAGTGCCGACGGCCTCTCGTTTTATCCTTCCGTGCTGGCACACGTGCAATATCGATTAAACCATTCACACGCGTGTATCGTTCTGTGTATTTATCTCACAGTCGGGGCGTTTTTGCACTGTTACGCAACTAAAGTTCAATGTATCTGGGCCCTTGTTCCGAATCGGTATCAACGGCACATGATACACGCCCGTGATTCTGCTTTTGCCAAAGCAACGGCATTAATATCATTTTTCGATCGCTTCGCGTTTTTCCCTTCAGAGAATACCTAAACCACTAGACCATCTGCCAACTAAACGCCCTGTAACGTATTTATTATGCACCGCATGCTATAATGTCACTAGGGAAGTTAACTCAACGAATAGTTAAATTATGCGCACTTTTCGGCATCTTGGGCTGGTTTGTAGCCTATTATTTGGATTTTCCTGAACGCTTGAGTCGAGGCTTCTCTCTTGAAGTTAAAGGATTAGCTTTCGCTATGAAATGTGGAAAACTCCACCTCCATAAACGATGAACGGCATATTTTAAAATATAATAAGCCTTTACACCAAGAGGGATATTTAATTCACCAGTAATTTTTGCAAAAGTAACAACCAAATACACGTTGACGAAACACACAGTTGCTCTACTTCGCAAGACAGTATTCAGTAAAGTGAATCCCAGTGACGTAGTTTTCTCTGAAGTGAAACGTCATCACTGACCTCAATATGGAGATCAATGAACGCTATTCTATTTTTCAATTTCCGTCTTTCCATCGATAAGGCAACCGAAAAAGTTCCTCTTAAAATAGTTTTATAACACATTTTGTGGTCAATATTGTGAGATAAATTGATCATCACCACAGTGTGTGTCTCCGGAAATTCTGATCAAGTCTCGTTGTAGGTACAGAATCGCATTTCGTCTCGCCCGAACGGGCTCGTCGAAATAATGTTCTGTTCCTACAACTTGACTTGATCTGAATTCCCGGAGACACACGCTGTGGTGATAATCTGTATGTATTACATGCCACGATGCGTACACTTATGGAAAAGAACAGAAAGAAGTTTCAGAACATCAAAAGATGGTGAAACCTCCATTTTCCTATTTTTAAAATGGGTTTAACCCTTTACCCAACGCAGACGATATCAAAATGTATTATTTTAAATATCATTTTTTGAAATTTTTCAAAAAATTTCAACAAAACCATATGATGTGACCCCTCGTTGGAACGAGCTCGTTCCAACGAGGGGTCAAATGATATGGTTTTTGTTGAAATTTTTTGAAGCATAATATTTTTTTAACTGCTGAATTTGCATATTACACGGGCGGATGCGACCGATTCGTTGGGTAAAGGGTTAAACAGAAAGTAATAGTCCAAACGTTCAAACTGTTGGAAAAATTGTTAAAAAACAGTTTCTGTATTTTTTACTTCTCTACAGGAAAATGTCTGAAGTTTTTGAAATGAAGCGCACATCCATGATACAACTTCGCTAACATTTCGAAACTTCAGTTTTTATTTAAAATTCCCATATCCCGAGTGTTAAATTTACTGGCAACTTCAGAAAATTGAGGGGAACTAACTCTCCTGTGAAAATTGTCAGCCATGAATGCATTATTATTTTTCTTTGCAGAGTTCCCATTTCTTGCCGTTTTCATTCATTAATATGTTTGAGCTTGGGTTATTCGCAGCAAGAGCTGATCTATTGGCCTTCCGCTACATTGTTCCTGACCGCAATAAGGACTCAACTAAAGCTGCTGATACCGACGCCGCACGAATAACATCTTTAGCCTTGTATCGTTATCATATATTAGCCGATCAACTGGATCGTTTTAACTCAACAGAATTTCTTAACAGGCTCAAAGAGGTAAGAACCATTTACTTAACTACACAACGAACTAATTTTTCAGACGCCATTGTCACACAAATCGTCCCCAGAGTGCTAGAATGTTCTATGTCCCCTATGGGACATAGAACATTCTCGCACTCAGGCGACGAAATGTCGCCCAAAATGTACCACTACTGTCACAAAAAAATGCAATGCGAATAGACCTATCACTGCATGTTCAAATTTTTCTGGCTTGACCAACTCTGCGATATTGAAGTGTTAGCCGATTGGATAAATGCGAAGGTCTCTCATACCAAAGATTCGGGGATCGTTCATCTGTCGGGAAGAAATGCCGACCAAAATGTGTTCTTAATGTCACAGAAAATGCAATACGAATAGATCCGTCACTGCAAGTTCAATTTTTTCTGGCTTGGCCAACTCTGCGGTATTGAAGTGTTAGCCGAGTGGATAAGTGCGATGGTCTCTCATTCCAAAGATTCCGGGATCGTGGTCGGGAACAACTCTCGCCCAAAATTTAACCTTTCTGTCACATAAAATGCAATACGAATAGACCCGTTACTGTGTGTTCAAATTTTTCTGGCTTGTTTGCGCTATTGAAGTGGCAGCCTAGTGGATAAGTGCGATGGTCTCTCATGCCAAGGGTTCCGGGAATCGTTCCTTGGTCGAGAACAGATGTCCTCCAAAATGTGCCTCTTCTCTACTGTCACAAAAATGCAATGCGAATAGACCTGTCACTGCATGTTCAATTTTTTCTGGGTTGACCAACTCGCGAATTCCTTACATAATTTGACTGGAAGTGTGGGTTCTTGAACAATATCTTGTATAATTGTGCAGTGCTCTGAGACCTATGAAGCCTGCTACACACCGGGTGCGATGCGGAAGGTGCGCTCGATACGATGAAGTAATAATAATTTATATTCTCTGTTTTCAATTACGCCAATGCGATGCACCTAGTCTTGGACTTGATCTCGAACCAACACAGAAAGGAATTAAACACTATAATTCCAAAAGTGCAATATCGTGGCTTCAAAATTATACCCAGTAGAGATTACCAGTACAGTGACGTTTCCTGTTGTTCTGTATCGCATCACTTTGGCGACCTTTAGCTAAGCAGCATCGCACGAGTCGTCGTGATAGACGAATGCAATATTGCTTGTTAAGGTCATTAACGAGGTACGATACACCAAACTAGAAAACTCTAATGTACAAATAACATTTTATTATAGTGTCATGTCGGATTGTAACCTGCATTTGCGAGAGGGAGTCGAAGCAAAGGGGTCTTTGGGCGGCCTGTGCGATAAAGAAAAATCAGGTTTTGAAGAGTACCGTGATGGCACCTATCGAGGGTAATTGTTGTTCAAGCTGAGGTCGCGGTCCTTGGAGCTTAGGGGGGATTGGGAAAGACAGTGAAAAGGATTACCAAATGTGTAATTTAGTCGTACTGGAGACCCTGGAATACTTTCTATTCGAATGTCCAAAATACTAACCTAGCAGAATAATATACACCGGCATTATGATGGGCAAGTTGGATGGGAGAATGAATCGGGCTGTCACGGTTAATCGGTTGTCAATCGGTCAGGCCGAAATCGATTAGTATTTTTCGTTGTCAAAGAATGGGTAAATTTTACCCCGTTTTAGACGTTTAATAATTTTTAAAAAAATTGATGAAAAAAATATTGTTTCTAAAGGTAAAAGGCCAAGAAAGTCGACGTTAAACCTCAAGAAGCCGATAAAAGCACGTGTCTTTTAGGTACATTCAAAGCTTCGATGTTCCGAACTTTTGAACCGTCAGTGTAATAATCAAGACCGGTCGTCAGTTGCGAACTTCGCAACTGACAACCGGTCTTGATTATTACACTGACGGTTCAAAAGTTCAGATCATCAAAGCTTTGAATGTACCTAAAAGAGGATCGTCTTCGTTGTTTACTTGAGGTAGGTAAACTGACTTGAACTACATTTCAACGACCTCATTGAGAGAGAGAGAGAGAGAGAGAGAGAGACGGGGGATCATCTATGTACGCTTAATCGATTAGTTGCGACAATAAATCGATTCCTATATTTAAAAATCGTGACAGCCCTAAGAATGAGTGGCAGGTGATTAGTGGGTGACACATAGAAGAGGGCTAGTATGCTTGTCATGGGAGATTGGGAAGAATGGGGCACGGGATGCCATCAAACGGTTCGTCTCCGGGTGTTGGGAGGAGGGAAGGGGCGTGAGGACAAGGAGTCTTTTGGGAGAACAGGGCTAATCAAGGCCTTGTCACCAGAGAAACGCGACAAATCAGCGGCCGGCCTTAGTGTTATAATTAAGCACCTGCCCTAAGGTAAAAATTAAATAGTATACCCTCTCGATTTCGGAATCTTTCAAATTCATTTTTGGTGAAAACAGACGATAAACGTTTTTGTTGTTGTTTTTAAACGGTGTATTCTTTATCTCCATTCCGAAATGGGCGCACTCGACCTACCTCATCATCTCGGTGGTACAAATTATAGGTATCACAGAACTAAATAGTTTCCCATAGGCGACCATTATAGCGTTCAGACAAAAACAATATGATCGCATCACTTTAATTTTGGCATTCAAATATCTTTGTCAAGTATAGCCTTTCAGACAACTTTTTCTGACCCCAAAACAGGGGTACAACAAATAAGAGAGAAAAAGTGACAGCAAGGCAAGTACCGGTCACGTGCACATATTTTCCAGGGAATTCCCCACAATAACTCCCCAAATGTAAATTGTATTTTTTAGGTTCAAAAGTCATCAAATCACCCTCTTTTTTATCTGGAATATTCATCAATAATGCAAGATGTCAATAGAATGCTTCAAACATTTATGGAAACAATTTATTTACCCAAGACTGTTTATTTTTAGAGATTGCATCACTTCCGGTACAACACTTCAATGCGGGTATTTCTAATTCAAATATTTCGTTCAGTGATACCTATACATAGGTTCGCCAACATTCTTTGAAGTGAATGAATGTATTTTGTATAACGGCGAAGATATAAACAGTCCTAAGCCCCAGCATTCTAGTAGTGCAACAGAATTTTCTCCAATCACTCTATTTTTCTCTTCTTTAACTACGAGTTTAACCAATTATATCTTGTTTGACAGAGCTCACTGAGGTCTGTCAAACAAGGTCTATTTGGTTAAATATAAAACAAACTGGGGAACGCTGTGGCTCAGTGGTTACGGCATTGAACTTCAAATCGAAGAGTCCACGGTTCAATCCCCACCAGGGGTAACTGCGTTCTATCCTTGGGCAAGACACGTCATTCCGATTGCCCACATGGGGGCACAGTGGCGTTGTGTACTAAGGCGTACTGCAAGTTGGTGGTGCACTTGTTTTCAACCAATACTAAACCTGCTTGCTCAGAGTTAGTTGGTTGGGGAGTCTTGAGAGTTACTCGCCGTTGATCCGTTGTTCTCTACGGGTACTCTGGTTTCCTCCAGCTTTAAAACTGTCCCACACGAGGTGACCCTGGCTGTCGAAGGTGTCGTTAACCCCAATAAATAAACAAACAAATAAATGAATAAATATGCTTTTCAGTATCATCCTTCATGCGTTTTTTGGAGTGCTGGTAATATCACAGTCCATTGTGAGAGGTTTTCTGACAGAAATCGTCTCTGGTATATATTAAATTGTTTTATGTTATAATAAGAGCGTATTTCCCCGAATAAACGTAAACACATCTAGACAAAATACAGATCTATATTGAGGGTAGCACGCGCGCCATTCGATTCGATTCAGAAATAGAACGTTTTGTATCTGCGCTCATAGAAAACTGATCACACATATGAAGCCACGTTTTGATGGCAGTAATTAAATGATAAATCAGCAAAATAAATTACACTAGATCATTTAGTTGCCATGATGATAAATAAATAAATAAATAAATAAATAAATAAATAAATAAATAAATAAATAAATAAATAAATAATACACCTGAAAAAGAAAACAAAGAAACACACAGCAGAAACCTTACTACAAAGTTCGGCAGTTACAATACAAGTGGAACAATGAATGAGAAATACTTCATGCACAGCTGAAGAACGTAATACAATGACGTCATAATCTTCATTCGTAACAAAAATCATAGACGCTAAAGGATTCTCAAAAAATATGCGAACAAGTTTTACCCTCTACCCAACGAATCAGCCACATCAGCCATAATATGCAAATTCAGAAGCTGAAAAAAATATTTTCAAAAACTTTCAACAAAACCATATCATGTGACCCTCTTTGGAACAAGATAAATTGGCTATTACTATCAAGTGGGTTTCCAAGATGGTGTCACATATCGACGAGTCCGTTAAGAAACAGTAAAGCACGGTCGTTCGGTAACAATCCGGAAGTTGTATTGTTACTCAAAATACTAATCGTTGACGGTGCCTCGAGAGAAGAGGTGGAGAATTAAAACACATCCATTGGCATCATCACTCTGGGGGATCGACACCGGAAATCTCGAGTGTAGAATTCCTATGCTTCCACATTAGTCATGCACAAAGATATTATTTGGCCTCACATCATAGCGATTTTATTCCTCTCCAATTCTTCATAGTTCGAGGTATTTTGTTAATTGGAAGAGTTCGGGAAGCCCATATTTGGGCTTTACTCTCAAGTGTAAGACTATTATAATCCCTGATGGGTACGGGTGTGGGATGGGAAAATCTCACCCGAGGGCAAGATATTTGGGCCAGACACGAGGCTTGCCGAGTGTCTGGACCAAATATCTTGTCCCGAGGGTGAGATTTTCCCATCCCACACCCGTACCCATCAGGGATTATTTTTCTCCCCCCCCCCCCCACCATACAGCGGTAACGTTAGCCAGAGGTAATCGGCGGTCACGTGATGATATAATCAACTCATTTGGTATTCGTTGTTTTGAAAAACTAATGACACCATCGGAAAGAGCATGCAAAAGTTATGTATATACCAAAGGTATATACCACGAAATCAATTAGGAACGGTGGCATCTTTGGGTTTAAAGAGTTTTAGAGCATCAAACTTTGATCACACGGCATTCTGATGACGTCAAAATGAATTAGTTGGTAGCAAGAAACTGATACGATATGCACAACGTCATAATAACGTTATAAATGTATAACGTCACGTGGGTGGGGTGGGATGCATCTGCCTCTCCCTGCTTTCTCACCCTGGACAGACGAATGTTACACATGGAGTGGGGTTGAAATATTCTGTGCTTGTTCTTCATATCACGAAGTGAAATAATTTAGACTATTAGGATTTGCCTTCATACCCAACAATATTGATTAAAATAATATCTTACGCGAAAATTATCTCCCTTGAGATTACTAAACTTGCGAGACGAAATCCATTTGAAAAGGCAGTGAATTTGGGTGGTGAGGTGTGAAATTTCTGAGACTTGGTGTGCGTGGATGAATGACAATGCGGTGTGAAATAGCGACACCAATTAAAGCAATTACTATGTAATTTCTCATCCATCTCTGAGTTATTGTACAGTCCGAGAATGTATTTTCATAGCAATTTGGAAGTTTTGATTCATCAGAGGAAAAAAATTGGAAAACCATATCTGACAGACTTTTAGATTATAAAAAAGAACAGTGTCTGTATTTTATGCAACGATGCGCACACTGTTGGTAGAATGAACATTAAAAAAAGTTATAGATCACCAAAAGGGTCTGAAAAGGCAGTTTTCTATTTTTTTAAATGGGTTTCCACTGGAAATAATAGTCCAATCTTCATACCGATTGAGAGAAAAAGTGTAACAAGATAGCTTTTATTTGCTTATACTACGCCTCAAGAAAAGAACTGTGGTTTGTGAAATGATGCGCACATCGATGATAAAAATACACGAATATTAAAAAAAAATAACTTTTTATATGAAGTTCCTATCTCTCTCAGTGTTGAATGCCTGAACAGTTTTACCAAATTAAGGGGAGGTAATGTTATAGAGAATCGCATCAAGGGAAACATTTTCTTGGCCATGTTTACAATTTATGGGAGAGAGTGCCTATTGGCACTCTCCCATAAATTGTAACAAGGCAAAGATGTGCGAACCAATTTTGATGACCAAAAATAATTCAGCACTCGACCAGTTTTAATCATTGGAAATATATAGGCAGAACGACATTCGCGTTCGAATTGTTATTTTTTTACCGCACAGGATCGATTTTGGCGGAGGGATAATATTGAACGAGAAGCCGGAGGTTTAACCAGAAAACGACGTGTGAAGTTTTATTGGTGTGTCCTTCATAAATAGGGACATGTGCGTGTCACAAAATTATCCTTCTGAATGAACAATGTGCAAAATGATTTAATGGTAAAATTCATCGCCATAACTTATATCCAAACTAATGTTTATTTTTTCGGAAAATGGTATTGGATACGCGTGATTGGACACATCAATATGTTACCAAGTTCAGTGTGAATGTCATGAATGTCACCTACCCACGAAAACTTCGTGCAGGTTTTTCGCACGAGCGCCGCGTTAATGTCTGTGGGGTACGTTTTGAAATTTTCATTTGTACCAGACGGGCTTTTTCGGAGGTCTCATCGATCTTTTCTTGGCATAAACTCGTTCATCAATAGTTTCTGGTCGAAACGTAACTTTTGAGGTATGCGAAGACTGACACGTGACAAATGTTTATGTGCCATTGACAAGCTGGAAGCTGGCAACAGACAGACTGCAGTGGCTCAAATTTTCAACGTTACCGGTCACGTGCACATACTTTTCAGGAAATTTCTACAAAAAAACACAAAATGTAAATTGTATTTTTTAGGTCCAAACATTCATCAAATCACCCTCTTTTTATGTGGAATATTCATCAATAATTCAAGATGTCAACAGAATTCTTCAAACATTTATTGAAACAATTTATTTTCTCACGGCTGTTTATTTTTAGAGATTGCATCGTTTCAGGTATTGCGGAACTAAATATTGAAATTAGAGTGAACCGCCTTAAAATGTTGCACTCGGAAATGATGCAATCTCTAAAAATAAACAGCCTTGGGAAAATCTTCAATAAACGTTTGAAACATTTTATTGACATCTTGCATAATTGGTGAATATTCCTGATAAAAAAGAGGGTGATTTGATGACTTTTGGACCTAAAAAAATACAATTTACTTTTTGTGTGTTTTTCTAGGGAATTCCCTGAAAAATATGCGCACGTGACCAGTACTTCCCTTTGTGTCAGTTTTTCTCTCTTATTTGTTGCATGACCCCCTGTTTTCAGATCAGAAAAATTTGTCTAAAGGCCTATACTTGACAGAGATATTTGAATGCCAAAATTAAAGTGATGCGATCATATTTTTTTCTGCCTGAATGTTATAATGGTCGCCTATGGGAAAATATTTAGTTCTGTGATACCTTCAAGGCGGGTATTTCTAATTTCAAATATTTAGTTCAGTGGTACCTATAAAGTAAATTAATTTCATCTGTGTGGATTTGCCTTTAGGCACTCTCCCATAAATTATAATAAGGCAAAGACATTGGAATAAATTAATTTTTGCAACCAAGAAAAATTTAGCTCTCTTTCAGTTGAAGTGATTTTGTCTCGTTAACTCGCCAACGATTAGGTATAACTACTTTCAAATTAAAATTTTCCTGAAACATTACAATGCTCATTGTGTTTCTGGAATAAATTGTAACTGCAAGGTTTATTCGGGTAACTCGCTGTCACTGGGTTTTCAAATTTTGAATCACATTGAATCAAAATCACTCGCTTCGCCTTTCGACTCTCGCAAATTTATTTTGAGGTGGGTGACTTTTCACCAGGGGTGGCGCCAGGGATTTCTCGACAGGGGGGGGGGGGGGGGGCTGACCTCTTCAACAGGGGGGCTATAACATTTGACCTCCCAAACGAAGGAATATGAGTGTAAATCGGTAAATTGAGAGAACCAAAATAGAAGCAAATTGAGTATGTTTGTTGATTATTTAACCCTTTACCTACATGTAACCTGAAAAGCAGACGACACTTGCAAAAATAATTCTTGAATAACTAATTTTTTTCATTTTTTTGTCTCAAAAACATAGGTTATGACCCCTCGTTGGAACGAGCTCGACGACGTCGCTCGACGGGTCATAACCTATGTTTTTGAGACAAAAAATGAAAAAAATAATGAAAATTAATTGGCGATTTTTGAGAATAGCGCTGGCCGGTTTTGGACGTTACCTTAGGTAAAGGGTTAAAGTAAACATATTACAATAAGGTCGGGAAATATTTCATCTATAAAGCCAGTTTGACGAACGACATTAAGGAATTTCGTGAGACTCACTATTCTCTATCAAAGTTCCAGTGCTGCACGGGTTCGAGACAGACAAGACGAGATATCTACATTCGATTGTCGGAAATTTCTCGTGAAGTCGGGTTTACGAGACTCTCCGACGGACTGACTGAAAATCTCCGACGGGGGGGGGGGGGGGGGGGGGGGGTAGGGGGGCTGGACCTCTCCGACTGGGTGGGGGCTCTAGCCCCTCCTCCCCCTTTGTCGCCATCACTGCTTTTCACTCGTCTCCATTTTGTTGTTACAGTTGCAGCTTGATTGGAATAAAGATCGTTTTTGAGATATCGGTACTGTGTGTCGGCAAGGAGAATATCGTGTAATCAAATCAACGTGACCCGTAATTTTTAATGAACATGTAACTAGAGTTCAAATGTTCAACCTCCGTTTGGAATCACAGAATAATTCGACACTTTTTTTAAAATGATCGTTGGTGCGGGACAGATTTATTCACACATACAATTCTACGTTTTTCATTTGATTCGTTAATTTTTTTTTTTTTTTATCTGCAGGTTGATTTCAAAGGCGATACGGGAAAAATTCGCTTCAATGCAACTGGACAAAGGATGAATTATACACTGAATTTGTACCGTCATGGTGGTGACAAGATGGACGAAAAGGTAGTAACCTCTCTGACCGGTGATATTCCATAGCGGTCTCGGCGACATTGGGTCAATAACCAAGGCTTGAAATACACGCGAGAATCAAGAAATAATTACTAATAATAATTCACGCACGGAAAACATTTTATTTCTTTTTCTCTTCTATTTATTTATTTATTTATTAAGGTTTAACGACACTTTAACAGCCAAGGTCATATCGTGTCGGTGACAGTTTTACGGGTGGAGGAAGCCTGAGAACCCAGAGAGAACCATCGAGCAACGACGAGCAGCTCCAGTTCCCCAACATCGTAACTCCGCACTGCAGCACAGGCAGAGTTAGACTGGTTGAAGACATCCACACCATCGACGTGCAGTACGCCTTTGTACATGGCGTCCTCGTGCCCCATGTGGACAATCGGGGTTAAGTGCCTTGCCCCAGGACACAACGCGGGAGTTCGAATTGATCGCTCAGACGGTCACTTTTTCTCTTCTAAATGACACATTCGACATCCAGGGTTACCTCGTGTCGAACAGTTTTACGAGTGGAGGATTCCGGTATATCCAGAGAGAACCACCGAGCGGACTCGAGCAACTGTCAGACGACTCCCGAAGTGGTGTCCAGAATGGAATCTCAACGAGCCTGCTTTGCCGCGAGTTGTGATCCCATTTTTGGACACCACCGAGAATCTGATGCAAATCACAGGACATGCACATTATCATGATAATTCATTTATCTAACAATTCTGTCACATAAACAGATTAAATCTTAACCCTTTACCCAACGTAACGGACAAAACCAGCCAATGCTATTCTCAAAAAATCGCCAATTAATTTTCATTATTTTTTCATTTTTTGTCTCAAAACATAGGTTATGACCCCTCGTTGGAACGAGCTCGTCGAGCTCGTTTCAACTATGTTTTTGAGAGCTCTTTCCAACGAGGGGTCATAACCTATGTTTTTGAGGCAAAAAATGAAAAAAATTAGTTATTCAAGAATTTTTTTTGCAAGTGTCGTCTGCTTTTCATGTTAGGTAAAGGGTTAAATTATTTTTAAACATTTTTGGGACATAATGTTCGGTCGATCACTGAAACGCACATAGAATGTATCCATGCGCCTGTTATGATAGCCCGTAGCGCTACCGGAAACGAGTCGTCTATCTGATACGGAATCAGAATGAGTCGTCTATATGATACGGAATCGGAACACATTATGTGATACGTACCGTTTCTCGTGGTTTTCAGGCCAAAATCTATATGATTGTTAGGTATAAAGCTTGTTTGGATTGAGACTCAGCTGACATCGTTGATTTAAACTCTCTAGCATTAATATAAAAACAGTTTTGGAAACTGTGCAATCATAAAACAAGTGGGGGTATTATTTCTTTTACTTCTCCGCAAAAAGAGCAGAGTTCTGTTTCTGAAGACCGATTTTAAACAGTTTTGCGTTAGTCACTAAAACTCTATGAACTATTTTGAACTGAAGGCTTTGTAAATAGCTGTCGTCTGTTGCACGGAGAGCTTCTGTATGTATCAATCTTCTTCACTTATAGACTCTGATAAAGATTGATTCCATTTTGCGTGTGCAGCCGTCGCTCCTACAGCAAACTTCTTTAAAAATTTGTTGTAAAAAAAGTTGTTTACCTTCGTGCAACATCTGACAGCTAACATCAGTCAGATCTTCTTGAATTTCTACAGCCTTTTCATTATTTTTCAACGTCATTTTCCGTGGTCCGGGTATAGCATTTACAATTCCTAAATACACCGTGAAAGGTATATCAAGGTCGTATTTGCCTTTAATCTCATAAAACATCAAGAATTGACAACTTCGGTGAACAATGTCGTTGTTAATAAAAAAAAAAAATACCCCGTTCACACCAATGTTTATAGAAAAATGGGCATTATCAATCAAGATATTTGCTTTATAAAAAAGCGGTTGCGCAAAGATGTCAAAATAGGCTGTGGGGGACTCTTTTTTCAATTAGGACCAAGCGTATAGTACATTCTTCCAGAAAGTGGGCATGTGTTTCCAAATTTCTAATATTCCGTGTTTTGTAAAAGACCATATATACATTGAACTAAATTATTCAAAGGTGTCTAGCACGAGTGTTTTCCATTGAGATCTAGGAGTTTCTTTATCCATATCAACTTTAGTGAGCAGCACAGGTTCTTTACGTCTGGGAGATTCAGTCCACCATGTCCAATGGTATTTATAAATACGTCACGTTTTATTTTATCTCTTGTTCGACCACAGAAAGTTAAAGAAAATCTCTGTAGTCCGTCAGTTATCCATTCCGAAGGTGTAGACAATACAATGAGTGGGTGAATCATGATTGGGAGGGCTACAGTTTTTATTACCGTAACTTTCCACACTAGGTTGAGGTTTCGTAGGAACCATGTATTTAGTAAACTTTTCATATTTTTTAAATTTTCTTAAAGTTTCTTTCAAAGAAATCTACTTCTTGCAAGCTGTATTTAATTCCTAAGATACTGAAACTACCGCTGTGATTCTTGTATATGGGTCGATTTGTTTTCAGTTCTACGCCACAGCCCCGCCGAGCCCCAATCCAAATAACTTGCGTTTTGTCCAAATTAACACTAAGGCCAGACATTTTCGAGATATTTTCTAGTGTATTCAAAGCTTCATTTAAAACCTGTTCGTCATCTTGCAGAAAGAGGACACTATCGTCCGCGTATTGATTGACAACATATTCGGGGTTATTTATCTTAATTCCATCTATTAGCGGGTTATTGTTTTTAGGTCTGCACTCAGAACTTCAGCACAAAGAATAAACAGGTAAGGGGAAAGTGGATCTCCCTGTCGGACGCCCCGTTGTATGTCGTAGTAGTCCGAGCAGTGGCCGTTGTTTATGACACAGCTGGAAACTCCAGTATAAAATGACTTAAACCATTGCAGAACAGAATTACCAAAGTTGAAGAAAGATAGGGTGTCCTGAGTAAAGTTTCATTCAAGGGAGTCAAAAGCTTTTTCAAAGTCAGTTAATACTAGTATTCCGGGGATAGCCATTGGGTCGCATTTTTCAATTAGTTCTGTTATTAATCTTGTAGATTCGCCTATAAAACTACATTTCATAAAGCCCAACTGGCTTTCTGATATAACTTTTGGCAAAATCCGTTTTAGTCGGTTTGCTAAATAATTTAATAACTAAAACTTTATTCTTGCGGCAAGAGTTCGTGAAAGCCAAACCCAAACGGAGACAAATGTTAATGTAATAGTTTGGAGTAAAAGGTGTAATTTCGGATGATCTCATCAAGAGGGTGGATAGTTGGCAGAAGGATTGCCTTTCATGGATAAAGAATGATGACATCAGATGTATGTAATAGAAAAGTTTATTTTATTTTCATTCGTTTTTCTTCCCTCCAAAACAATTCATATTCCCACTCACACTCGTCAAAAATGGTATTCTCCCCCCCCCCCCCCCCCCCCACTGCATGTGTAAAATACGTCTGTCCAGGGTGAGATAGCAGGGAGAGACAGATGTATCCCACCCCACCCACGTGACGTTATACATTTATAACGTTATTATGACGCGATGCATAGTATTTGGCTACCAACTAATTCATATTGACGTCATCAGAATGCCGTGTGTTCAAAGTTTGATGCTCTAAAACTCTTTAAACCCCAAGATGCCACCATTCCTCATTGATTTCGTGGTATATACCTTTGGTATATACATAACTTTTGCATGCTCTTTCCGATGGTGTCATTAGTTTTTCAAAACAACGAATACCAAATGAGTTGATTATATCAGCACGTGACCGCCGATTACCTCTGGCTAACGTAACCGATTATGGTGGGGGGGGGGGGGGAGAAAAATAATCCCTGATGGGTACGGGTGTGGGATGGGAAAATCTCACCCTCGGGACAAGATATTTGGTCCAGACACTCGGCAAGCCTCGTGTCTGGCCCAAATATCTTGCCCTCGGGTGAGATTTTCCCATCCCACCGAGTGTCTGGACCAAATATCTTGTCCCGAGGGTGAGATTTTCCCATCCCACACCCGTACCCATCAGGGATTATAATATTCCACCCCCAGCAGCGTATTCCACTCTCATCGATGACGGACTATTTTTTTTTTTTGGGGGGGGGGGGCATGTTTTGAAAGTAACCACGGAATCAATTACAAAGGGTTGTTTTAGGAAAATAAATAAGGAGAAAATAAAACAAATACAAAAGTTCACTGCTCGGAGTCGAGTACGATTTTATTCTCTCGTTGGCCGCGCAGATTATTTCACTCGGCTGACGTCTTGTGAAATAATCCCCCGCGCCCCACTAGGGGATAAAAATTGTACTTGAATCTGAGCATTGAACTATTGTCTATGTCTATAGTTACCATTGAAGGACGAGTAAATGTTGCTTTTACATGTTATATTTATTTTATGTTCATTTTTCCCCATCTTAAATTCGTGTTCTTTAGTGACCGATTCTCTTCCGAACATATTACTAAGCGTTGCATATTTAATATTTAGAAGCTGTGTTTTATTGTTACGGCACTATTTCAGATTGGCTATTGGAAACCTGGGAAGGGAACTTACAAGGACAGACTGACATTCGAACAGAGTAAATCGGATGACGAAGATGAAGCCAACTATGGAATATTTCCAGAAACGGTTCGAATTGTGGTTGTGGAGGTAATTTTATACGCATAATACGTAAGGATTGAATGAAGAAAACAGTATTTGTGGCTTTTGTGGGAAATAAGGCCCTTTGACGGAGAGAATTGTGTGTATTCTGCCACAGAGCCCTGCAAATCTCAGAATTCGAGCCGAATTGAATACCGACTCGAATTAGTTAGAGTATTTAGAATCGAATCTCTACGCCCACAAGTTGTAAATATATGATGTTTTTAACAACAGTACACACTTTGAGTCTCGCGTCAAGAATCGTATTAACCGTGACCAGGGATTACTCTACACTGTTTAGGAAAGGGTCTGAGGTCCACGCCATTGGGAAAATTTGCGTCATTGGGATCTAATTGGGAATTTGTTTCGAATTGAACAGAGAACACTAGGACCGATACCTGAGCAACTGCATGTATACTACAAGTAAGTTTCGTAACAAACAGTCACATGCAATCATGTTCACACAGTCTCTGTCGTCCCTATTAAAGTATTTTCATACTACTAAAGAACTTGCCATTGCCTTTGAATTTTGGGACTTCGTTAGGCAAGCAATTAAAATGTAATGCATAATTGATATCCTGAACTTGGTGGCCATAAGGCCTCAGAAAACCAATGTTAGAATGTTGAGGAGCTGACAGTTGCTCGTCGATGCTCGGTGGTTCTCTCCGGTTTCTCCGGCTTCCTCCATCCGTAAAACTGTTACGTAAAACTGTTACGGTCACGATTAGCCATTGTGCATAAATATGTGACCTTAAACATCAATAAATAAATAAATAAATAAATAAATAAATAAATAAATAAATAAATAAATAAATAAATAAATAAATAAATAAATAAATAGAAGGGGCGTATGCAGCTTATTCAAGTCAAGTCCCTGGTTTGATATTTAGACTACCATGTCAGGTGAGCACCCTCAGGCCCCTGGCGTCTCTTGTTTATTTATTTATTTATTAAGGTTTAACGACACTTTAACACCAAGGTCATATCGTGTCAATGATAGTTTTACGGGTGGAGAAAGTCAGAGTACCCGGAGAGAACCACCGAACAGCTGCCAGCTCCACCACATCATAACTCTGCACTGCAGCACAGGCAGGTTTAGATTGCTTGAAGACATGTGCACCACGCCTTCATACATGGCATCACTGTGCCCCAATGTTGACAATCAGGGTTAAGTGCCTTGCCCAAGGACACAATGCGGAAGTCCGAATCTATTGCTCAGATGGTCACCCATCCAAGAACTAAAGGGGCTCGACGTTGCTTAATCTGATGAGAACTGTTTACCGCAATGCCACTGCATCCCAATATATGGCTTAACTCTTAAGTGCTGCTGGTAGATATTCCTGCCGAGAACAGGAAATCTCTTGCCATAAAAATAAGTCAAATTTAAGGGTATTTAACGCAGTTTTCTCCTGTAAATTGTATGTACTTTTTCCCAATAATTTCTCAAGTCAAATTTTTGATAATTTGTCATCAAATCTAGTCATGGCTGCTTCCAGCAGCCATGACTAGATTTGATGAAAAATGTTTCAAAATTACTTATTGGGTTAAGAGTCAATTGTTGGAAAATTTTAAAAATGCAGAACAGGTCAACTGGTTCATTTGTAAATAAAATCACCGTGCTGGACTTGGAAATTGGATGAGTGAGCAATATTTCCACGGGCATAATAATATTAGATTACAAACATTAATTATTCCTAATTACAGGAATGATCATCAAAAAATTTAATTAATGTAGTAGGAGGCGCGGTGGCGTCGCGGTAACCGGTTCTAGTCAGATCACCGAAGTTAAGCAACGTCGAGCGCGGTTAGTAGTTGGATGTGTGACCATTTCAGCGACTGATTCGCGCTCCCGCGTTGTGTCATTGGTCAGTGCACTTAACCCCGATTGCTTACATGGGGGCACGATGACGCTGTGCGCTAAGGCGTACTGCACGTCGAAGGTGCGCATGTCTTCAACCAATCTAACCCTGCCTGTGCCGCGTGCAGAGTTCAGGGTTACGATGTTGGAGAGCTCACAGCTGCTCGTCGTTGCTCGATGGTTCTCTCCGGGTACTCCACCCGTAAAACTGTCACCGACATGATATGACCCTGGCTGTTAACATGATTTGATTACAACTCATAACATATATTTCAAAATCTTTTCACCATGACCAATTTTATACATGTATAGTTCAGTGGGATTTTGATATATAGTTTCTTAATTTAAGAGTGCCCCTCGGGAACCCCGGGAAGTGAAGCAGTGCATGTTTACTGTGGTAAACCAGCTCTGTTTCACGGGTAAAATTGGACCCAGTCACTAATGCTTGGGGTGCGAGTCCTCTAACATGGGCAATATGGGGTATAAACGATTGACTGGCCTTGATTTTATCTCCATGTTGTGGTCATGATTAGCCAAAAGTGAGCTTAAACACCAATAAATAAATAAATAATTTGAAGAGTATATTGAACAATACTCATTTGGACACATAAAAAGTGTTTTCATTCATAGGTATTTTTCTGAAACAATAATTCATGGCAATGTCAACACTGTCGCACATCCAGTCAGTAACATGAATCTGAATGCAACGGTGCAGACTGTTATGGCGTTCACAAATGTTAATTTTATCATTTATATTTAGAATTGTGGACGGGTGTTGTGAAGCCATTGAATGGAATACAAATATATGTCTAAAAAGCATTAATTTCGAATAAAATTAATTCTTTTGTGATAAATTAATAGAAATGTGAAATCTATCCATTATTGTGTTGACGTGGATTAAATTTCTTATTATTGATGTTTAAATTAAATAACACTCGCTTTTTCAAATACTTCAAACAATGGAAGACGTTGCATGTACAAGGGAATTAATTCTTCTGGGAATTAACCCTTCACCTGGTGACCATTTCAGCGACTGATTCGCGCTCCCGCGTTGTGTCCCTGGGCAAGGCACTTAACCCCGATTGCCTACATGGGGGCACGATGACGCTGTGTACTAAGGCGTACTGTACGTCAATGGTGCGCATGTCTTCAACCAATCTAACCCTGTCTGTTACGATGTTGTTTTAATACAGGACAAACAGAGGTTGGGGACAACCAACCGTGCTGACATTGGAGGGTCTTGTGCCATAAAAAAAGAAAAGTAATACTTCTAAAAACACTGTAATCCCTGACAAGTAACATTATTTCCAAATGAAACAAAATACTGCGTTTTTATTGGCTGAAAGGTACGGTGTAACTTGAAATCCACGGTGTGTTTTTTTTACATCGTGGTTAACCACGGTGTAAAAACAAGACTATACAATAGCAGTCTATATGGCTAAAAAAGTACCAATTTTTAATTATTAATTCACACCTTCTCCTCGGTTATTTTAGAACAAAAATAAAAATACAGGAAATTTAATATTTATGTGCAATAAAATATTACAGATATGGATTTCATTGGAACTGGCTCATCGAGCCAGTTCCAATGACATCCACATTTGTCTGGTTTTATTTATTAAGAAACTTACAAAGTACAAATTTTCTGTCAGTTTTTTCCCACAATGTAGGTTAAAGTATTAAGTACACCAAAATTCTTGGAAATAAATTCGTTATCCTTGTTTTTTCCAGGGTGTATGGGAATTTACACCGGTTTGGGAACTCTTACACTCTGTGGCTTTGCCTCAGGGTGTATGAGTTCCCAAACTGGTGTAAATTCCCATACACCCTGGAAAACACAAGGATAACTAATAGTATCAACACGAATTTTCACCCGAGGTTCTGACTTACTCCCACCGATGGGTAGGGCTGAGACGGACAATATCTTTCACTCGATGAATTCTGATCACCTACCCATTACTAGGGGCAAAAATTCGTCCACTCACAGCTGAGACAAGGCTCCGGACGACCAAATGTGACCAACAAAAATCACTGAAAATTTGATGAAGTAAGTACGTAACTCAAGTGATAATAGTGTGAGCAACTCCATTCGACATGTGGCGGAAGCGGATCATCATATGGATAGCGCATACAGAATTTCGTTGAATCCATCCACTCAAAACAACTGTGACTAACAAAAATCACTGAAAATTTCACAAACTAAAGACCGTAACTCAAGTGAAAATGGTGTGAACAAATCCGTTCAACATGTGGCGGAAGCGGTTCTTATCAAGGATAGCGCATGCCAAATTTCGTTGAAATCCATCCACTCTCTGCTGAGATATGGATCCGGGCGGACGGGCAGATGGACGGACGGACATTCCAACTATTTGGGTTTAAGGGCTACGAAAAAAACATTTTATATGTCCATCACCTTATTTTAGCCAGAACCCCACCCCTCCACCCTAGAACTTATATTTAACCCTAACCCCAATTTATCCACTCAAAAACCACACTCTAACCCTAACCCTACCCCTACCCTACCCTGACCCTAAACACTAAAACCCCACCCCTGGGACCTAACCCCCCAACCTTAAGATCTTTTCTGGGGTTACCCCTAGCCCTAACCCAACCCAACCCCACCCCTGACCCTAACCCCACCCTAGCCAGACCAAAAGGATTAGGGGCTATTTTTTGGTTTAGGGGCTATAAAAACTAAACCTCCACCCCTGACCCCAACCCCCACCCCCTGGGTCCTAACCATCTCCAACCTTTAGCCCTGCCCTGGGGCTACCCTTAACCCTAACCCCACCCCACTCCTAACCCTAATACTACCCTAATTTCGACTAACCTCCTAAAAATAATAGCTCCTAAACAGGTTTAGTTGGCCCAAGCGGACGAACGGACCAACGCCCTTAAAATTGACCCATAAGTGTTGTTGTTGTTGACTTCGTCGCCTGAGTGCTAGAATGTCCTATGTCCCAAAGGGGACATAGGACATTTTAGCACTCAGGCGACGACTTACTGCCGCTTGAGGTGCTGAATTTCCGCTCGAGCAGACAGATGAACGGTCAGGTGGACGCATGTAATCCAGTATACCCCCAATTCCCTCGAGAGTGAGGATTTTAAAAGAAAATCTTTTTACATTAAGACATTCATTTATCATTCTCGAGTGTCATTGGGGGTGGGGGGACATCACATAGCAACACACCATGAAATCTCCCGGCAGATTTTACATCATCAAAAGTCACCGTTGGGAGGCGTTGATTGGCGTGGCTCCATCTTGAGGGGTGGGGTGTTTATTTTGCGACGTTTTTTCGTTAGCATTCCAGCAATCCGGCAGTATAGAAATCAATGGCCGTTCTACGCTTTTCTTGCAGGAGGAACCATTTGTTATGCGCAAAGACCCTGGGTTGAATAGTACACACCCATTCGAAGGATTTACTATTGATTTAATAGAGAAACTGGCAGAGATGCTGAAATTCAAGTATGACATTTATGTTTGTCCCGACAACCAGTATGGCTCTGAGGAAAACGACGGCAAAGAGGTAGTATGGAATGGTATGATGGGAGAAATATTAAATGGGGTAAGTGTTATTCAAAGAATCTAATTAATATTAATTCGTTGACCTATTATCATACTGAGATGTAAATATTTTCATCAGTCTCTAGGATCGGTCATATTTGATTCACGAGTTTATTTATTTATTGGGCTTTAACGACACTTTCGACAGCCAGGGTCACCTCTGGTCGGATTGATTCTCGTAGAGACATCTTAGCCAAATAATATGGGTAACGGAGAAATACAACTGGGCCGCAGTTAACCCCTAGCACTCTGGTAGTGCAGTAGAATTTTCTCCAATCACTCTATTTTTCTCTTTTTTATTTATTTATTTATTTATTTATTTAAAACAAAATTCATTAACAGCCCGCTGCCCGCTTCCGGTCTTGGTAATAATAGTAATAACAGGATTTTGTAATGGATGATAAACGGTTGATAGCGAATGTCGAATAAGGAACTGGGATACCTTTCTTATTCCCAGTTCCTAATTTGACATTCGTTATCAGCCGATAGAATCGGTTGATAACTTGGAATCAGTAACGTTTATCATGTCCCCGGCCAGGGAACTAATGGAGAATTACTCTCTTGAGACTGAAGATCTAAAAGGGGATGGAGCGGGGAAGTAACTTTATCCGGGGAAATGTACGTGGAGATTGCAATAGAAACTGGCGAGCAGGAGTGAGGACCAAGAGCTCTATACACGAGTTACATAGCAAAGGTGCTCCAGCTTCTGGAGAGTAACTAGATGGATCTTTGGGTATGGGTGGGGTCATTGTTGTTCAAAGTGGGATCCAAATGACTGGACTCGAGGGCGAGAATCAGGAAGGGCGAGGAAAGAGCATTCCAAGTGTGTAATTTAAGAGTAATGAAGACCTGGAACATTTTATTTTTGAATTCCCCAATCGTGTGCCAAGGAGAATAAGGCTTCTTCAGAAACGAACGGAAACAGGGATGAAAAACATGAGAGATGAGTGGATTAGGAATGACTTGAGGGTAATTGTTAATTTTATATATAGTTAGGAGATCGAGAAAGCCCCAATGGAGGAATTATGAAACATTTTTTTTTACTGAATGCTAGGAGCTTAGGAGACAGAGTGGGGGGGGGGGGGGGATAACTCGGCGATGGACGGAGCTGATGTAGTTCTCTTTGCAAGACGATCGCGACAAATCAGTGGACGGTCAAAGAATTTTATTATTATTACTTTCATAACATAACCCAACCCCATCAAAGTAACAAGTTCATAATAGAAATTGTAATGCAGAAATTACAGTTCTGGGATTTAAAAAGCGAAAAATAAACGCTAGCGTCTGCTTTTGTGGCAGAGTAAGATACAGGCTCTCAGACCTCCAGTCTAATTCTGTAAGAAATCCACCGTTGTTGTGGGCTGTTTGTTTATCTGCTTTTCGTGTGGACGCGGTGGCGTTGGGGTAACCGGTTCTCGTCAGATCACCGAAGTTAAGCAACGTCGAGCCCGGTGGGTGACCGTTTGAGCGATCGATTCGGACTCCCGCGTTGTGTCCTTGGGCGAGGCACTTAACCCCGACTGCCAACATGGGGACACGATGACGCCGTGTACTAAATCGTACTGCACGTCGATTGTGCGCATGTCTTCAACCAATCTAAACCTGTTTGTGCTGAAGTGCGGAGTTAAGATGTTGGGGAGCTGGCAGCTGCTCGTCTTTGCACGGTGGTTCTCTCGGCGTACTCCGGCTTCCTCCATCCGTAAAACTGTCAACGACTCGATACGACCTTGACTGTTAAAGTGTCGTTAAACCTTAATAAATAAATAAATAAATAAATAAATAAATAAATAAATAAATAAATAAATAAATAAATAAATAAATATCCACTTTTAGTGGAGGTAACACACAAACTACTGTTGCTGAAATGTAGTGTCCCTTTACTCACAAAACTATATAGTAGGGCCCTACGAATCACATATTTTCGATTCGAATTGAATCGAGTTCATTATTCGAAATCGAATCGAACCTCGAATCGAATACAGGCGTCTTGAAAAAGATATTTCAACTACATCATCAAGACATGCCTTCGTAGAAGGCATGCCTTGATGATGTAGTTGGAATATTACCCTGTAAAGATTTTTGTTCAAAAACAGAAATGGACGTGAGAATACTGTACTGGGCACTATACGGGGCAAGCCACTAGTAACCGTGAGCACACCGTCGATATTGCTTGGAAACTTTAAATTTGCTTTCAGCAGTAGTAGTGACTAGTGAAACTGGAATTAGCCTGGATGGTGACATGAGTATAGGTATTTTTTTATGTTAATATAGCGGAAATGACACCTAGTCTTTATTTTCAACAGTATTTACGAACAATTTCTATCTCATCTATACGTTTTGTGAGACGACTGTGATGACTGATACCAAGCGAAATTCCAGTGAAAAGTTTCGAAGGAAAAAGAATCGGACAGCCGATTTCGAGTCGAACCGAATACCAACTTAAGATTCAAAATCGAATCGAATATGGAAGCTTCGCAGAGCCCTACTATACAGATATTCTTTCTTACACCAGTAATAGATATTCCAATCAATAAGTATTGAATTATCCGTGAAAACTTCAAGATATTAATCAAATAAGGTAGGACTAATCGGTATAATCATAAAACTGCGATTGAGGAGAGTCTTCATTCCTAATGGTAATGTGATCAAAAACGCGGTCAAACCAAGCTTCTATTGGGACTCATTTCTTGCGCATTTTCAAAGAAAATGATCGTTTATGGTACTTTTGGAGGCAATCGTTTGAAATATATCAGTTGGTCGGAGAAGCAAACCGCTACTTCTCTTTTCCAATCAACTGAACTCAGAGACGTGGCTAGAGGTTTTCGATTGGAGCGTTTAGGGTAGTGAATTTCCAACTAGGGGAGGGACCGGTCCATTCCTGTAGTTGAAAATTCACTACCGAGAAAGATTTTGAAAATGATGCCATGAACGTGGGCAAAAATTGATTCTGGTAACTAAAATATTAACACATTTATGATAGCATTATCAGGTTGTTATTATTATTTGGTATTATTCTGGGAATGGAATATGTGCTGAACAAATGCTCAAGCTCAGAACTTTGAACACTTCACACTGTCCTAACATTAAATCAGATCTTATGCGGGAATGATCAATTTTTGATGTTTCATCATTTTGTAACTGTGAACGATGGAATTAACTCAGGATAACGATTTTACACGGTTTTAACGATTTTCTTGAAGTGCATTTCGAGGATTTTTGTTATTACGATAAGTAAACGTACTATAGAAATCTCGTACCAAATGGCATCATGCATACTTCTGATACTCGATATTGCGTACACCGTAGTTGTAAATAGTAACAGTTAGAATTTTTGCCTATTTGAAACCGAGTTGGGATTTTGGGGAGCAAAGGAGACATCAGCATCGCCAAAGAAGATCTAAAATCCAGATAGATGGAATTTCCAGCTACTCATGACTTGCCCTCCGAGTTTCCAACTATAGGAAATTGTGGCCAGGATTGGGGGCAGGTGACACACACCCTGTCGCCACGTCTCTGACTGAACTATTGCAGACGAATGAATGTGAAGATTAGCGGTGGAATAGTTGTGGGGAAGGTAAGCAGAAACGATATGAGGAAAATTACGTAATAGCACACTGTAGAAAAATGCTTATTAATATAACAATAACATGATTTTGAAGGGCGATCCAATGTATTAACGGCTCAACAAAAATGGTTAACAGCCCAAGAGTTTATTAGCGGCCCGCGACGAAGTCGAGGGCCGCTAATAAGCTCAAGGGCTGTTAACCATTTCTGTTGAGCCGTTGATACACTGTAATGCCCGACAAAGTCATGTTATTTCTATTATTGCCACTTTCGTACATCGGGTACATTATGATTAAATTATATGAGAAATAAGATAAATAAATGAAGTTTTGACGTTTTAGAATTAAAAAAAAACAGCGATACTATCCTCTGATTTGTTGACAAACAAATCGGGTAACATGACTATCGTCTGATCAGTCTACGGCGAAATTTGGAAAGTTGGATGATGAAATGTATCTTCGAAATGCGAACTTTAGGCAAAGAGTTTATCAAAGATGTCATCACTTACTTTGTGTGTATCGCTTCCTATATTTGATACATTATCTATCCATGATACAAAGGGAAACACTTGAAACAATGTGTTAATTGTGTTTACAAATTAAAAATCCGAATTGAATTTCGATCCAAATGGAAATCTGGGAAAAATATTGTTGATCGGCTGAGAGATGTGACGTCATTGTCTATATTTAGACGTGTCGGGCTGTTATTGACGTTTTGGGCCGTTATTGTCAATAACGACCCAACGCGTCACATGACTTGTACTTGTTGAGCATTACGAGGTTTCAACGCCCGGTAAAATATCGTTAATGTGCTAGGTACGCCCGCAAAAGTGGTAATAAAACGAGTTAGTGATCTATGTTTATTTCATTTGTATTCATTTAAGAATTGAATCATGACTATTCGAAATCCACTAGATGATGAAACAAATTGGTCACGTGCAAATTCCATGAACAGCGACTTTCGAACAGTAATGATTCAATTCTTACGTTTGTTCCCTTCATAAAACTGTATAAGTTATTGTGATGAATTGACGGTAACATGGTCTGAGGTTTGCGGCTCGGAGCTTATGTTCAACCGAGACGCTTTGCATATATAGCCCAAAACCTACATCGTGAAACACGAGAGGCTTATTTACTAAACTTGTGATCATTAAAAGTTGTCTTGTTCAAGCCAATCAACGCAACTTTCAAAGAGCACAGGTTTAGTAAATAAACCTCTCATATATCCACGACAGCACTGTATAAATAATCAATAAACCAGATAAACTCATTCCATCTCAGTTCAAATCCTAAATCGGTTTGTAATTTAAATAACACTTCATCCGGAACACCGTCTGCTGGACACGTGAAACATCCAGAAAAATGAAGCGGCTTGCTAGTCACTCCGTTGATGAAGCAGTTACGAAACAGGCGACGTCATTTCAAATATTTCGCGTTGTGACATCAGACGGTAACATTTGCCACTTGAGCCGTAAACATAGAATATACAAAGCGAGCTCTCGTCCAATCAGAGGAGGAGGATTTTACTCTTATTGGAACATAATTATTTTATGTCCGGACAGCATATCAAGTTGGCGTATCTACAGGGCACCGCTTTGTCTAACCATAATTCGGTCAAGGTGTATTCCTAAAAAAGAAACACAACAACCTAACTTCTAATACGAGTCGAGGAAACCGTCTATTTATAGAATGTAAACAATAATCTCAGAATGTAAAATTAGACTCTAGAAAATCGTTTGTATTGCGTAGTGTCAATGCGCGGTGTTCAAATGTCACATGATCAGCTGGTATTCATGGGATAAATCACACGATCAACTAGTATTCATGGGAAAATAACATCAACTAAGAATCCAATGCCAATGCAGTGTTCATTGAAAAAAAATGTCACTTGTGGTGTAAACATTACAATAAATAATATATCCCGAGAGCTCACTTTTGTTTCTAACAATTTTAATATTTAACCCTTCGAACCATAGCGGCCCATTTTCCGACCAGGAACATCATACGTTATAACGCCATTAAATAGGATGGCTGTTCAGTAAATGTGTGGGGTAGAGCAATCAATATTTTCAACGTGCAGCCCCGAGGCTGCACGTTGGAAATATTGATTGATCTCCCCTAAATAATGAATATGGACTCTTCTAATTGCTGCCATTGAACTGACATTGAATATACCACCAAAGTTCAAAAGGTTTATAAATTCCCTGTCACTTTGTTTTTCAGAATGCAACTTTAGCAATGGGAGCGCTGTCAATAACATCCGCCCGTGAGAAGGCAATAGATTTTAGCTTGGGTATTATAAGCACGGGTGTAAACATACTTCTCTCAAAACCAGAAGAGACCTACACGATCTTTCAGTTCATGAAGCCGTTTTCATTGCGCCTGTGGATGGCTATATTAGGCGCGTACATGGGAGTATCCATCTTGTTTTTCATTCTCGACTTCAAAAGTTCGGAACGTCGATTCACTATCAGAGAGACACTGTGGTTTTCTATTGGGACGCTGTTAATGAGGGGGACGGATTTTTCACCGAGAAAGATACCCCAACGAATGATAACAGCTGGGTTCACCTTCTTCGTTCTGATTACGGTATCCACGTACACAGCTAACATGGCTGCGTTTCTAACCACCCTCAACCTGGGAGACACTGTCAGGTCATTTGAGGATCTGATAGAAAGGGATGATCTGGATGTTGGAACAGTTGACAACTCAGCCACCTCCGAATTTTTTCAGCAGTCGGGAGTAAAACAAATTTATAGAGATTTATGGAGTAAAATACAGCGGTCCAATGGACTTGTTGACAACGCTACGGTTGGCAGGGAACGCGTCGCACAGGGCGGTTACGCATTTGTGTTTGACTACCTTATCAACGAGTATGCCGAGGGGAAATATTGTACTATACGTGACGTTGGAACTCCAATGCTTCTACAAGAACACGGCATTGGAATGTACCCAGGAAAACCATATAAAATGCGAATCAATATAGCAATATTGAAGTTAAAAGAAGAAGGATATGTTCAACTTTGGAGAAAAAGGTAATTGCAATAAATTTCTGTTATGTGCGCTTTGTCCTTCTACAGAATCTTTTATCGCGACGATGGGAGCGCGGTGGCTCAGTGGTAGACTGTTGGACTTCTGTGCTAGAGGTCCTGAGTTCGAACCCCGTCCGGGACGACCCGCGTTGTGTCATTGGGCAAGGCACTTTATCCCGCTTGCTTACATGGGGGCACGATGACGCTGTGTACTAAGGCGTACTGCACGTCGATGGTGCCCATGTCTTCAACCGCTGTTATTCTGCTTGAGCGGAGCTTGAACAGAGTTAGAATGTTGAGGAGCTGACAGTTACTCGTCGGTGCTCGGTGGTTCTCTCCGAGTACTCCGGCTTCCTCCACCCGTAAAACTTTCATGGTCACGATTAGCCATTGTGCATAAGAATGTGACCTTAAACACCAATAAATAAATAAACAATAATTTCGAAAATCTGATAACTGTTATTCAAGATAATGTATAAACACTTGGGGCCCTGCGAATCACATATTTTCGATTGCATTTGAATCTCGAATCGAATCGAGTCTGTTATTCGAAATAGAATCGAAACTCGAATCGAATTCAGGCGTCTTGAAGTCCCGACTGATAAAATATTCCAACTACATCATCAAGGCATGCCTTCGTCGAAGGCATGCCTTGTTGATGTAGTTGGAATATTACCCAGTAAAGATTTTTTTTCAACTAGAGGTACTGTGAGCAAGCTCACAAAGTGATACTCCCCGCGCCTGAAATGTATAAGTTAGATTATCTCCCCTTGGAAATGTCAGAACGGAATTATATTGCTTCATGCACATCTTCATATGGAGTTCTTCCATTGGTTAAAGTTTCATGAAAATTATTCAAACGGTTTAGGAGTTGCGCTTATGAGGACGGACGCTCCAACATTTCGGGTTTATGGGCTACCAAAAAAACATTTTGTAAGTCCAAAACCTTATTTTACCCAGAACCCCCCCCCTCCACCCTAGAACTTATATTTAACCCTAACCCACCCCTCCACCCAAAAAACACACCCTAACCCTACCCCACCCTGACCCTAAAAGCCCATCCCTGACCCTAACCCCCACCCACCCCCGGGACCTAACCCCCAACCTTAAGCCCTACTCTGGGGCTACCCCTACCCTTAACCCCACCCCACCCCTGACCCAACCCCACCCTAGCCAAACCAATAGGATTAGGAACTATTTTTCGGTTCAGGGGCTACTAAAACTAAAACCCCAACCCTACCACTCCCCCCGGACCTAACCCTCCCCAACCTTAATCCTACTCTGGGGCTACCCCTAACCCTAACCCCACCCCACTCCTAACCCTAGCACTACCTTAATTTGGAGGTAGCCCCTAATAATAATATTCCCTAAACCCCCAATGTTGGCCCGGCCAGACGGACGGACGGACAGGGTGATTCCTATATATCCCCCAAACTTTGTTTGCGGGGGGTACGAAAACAGAAATGGGTGCGAGAATTCTGTACTTGGCACTGCACTGACATGGATGGTGGCATTGGTACAGATACTTTTTATGTTAATACATTCCACTAATCCCAAGCGAAACTCCCGTGTAAAGATTCGAAAGGAAACGAATCAGACAGCTGATTTCGAATCGAATCGAATCGAATATCGACTTAAGATTGGAAATCGAATCGAATCTCGAAACCTCGCAGGGCAATGCCCCAGTCAAGTTCCTACAGTACGTGGAGAGTGTATTATCGCTAAATCACCTGCAGAGTGGAGGTTCCACCCGCACAATAGTCGCAAATTTGTTGTAAAGCATAACCAGCACCAGCAAAGTTTCAGCCAATGGACCTCCGGGTTAAACCCGGAGGTCCATTGGCTGAAACATTGCTTGTGTTTTTTGTCGATGTGTACAAAATTTGAAAGTTATAGCTTGGGTGATAACTCCACTCTGCTGGTGGTTTAGTCACAATCCACTTTCCATGTACTGTATATCTAATGTAGAACAGACATGCAACAGTCGTCATTTATTCAAACAAACTATTCACGCGATTAATGGCATTTCCCCGTAGTATTCAACCAATTATAGCAGTAATATTATTCTTGCTGTCTATTATCATGTTATATCAATTGTGCCCATGGCGACCTTTTAAAAGTAACCGTAGATGGAGCATACAGATTACGTAAACATCACAAGATGAAATTTTCATTCATCCGATCCGTCCTTAGCATACTTTTAAAAAATCTTCATTTGTATGTTACACCATGGGAAATAAAATGATGTTTCCAATGTACTCGGATAATTGCCCTCAAACTGACAATCGTTTACTGATCATATTTCACCAAAAATACAAATGCAACTCAAAGCAATTCAAAGGATTCATTTTCATTCATTAAACGGCAGCACTAAATGCGCTGTTTGTTGACTGATTTATTTTATAGTTATTTTCAATCATTTCTAACTCTCTCGTGTTGGTGGCGCGGTGACCCAGTGGATACGGCATTGGACTTCAAACCGAGAGGTCCACGGTTCGACAGCCGCCAGGGGTAACTGCGTTTTGGTCCTTGGGCAAGGAACTTGTTCTCGATTGCCCACGTGGGAGTATCTCCTTCTTGAACGTCGCCATAACTGTTTGCCATTTACGTCTCTGGTGTTCTGTGGCATTTTTTCGCCGCCATTTTTTACGCCACCATATTTGTAACTACTGTACAATTTATTTATTTATTTGTTTTAATTATTGATATAACGGCAGCAGCAAAAAAAAGCTGTGTTGTGAGTTTGAAGAACAACATTTGTGACCTGCATTAAGCCTTTACCCAACGTAACGACCAAAACCGGCCAGCGTTATTCACAAAAATCACCATTCAATTTTCATTATTTTTTTCATTTTTTGTCTCAAAAACATAGCTTATGACCCCTCATTGGAACGGGCTCGTTGAGCTCGTTCCTACGAGGGGTCATAAGCCTATGTTTTTGACGCAAAAATGAAACGAAAAAGTTATTCAAGAATTTTGGTGGCGCTAAATGCACTAAGGCGTATTGCACATTAATGGCGCTATGCACTAAAGCGTACTTCACATCTATGGTACTAAATGCACTAAGGCGTACTGCACACCGATGGCGCTAAATGCACTAAGACGTACTGCACATCGATGGCGCTACATGCACTAAGGCGTACTGCACATCGATGGCGCTATGCACTGAAGCGTACTACACATCGATGGCGCTAAATGCATTAAGGCGTACTGCACATCGATGGCGCAATCCAGTAAGGCGTTCTGCACATCGATGGCGCTTAATGCACTAAGACGTACTGCACATCGATGGCGCTAAATGCACTAATGCGTACTGCACATCGATGGCGCTATGCACTAAGGCGTACTGCACATCGATGGCGATAAATGCACTAAGGCGTACAGCACATCGATGGCACTAAATGCACTAAGGCGTACTGCACATCGATGGCTATAAATGCACTAAGGCGTACTGCACATCGATGGCGCTAAATGCACTAAGGCGTACTGCACATCGATGGCGCTGTGCACTAAGGCGTACTGCGTATCGATGGCGCTAAATGCATTAAGGCGTACTGCACATCGATGGCGCAATCCACTAAGGCGAACTGCACATCGATGGCGCTAAATTCACTAAGGCGTACTGCACATCGATGGCGCTAAATGCACTAAGGCGTACTGCACATCGATGGCGCTATGCACTCAGACGTACTGCACATCGATGGCGCTAAATGCACTAAGGCATACTGCACATCGATGGCGCTATGCACTAAGGCGTACCGCACATCGATGGAGCTAAATGCACTAAGGCGTACTGTACATCGATAGCGCTAAATGCACTAAGGTGCACTGCACATCGATGGCGCTTAATGCACTAAGGCGTACTGCACATCGATGGCACTAAATACACTACGGCGTACTGCACATCGATGGCACTAAATACACTAAGGCGTACTGCACATCGATGGCGCTATGCACTAAGACGTACTGCACATCGATGGTGCTAAATGCACTAAGGCGTAGTGCACATCGATGGCGCTAAATGCACTAAGGCGTACTGAACATCGATAGCACTAAATGCACTAAGGCGTACTGCATATTGATGGCGCTAAATGCACCAAGGCGTACTGCACATCGATGGCGCTATGCACTAAGGCGTACTGAACATCGATGGAGATAAATGCGCTAAGGCGTACTGCACATCGATGGCGCTAAATGCACTAAGGCGTACTGCACATCTATGGCGCTAAATGCACTAAGGCGTACTGCATATTGATGGCGCTAAATGCACTAAGGCGTACTGCACATCGATGGCGCTAAATGCACTAAGGCGTACTGCACATCGATGGCGCTAAATGCACTACGGCGTACTGCACATCGATGGCGCTATGCACTAAGGCGTACTGCATATCGATGGCGCTAAATGCACTAAGGCGTACTGCACATCGATGGCGCTAAATGCACTAAGGCGTACTGAACATTGATGGCGCTAAATGCACAAAGGCGTACTGCACATAGATGGATCTATGCACTAAGGCGTACTGCACATCGATGGCGCTATGCACTAAGGCGTACTGCACATCGATGGCGCTAAATGCATTAAGGCGTACTGCACATCGAGGACGCAATCCACTAAGGCGTACTGCACATCGATGGCGCTAAATGCACTAAGGCGTACTGCACATCAATGGCGCTAAATGCACTAAGGCGTACTGCACATCGATGGCGCTATGCACTAAGGCGTACTGCACATCGATGGCGCTATGCACTAAGGCGTACTGCACATCTATGGCGTACTTGTCTTCAACCAATGCCAACCCTGCTTGTTTGGAGTTAGTACGTTGGGGAGTCTGGAAGTTGCTCCCCGCTGCCCATTGGTTTTCTCCAGGTACTCCGGTTTTCCCACCCGTAAAACTCTCCGACACGAGGTGAACCTGGCTAAATAAATTCAAGGTGGTATTTTAAGTAACCCATTCTATACAGTGAGAAAAATACTTCTTTTATCCAGCAAGATATCTAAATTTTAATCTCCTACACAGTAAGGTCGAAATATCAATTTCTACCTGCAGATTTTTTCCTGAATGCAACTAGGATTTAGCCAATGCTGTCCAACAAGACTGAATTGTTAAATTTCAGCTTGGTTGATGGGAAAACATTTTCTGCTTGTAATTTCGGTATTTTGGTATCAGCGTGAAGAAGGTTAACCCTTTAACCCAACGCAGACGATATCAAAATTTATTATTTTAAATATCATTTTTTTTTATTTTTTAAAAAATTTCAAGAAAACCATATCACGTGACTCCTCGTTGGAACGAGCTCGACGAGCTCGTTCCAACGAGGGGTCACATGATATGGTTTTCTTGAAATTTTTGGAAAAAATAATATTTTTTCAACTGCTGAATTTGCATATTACGCGGGCGGATTGGGGCGATTCGTTAGGTAAAGTGTAAAGAGACCCGTGGGGATGAATATTGTATTCTTTCATTCTTTAACCTAACATGAAAAGCAGACGCCACTTGCAAAGAAAAATTCTTGAATAACTAATTTTTTTCATTTTTCGTCTCAAAAACATAAGTTATGACCCATTAGTGGAACGAGCTCGTCGACACGTTCTAACGAGGGGCCATAACATATGTTTTTGAGACACAAAATGAAAAAATAATGAAAATTAATTGGCGGTTTTTTTAGAATAGCGCTGCTCGTTTTTGGTCGTTACGTTGGGTAAAGGGTTAAGTATTGTTGAGTCATTTAACACCTTACTTAACGAATCGGCCACATCTGTCCACGTCATTTCCAACTTGAGCAGATAAAAAATATATCTTTCCAAAAACTTTCAACAAAACCACACCAAGTGAGTGAATCCTCATCGAGAAAAAAGTATCTTGGGCTGGTGGGAAAAGGTGCGAATGAACACTTCATAAGAAAACATCCAATTTGTGAGACTTTTTTCCCGTCTTCTTTTCTTTTCTTTTATTTCTTTTGTCCTTTTTGTTCTGTTTTTGTCATCCCTGATTTATCTCGCCACGAAAGTTGACTTTCCATAAAATTATCTCCTCTGAAAGGGGGCGCGGTGGTTCAGTAGTTAGAGGTGCAGGCTGCAAACTGAGAGGTCCTCGGTTCGAAGACCACCTGCGGCAACCGTGTTGTGTCCTTGGGCAAAACATTTAATCTTAATTGCCCACGTGGGGGCACGGTGACGAAAAATGTCAGCAATGTATTCTTTCTTTCTTTCTTTCTTTTTTAACCCTTTACCTAACATGAAAAGCAGACGACGCTTGCAAAAAGAATTCTTGAATAACTAATTTTTTTCATTCTTTGTTTCAAAAACATAGGTTATAACCCCTCGTTGGAACGATCTCGACAGGCTCTTTCTGAAGAGGGGTCATAACCTATGTTTTTGAGACAAAAAATGAAAAAAATAATGAAATTTAATTGCCGATTTTTGAGAATAGCGCAGGCCTGTTTTTTCCGTTACGTTGGGCAAAGGATTAATCTTCTTGTTTTTAGCTACGAGTTCATTGATAGATGCAATCCCGGGAAAAGTAAGGAATAAAATGGGTAACAGCTAGCAGTGTATACTATATGAATTTGGACATTTCTATGTTACAGATGGTGGGATGATTCGCGTGAGTGTGACCAAGAAGATGAAGGAAAAACAAAAGCCCAATTTCAAGTCAAACACACTGCCGGTGTGTTCATTGTAGGACTGTTTGGCCTTGGATGTGCGGTTGCATTCTTTTTGTTCAAGAAATTCTACCTACTGGCAAAGAAACAAGCTGGGTTTGCAGAAGAAGATAAATCCCCCGACGAATTGTTATTGCAACGACAAAGATCGTATAGAAAGGAAGTTGGCGCAAGGACATAAGTTCATAATTTTAATATAAAGACGTGGATACTTGTTCACATAACCATTTACCTAACATGAAAAGCAGACGATACTTGTAAAAAAAAAAAAAAATTCTTCAATAACTAATTTTTTTCATTTTTTTGTCTCAAAAACATAGGTTATGACACCTCATTGGAACGAGCTCGACGAGCTCGTTCCAACAAGGGGTCATAACCTATGTTTTTGAGACAAAAATGAAAAAATAATGAAAATTAATTGGCGATTTTTGAGAATAGCGTTGGCCGGTTGTGGCCGTTACGTTGGGTAAAGGGTTAATTGATACCAACACTCAAGTCTCAGGTCACCAGTCTAATTCTGTTCGGAATATGACGCTGTTATAGGCTGTTTGTTTACTCAATACATGGCTAGCTTTTATCTTCAAATTAGTCGAAAAACGGTCTGGTTATCTCTCCCTGAAATTGTCGTTTTAGGGATTGGAAATTAGCATTACGGAGATGGGAAAGTTTTACAATTCATAAAATTAAATGTTCAAAAGTTACATTATGGAAGCGCATGTCATCTGAAAGTTCAATGTATTTTTTTATAGTGATTGTTGAATGTTGAGAATTTACCATCTCAGTTTTGTTCCCCTGTCATTTATAAAATGTACTGTTTTCTCCAGAACAATCAAAAAATAGTGTTTCTCTTGACCTTTGGCCATCTTTGTACGGATTTTGGTTTAACAGATGACTGGGAAGCACCTCAATTCGGAAAATATGATCTTGTATCTACTGTCTGGTAAAAAGATCTTATTGTTCTTTTGATGTCTAAAATTCTGTATAATCTGATTACTTTTCTCACACCCTGGCCGATTATCTGTGAAGCAGTTAGCTGAAGGGTTCTGATAGTCTATAACGGGAGATAACCGTCCACTTGAACCAGCCAGCTGGGTATGACGTGCGGAAATCTGCGCGCAGACTACCGTTGATGTAATTTGACGCGCCTCAACTTACAAAGATTTGTAAAAATTCATTCCTGTCGCAGTTATAGATATTCCAATCAATAGGTATTTAATTCCTCTTGAAAACACCAAGACCTTAACATGATTTGTGGAACTATCTGGCGTAATTATAACGCTACGGCTGTGATGAGTCTTCATTTCTGGTTGCAATTTCATCAAAATGACGATCAAATCAAGTCTCGATTGAGCAACATTTTCTAGCTTTAATTCACAGAAAATAAAGCTTTATGAAAGTGGCCAGATTGAATAGTCAGGTGAGGGGCCGAGGGCACAGTGGCATTGTGTACCAGTTGTTCTGTGCGCCGATGGTGCACCTGTATTTAAACAATGCTAAAAATCATACTGTCATCTGCAGAATGAGGTCCCCAGAGGGTGATTTTGGTGGTGCTACCCATGCAGGGTAGCATTACTAATTTTACCCTCTGTGAACCTCAGTCAGAATCAAGGTCTCAGGCCTAAATAGAAAGGAAAAATTAGGGGATTCTAGCCCACTGTATAGGAAAGCATCAGGAAAATTCACCATCTGGGGATCTCATTCTGAAAATGACAGACAGGGGTCATGTGAGAACAGTAGTTATTTGATAAAATTATTGTGCTTTCGTCGTTTTTTAGTTGTGTTAGGGGCGCGGTGGTAGAGTAGGTAGAGGTGCAGGCTGCAAGCCGAGAGTTCCTCGGTTCGAATCCCACCTGCGGCAACCGCGTTGCATCCTTAGGCAAGACACTTCACCCCTATTGCCTACGTGGGGGCACGATGACGTTGTGTACTACGGCCTACTGTACGTCGATGGTGCACCTGTCTTCAACCAATGCTAACCCTGCCTGTGTGGAGTTCATATGTTGGGGAGCTGACAGTTGGTCGCTGTTGCTCGGTGGTTCTCTCCGGGAACTCCGGCTTCCTCCACCCGTAAAACTGTCGCGGTCATGATTAGCCATTGTGCAGAAATATATGACCTTAACCCTTTACCCAACGTAACGGCCAAAACCGGCCAGCGCTATTCTCAAAAATTGCCAATTAATTTTCACTATTTTTTTCATTTTTTGTCTCAAAAACATAGGTTATGACCCCTCGTTGGAACGAGCTCGTCGAGCTTGTTCCAACGAGGGGTCATAACCTATGTTTTTGAAACAAAAAATGAAAAAAATTAGTTATTCAAGAATTTTTTTTCAAGTGTCGTCTGCTTTTCACGTTAGGTAAAGGGTTAAACACCAATAAATAAATGTAAATAAATAGTTGTGTTAAGCCAAATGTTAAATTCAACCCACCAATCCCCTGCTTATGGTATAACAGTACTAAATATTTTCCCACAGGAGACCATTATAGCATTCGTGTGAAAAAATATGATCGCATCTTTTTAATTTGGGCATTCAAACATCTTTGTCAAGAACAACCCTTCAGACAACTTTTTCTGTCCTCAAAAAGGTTGGGGTGGCCATGCAACAAATAAGAGAGACAAATTTACAAGAAGGAAACTACCGGTCACGGGCATACTTTTTCTGGGAATTCCAAAACATTCCAAACGAACACACACCAATAGTCAATTGTATTTTAGGTCCCCAAATCCATCAAATCTTCCCTTTTTTCAACAATGATGCAAACTTTCAGTACAGTGCTTCAAAGGGTTTTTTTTTAGGGTTGCTTAGTTTCGGTGACTGGATCATTTCCGAATGCAACTTTTCAAGGAGGGTAATATTTAGTATTGTGATACCTCATGGAAAGCTCAATGTACCAATTTGCGTTGATTTGTGAGAGGGTACTTGTCTTCGAGTCATAAACTGCGTTTGAGGTTTATAGGCAGGTTTGGGCGAGTTAACCCCGTGCACATTGATGCTGATATGCCGAAATTTCCAACTACAATTTTTTCCCCATAATGCAGCTAGAAATTTAATCATTGAGCTCTGTCAAACAAGATTGAATTGGTTAAATTTCAAGTTGCATTATGGGGAAAAGTTGCTCGAAGTTTGGATATTTTGACATCAGTGTGGAAGGGGTTAATAAGTAGTGAGCTAAATATTCTGTTGCTTATCAGATACGGGGGGGGGGGGGTGTCTCAGTGGGTATGGCATTGGACTTCAAACCGAAGGGCCCACGGTTCGATCTCCGCCATTGGTAACTGCGTTGTGTCCTTGGGCAAGGCATTTAATGCCGATTGCCCACGTGGTGATCCGGTACCGCTGTGTACTAAGGCTTACTGCACATCGATGGAGCATTTGTCTTCAACCAAAGCTAACCCTGTTTGAGAGGGGTTATTTATTTATTGGTGTTCAAGGTCACACACTTATGCACAATGGCTAATCGTGACCGTGACAGTTTTACGGGTGGAGGAAGCCGGAGTACCCGGAGAGAACCACCGAGCAACGACGAGCAGCTGTCAGCTCCCCATCATCGTAACTCTGAACTCTGCACCGCATCACAGGCAGGGTTAGATTGGTTGAAGACATGCGCACCATCGACGTGCAGTACGCCCCAGTACACAGCGTCATCGTGCCCCCGTGTAGGCAATCGGGGTGAAGTGTCTTGCCCAAGGACACAGCGCGGTTGCCGCAGGTGGGATTCGAACCGAGGACCTCTCGGCTTGCAGCCTGCACCTCTACCTACTGAGCCACCGCGCCCCCGAGAGGGGTTAGTACGTTGGGGAGTTTGACAGTTGCTCGTCGCTGCTCGGTGGCTCTCTCCTTGTACTCCTCCTTCTTCCACCCGTAAAACTGTCCAACACAAGTAGATTGAAAGTGCCGTTAAAACCCAATAAATAAATATCAGATAGAGTTTAACCCTTAACTTAACGGACACAATATCAAAATTTATTATTTTCAATATTATTTTTTCAAGAAATTGCAAATAAACCATATCATGTGACCCCTCGTTGGAACGTGCTCGTCGAGCTCATTCCAATGAGGGGGACACATGATATAGTTTCGTTGAAATATTCTGATAAATACTTGATCAAACACATTTTTCCATAGACGGAGTGAAGTTTGTTTTCTAATATTTAATGTTTTCTTCTTTTCATTCCAAAATAATCTTTTAGCCGCAGTGGGAAACCCGGGAGACAGAGCATTGCTTACCTTTGTGGTACACAAGTGCTACTTTTAAAATCTTGTGTAATAGGAGCTGCCAGCCAAAGCCAAGAGTGAGAGTTTCCTTTGGTGTACAACGTATACGTTTGACTGACCTTGACCCTATGCTCGTGTTGTGGTTTATTATCTAATTATCGCAAATTGTCTTTAAGATATTTCTCCATATCCAACGACTTGATGGATAACGAGTAATATCCCTCAGTAGCTTCTAGGGCTGTAGGTTTTTAAATTTCTTGTTCGGTTTCGGTTTTGGTTTTTCAGGTGGAGTAAAACCTCGGTTCGGTTCAGTTTTCGGTTTGTTGATGAGGCCAAGTAAAATTCAATAAAACTCATTCTTATTTCCGGGGTCATAACTGAATGGTAGTGAAATTGAGTGAAACTCAATGAATTCCCGAAATAAGCTATAATACATGAAGAATCAGGAAGGCCAATATAATAATCACCTAAATATACAGAACTTTTATTGTGCTTGGCCATTTTTCGAGGTCTGACACCTACACGCAACTTGAGGAAAGCTGCAAACACAACTAAACTGAAATGTCGGATATTCACAGAATGTAGCCTTCCCAGAGTAGTGAGAGTACCCAGACACTGCCATTGGCAGTGTCTGGGTACTCTCACTACTCTGGGATGGCTACATTCTGTAAATTTCTGCAGCAAGAGAATATTTAATAAAAAAACGAAAAACCTTAGATTACGGGATGTCGACGGTTTCGGTTTCGGTTTTTTAAAAAAACTAAAAACCTCGGTTCGGTTTCGGTTAACTTACAGCTCTAGTAGCTTCCTAAATGACGTCACGCTTCGGCGCAGCACTTCATCTTCAGTGACAGCTTTACCAGCGGTACAAGAAGTTCGTGCTATTCCAAACCGTTGTGGTGATTCTATGACTGAAGAGTTAGTTAAAAAATAATAATAAAATAATAAAATAAAATAATTATAGATTGTGACTCCGAGGATGATATTGAGCCTTGAACTGGGTAACTTTTCCGAAAAACCTTGTTCATCGATTACCCCAGGTTTTTTTTAGAAGTTTTTTGGGGGATGAGTCGGCGCACTCAATTCCGAATTACTTCTTGTAAATTGACATTTAAAATGTTCTAAAAATTAGCATTAATGAAAAATATGAGAATATTCTCGTTTGTAATATTATAATTATTAAATTCCATCCGTGAGTTCAAGAATTCGTAGATTAAGTTATTGTGGGAAAGGGGGACTATTTTTTATGCTTGAGTGATTTGGCTAGTACAGGCTTGAAACAGTGATCAGCTGATCTTTGTTATTGCTTTGAAACGTACGTTTTTGCAGTCGAATTGGGTTGAATATTGCGCAGTAAAATGTTACGTAGCACAGGGGGAGGCCATCAAAAATTTGCAAGACGTGACGTGGAGGTGGGTGGGTCTCTTGAGTGCGCCAAAAATGTGCATTTCCAGCTTGTACAATTTTTTGAATTTTTTAAAAATATATCAATATATCAGCTAATATATACCATCATTTGTGTTTCAAACCTTAAAGATGATGTTGTACATCACACTCTTAACATAAATACAACATCAGGAGGCTTTATATGTGAGAATATTGGGCTTAAACTGGGAAAATGTCACACGTTAGTAGAGGGTGGGTGTCTTGTTCGAAATGTAGAAAATGTCCAGACAATATTTTGGGAACAATTCAAATGAAAATTTGTTCCCGTATATGTACACCTGCTCTGGCCAAGCCTGATAATGAACAGCTTGTCATTTGTAGATTGGGGCCCACAGCAGCCCACAGAGGTTTTAATTGGTGGTACCAGTTTAACCCTTTACCTAACATGAAAAGCAGACGACACTTGCCAAAAAATGATTGAATAACTAATTTTTTCATTTTTTGTCTCAAAAACACAGGTTATGACCCCTCATTGGAACGAGCTCGACGAGCTCGTTCCAATGAGGGGTCATAACCTATGTTTTTGAGACAAAAAATGAAAAAATAATAAAAATTAATTGGCGATTTTTGAGAATAGCGCTGGCCGATTTTGGCCGTTACGTTTGGGTAAAGGGTTAAAATATTATGAAAACACCCTAAAGATAGCTGTGCCTACTAAGTTTATAAGATTGTTTTGGATTTAAATGGGAAAGTGGGGTGGGTGTCTGAGAGCGGTAGTAGAAAATTTGCACGTAGTGGGTGGGTGGTGTAAAACGGAGCCGAATAAAAAATAGGACGTCACGTCTTGCAAATTTTTAGTGCCCCCCCCCCCCCCCCCTTGCGTAGCATATAAAAAATCTACGCTATTTTAGTGAATATCGGGAATTGTCTCATGTGCAAGTGCTCGTGATAAATAAAACTTTCATGTCCACACTCATGAGATAATTCCCGACATTCACTGAAGTAGCGTAGATACTCTCTATTCATACCATGATTACCTATTCTACTATATATAAAAAGCCTATCACATAAAATTTTAGCTTTTTACACTCCAACTGTGGTGAACACGTCAGCAATGGGATTTCAGTAGTTAAAATTTACACCTACAGTAGAACTGCATCCAAGCTGACCTTTGGTGACGTCGACCTGAATGCGAACTTGTCTAAATTTATCGCACGTCGCCTCACGAAGAGTGAAATGAAAGCGACAATTATTTATTGCGTATTTAAATGAGTTTACCCCATAAGACACTAAAACTTAACAAACATGCATTGTCTAATAAAGCACCCATAACTCGAAATCGCATGTTATTATGCTATTAAAATGAAAAAGGCCCCGTTTCATTTTCCATTTCGCTTCGGCGATAAAATTGACAGCGTAAGTACCGCCCACCGATGCTCGTGTAAACAAAAACAGATTCGCTCGTATGTACGTCTGGTACTCAGTAAAATCAAGAAAAAATAATGGCGACTCTTAATAATCTGACGATCATGGTATAAATAAAATATACCCAAAGTAGCTTGGTGTACCAAATGTTCACCACTCGTGATGAAGTGGTGTTAACCGCGCGCCAAAGGCTCGCGGTTAACACCACTTCACCACTCGTGCTGAACATATGGTACACCAAGCTACTATGGGTATATATTCTATATATATCTCATCCTTTCCAAATACATATCATTCCTGTTTCAAACGATTCTCAAGTGACGTCACTGACGTGCGAACGTTTTCGAGACGACAATTTTACAAACCGCGAGTAAAAACTAAGAGGGATTTTGAGCTGAACATTCCGGACAAACATCCAATTTTTGCTGTTTTTGTGGACATATTTTCAATTTTGAAATATTAACTGTCATATTATAAACAAATTATTACTACAGTCAATAAATATGACGTACTGTGTCTTGTTTGACGTGGTCTCGTCAACTCGACCCAAATCAATTCACTGTTGTCATAAATAGGGATTATTATGACAGTAAAGTGATATGGTTTGTCGAATTCTGTCGAATTGAAGAGGTTAGATCGCCGGATCATACGAGCCGACGAAGGCGTAGAGTGTGATCCGGATGTCTGTCCCCGTCAACGAGACGGAATGCTTCAAACCAGATCACTTTCCTGTCATAACGATCTGTTTATTATATGGCGTTATGGAAATTCACCATTCACACGAGAAATCAATATAAAATGGGTTATGAACAATATTAGAAATTCGCGTTATTCGATAGTGCTTATTTACACAAATGAAGCGTACCTAGAAATGGTAGATAACCTGGGCGGACCCGATTGACGTTTTCCAGTGCCGGCCTCGTTCTGAGACCAACCATCTGATACGGAATCGGAAAACCACTCAGTGTGATCAGGCGACCGGGATTCGATAAGTGAAAAACACAGCGTATCATTGATAGAAATATAATAATTTTTTATCTCATCTCAGAATCAATTACCACACTAAAATCAGTTGGGTTAAAAATTAACCCAAATCAACTGGGTTGAGTGAATATGAACCGAATTGGGTTCATATTCACTCAACCCAGTTGATTTCGTTTAATTTTAAACCCAAGTAATTTTAGAGTGCATGTTTCAGCTAGCTCGTTCCAAAGGGGGTGGAGGTCATAAGCTACATTTTTCCCTGGGAGTGAAGCAGTCCTTGTTTACCACAGTTTGATGGTTGGTAAAAAAAGACCCCGGTCGACAATTCTTGGGTGACAGTCCTATAACATGGGTATAAATGATTGACTCAACTTGACTTTATCTCCATGTTGCGGTCACCATTAGCCATTGTGCAGAAATATGTGATATTAAACACCAATCAATCAATCAATAATGGCTGACCGAACTGATAGATACCAAAGATATTTCACACCCACACACCAGAAAACAATACTTCGAGACTCGCGATGTGATCGGAGAATAAACAAATTATTGCAACAGTCAATAAATATGACGTACGGTGTGCTGTATGGCGCAGTCTCGTCAACTCGACGAAATATGACAACCCAGATCAACTAGCTGTTGTAATTAATCGCATCTCTGAAGCAAACGACTTACCATTTTTCAGCTCGCTCGTTCCAGTGGGGGGAGGGGCATAAGCTATGTTTTCCTGGAAGTGAAGCGGTCCTTATTAGAGATGAAACGGTTAACTGATTAATCGATTAACCAATGATCGATGTCTTGATCGATCAAAAAGGTAATTGATATTGATTAACCGTTACCTTTGAACTATTCAATTCTTGGTGTTAACAAAGGAACAAACTTGTTCCAAAACAGGCAAACATTGTTACACAGACTCTCATCAATTATATGAGACAGAGTGAAGCATGCGATTTAAGTGCTGACATACTTGTTCACTCGCATGATCATTATACTGTATCAGAAGCTGGAAATGCTCATTCTTAACCCTTTACCCAATATGGGCAGCAGACGATACTTGCAAAATAAATTCTTGAATAACTAAATAATTTTAATTTTTTCTCAAAAACATTGCTTGTGACCACTCATCGGAACGAGCTCGTTCCAATGAGGGGTCATAAGCTATGTTTTTGAGACAAAAATTTAAAACATAATACAATTTTAATGGAGATTTTTGTATATAGCGCTGGCTGGTTTTGTCCGTTACGTTGGGCAAAGGGTTAATGCTGTAAGTCACCAACGGTACGACAGTTATTCGGTTATCTATTAGGGGTAGTGATTAATCAATTATTAATTCATGTCGGGATAGCGGTGGCTCAGTAGGTAGAGATGCAGGCTGCTTGCCGAGAGGTCCTCGGTTCGAATACCACCTGTGGCAACTGCATTTTGTTCTTGGGTAAGACACTTAATCCCAATTGCCCACAGGGGGCACGGTGGCGTTGTGTACTTATGCGTACAGCACATCGACGGTGCACTTGTCTTCAACCAATGCTAACCCTGCTTGTTTGGAGTTAGTACGTTTGGGAGTGTGACAGTTGCTCGCCGTTGCTCGGTGGTTCTCTCCGGGTAATTTGGCTTCCTCCACCCATAAAACTGTCCGACACGAAGTCATCCTGGCTTTCGAAAGTGTCGTTAAACCCCAATAAATAAATACATAAATTAATTTATGGGATGAATCGATTTAACCGTTTCAACTTAGAGGTCAACGATCCTCTGAAATGGGTATAAACGTTTGAGTAAACATGGACTATATCTCCATGTAGCGGTCAACATTAGCCGTTGTGCAGAAATGTATGACCTTGAACTCCAATAAATAAATAAAATAAGCTGTGTTCTGAGGCAAAAAATTAAACCATCAAGAAATTTCCTTTACTAACACGAAAGGCAGACAAAACTTCTTTTCATTTTTTGTGTCAAAAACATATCTTATGACCCCTCATTGGAACGAGCTCAACGAGCTCGTTTCAATGAGGAGTCATAAGCTACGTTTTTGAGACAAAAAACTGAAAAAATAATGAAAATTGGATGGTGATTTTTGTGAATAGCGCTGGTCGGTTTTGGCCGTTACGTTGGGTAAATATTTATTATTTATTTATTGGTGTTTAAGGTCACATGCTGCAAGCCGAGAGGTCCTCGGTTCGAATCCCACCTGCGGCAACCCCGTTGTGTCCTTGGGCAAGACACTTCACCCCCCATTGCCCATGTGGGGGCACGATGACGCCGTGTACTAAGGCGTACTGTGCGTCGATGGTACGCATGTCTTCAACCAATCTAACCCTGCCTGTGCTGCAGTGCGGAGTTACGATGTTGGGGAGCTGGCAGCTGCTCGTCGTTGCTCGGTGGTTCTCTCCGGGTACTCCGGCTTCCTCCACCCGTAAAACTGTCACGGTCATGATTAGCCATTGTGCATAAATATATGACCTTAAACATCACTAAATAAATAAATATCAAGGTCAAATACTTATGCACAATGGCTAATCATGACCGTGACAGTTTTTCGTGTGGACGAAGCCGGAGTACCCGGAGAGAACCACCGAGCAACGACGAGAAGCTGCCAGTTCCCCAACATCGTAACTCCGCACTGCAGCACAGGAAGGGTTAGATTGGTTGAAGACATGAGTACCATCGACGTGCAGTACGCCTTAGTGCACGGCATCATCGTGCCCCCATGTGGGCAATCGGGATTAAGTGCCTTGCCCAAGGACACAACGCGGGAGTTCGAATTGATCGCTCAGACGGTCACCCATCCAATGATTAACCGGGCTCGACGTTGCTTAACTTCGGTGATCTGACGAGAACCGGTTACCGCAACTCTTCCACGACCCCTACGTTGCGTAAAGGGTTAATGGCATGAGTGCTGAAAGTGCTCGCATTTCTGAAGACATTATTAGCTGCATTGATAGTATGTATATGATCATAGTGTGTAACATGATGAAAATAGACTGTATTTGATGTGAATACTTGGAAATTATTACCTGGTCAGGTCCATATCGGCCGAGATATCAGCCCGAAGTAGTTTCATATCAACCTGAGACCGAAGGTTGAAGGCTGATGTGCATTTACCGAGGGCTGATATATCTCGATAAATATATATACAGTCACCTCAGAGTGTTGACAGCAAGCACCTATGGTTCCTGGAAGTATGCTTCCGTATTCGTACCAGAACTGATAACAAAATAATATTTCACGAGAACAACTCGTGACCAAATGTACTTGACATATCCAAACACTTTACAATGCAGCTGCAGTACTGCATTTTGGGAAAGACCAACACTGTTTGCAATTTGTTATTGCAGAAGGATTCCATAGCCGACAGACATGAGTATGCCATGCGATATCACGAATTTTTATATGGAGGAAATAAAGTCACCAGAAAAAAGTAGGGATCTGCGAATCACAAATTTCTTTTCGAATCGAATCTCGAATCGCATCGTGTCTCTGATATCGACATCGAATCGAATCCCGAATCGAATCCTAATAGACAAGTTATTTCATATTGCATCAAACGGAAGTTACGGAACACTGTGATGACCCTTACGCGACGGAGTGAACACCTTAAACACCAATAACTAAATATTCTCTGTAGCACCGTCGCTGAAACAGCTAGGCCTATTGTCCATAGTTTTAGTTTTTGAAGGTCTAACTTGTTACTATTCACGTTCTTAAGAACGTGAATAGTAACAAGTTAAGCCTTCAAAAACCAAAACTATGGATAATGTTCTGGGCCAAATTCACACCTTACCTAACAATTAAACATTGTCAATTACTCAAATAAATAGGAACTGAGCCTACATGAATGAATTTTCTAATGACAGTTTAATCCTATTTTTGTTGGAAATGTAACAAATTGAAGTTAGCACGAGAGATTCGAAAAAATCGAATCCTGAGACTGATTCGGGAGCGATCTCGAAGCATACGTATGGTATCGATATCGAATCGAATCTCGAATATTCGCAGGACCCTAAAAAAAGTTACAGAAAAAAATCATAGAAAAAAAGACACAAGAAAAAGTCTCTTAAACTGTAAATTGTAGCCATCATCACACAAGAAAAATATCACAAGGCTTTGGTTCACACATGGCTTCCAAAACAGAAATGGAAAAAATCACATGCTTGTTTCACACAGCTGATGTTGGCTTCTTTTCAAATTTGTGGATATTAATAAAGATAAAAGTAATGGCCTCATTATCAGGGACAAATCTACAGCATATAAATTGTGTCAACTTGGACCACCAAGCATTATAGACAAGGAAGTTATTACCAGCAATAAGGGTGGTTCCAAAATTTGCTTTGGGGGGGGGGGGGGGTTGTGTATACCAAGCCTCCAACAACATGCAAAATTAAAATGTGGTGGTAATGTACCAAACGATCAAGTGTCAAATACAAAGGGAGCCTAGTGACTGGTCTTGACCGGGAAAATCCACAACGAGGCCAACCGTATAATCCAGATACATCTCAAGTTAGTCTTGCCAAAGTTCGCTAGTCAATGAAAGCAAAGCTTCTAACACCAGGGGCAAGCCAGACCAGACCTTTGCTGAAGATGTGAGTCAGTGTGATGATGATGTGTGTGCTCTACTGCCATGTCGTCCGCTGAGTTTCAATGTGTTCTATGTGCCAGTAGGCACATAGAACACCTTGGAACTCAGGGGACGATGTGCAGAGACATGCAAACGTACCCCATGCAACCAACGACACACCTGCCCCTCGCCATCTCCAGAATCTTGGTGAACTTCCTGCAGAATTCACTCAAACCCTTGCCCACTATCCTTCCAACTTTCTAATCTGTGACAATGGTGCCAATCAGAACAACCGTATCCTTGTCTTTGGAACAAATGACAATCTTCAGCTCCTGGCTGCTGCTGATACACTGTACATGGTGATTCTACCACAGCACCCAAACAACCCGGCGTCGGATCCAACAGTTCGGGTCAGCTACACACTACAATGCAAACGGAGACTTTCGCTTGTTTTGTGGCATGATAGATACACTAGCATTTATGTCTTTGGATAATGTTCAGGAGGTATGACCTATCTCAAGTCCATCGTTCCTCAAGACCCTTCCGAGGCATGTTTCCACCTCAACTTTGGAATGTAACCACCATGAATAATAACCCACGCACCAATAACATCTGTGAAGGGTGGAGCAATAAGTTCTTCAACTTTGTTGGACACTATCATCCTTCTATATGGCGTGTAAAAGAGTGGTTGCAACTGGAGGCTGCAACTGTGCAGACAGTTATCAGCCAAAATGTTGTAGGAACCCAACCTCAACGATGAGCTCAGCAACGCTATATTCAAATGCAACAACGGCTGCAGAACTTGTGCAATGATTTGCTTCAAGGTCAGAAGGCAGTATCAGATTTTTCTCCGTGGAGTTGGTTGTAATGTCCACCTGAACCACCACCAATAATATAGACTCAATTTTGTAATAAAAATGAACCGAGTATGCAATACAAATGAACTGAGATATACTTAGATGCTTATGTGAGAGACATGTGGGGACGCGGTGGCTCAGTAGGTAGAGGTGCAGGCTGTAAGTCGATAGGTCCTCGGTTCGAATCCCACCTGCGCAACCGCGTTGTGTCCTTGGGCAAAACACTACACTCACACGTAGGGGTACGGTGGTGTTGTGTACTAAGGCGTACTGCACGTCAACCCTGCTTGTGTGGAGTTAGTATGTTGGGGAGCTGACAGTTCGTCCCCTGAGTTCCAATGTGTTCTATGTGCCTACTGGCACATAGAACACATTGAAACTCATTGGGAGAGTTGCTCGATGGTTCTCTCCAGGTACTCTGGCTTCCTCCACCCGTAAAACTGTAGTGGTTATGATTAGCCATTGTGATGAAATATGTGACCTTAAACACCAATGAATTTTTTAAATAAAAAATAATAATAAATAAATAAATAAATATGTGTGACATGCACGTTTGATGAATAAAAAATTTACATCGTGACATTTTTTCTTATGACTTTTTTACTACCCAAAATTGTGTGTGTGTGTGGGGGGGGGGGGGGGGGGGGGGTCTGTGACTTTTTCCTATGACTTTCGTTCTTTCTACCGAATTGTCATCGAAAAACAATTATAAGAAATTCAGACAAGTGTCATGATATTTTGCAATTAATACTGCAGCTGAACAGTCTCCATATAATAATAGGGTGTTGTGTGAAGGCGATCTCTCATTATCTGATTTTAAGCGGCATTGCATTTCGATGCACTTTCGGCCCCGATGAGCTTGGCCGAAATGTAAACAAATACAAAACAAAACAAAGCTGATAATTTTGGAATTTACCCACACGCAGCTCTGCCGCTGTGTTTGGAAGAATTTTGATTTCCCAGCTTTGTTCATGGATATCTGAAGCACATTTGGCCACGAGTTGTTCTGGAATATAGTTTTATTATCAGTTCTGGTACGAATACGGTAGCAGACTTACAGGAACTATTGGTGCCTGTTATCAACACTGTGAGTTGATTGTATATATTTTTTCGTATTCTTTACATCATACCATTCATTTTGATGCATAATTTGTGCATATTTATTTTATATTCATGGAATATCAGACTTGGGGATTTCAAAGTTGTCTATTTTCCTTACTAAGAAACACCTTAAGGGCCTATATAAGTAATGGAATTTTGTTTATTTTGAAATTCTCACATCTCATATTCCTTAAATGCAGATTAAATATACACAAATTATACATCAAAATGAAGGTTGGAATATAGAGAACACGAAACACATGTGTAATCAACTCATGGAGTCGACTGTAGGCACCACTGGTTCCTGGAAGTCTGCTACCGTATTCGCACCAGAACTGATAATAAAATAATATTTCATCAGAACAACTTGTGGCCAAATGTGCTTCATATATCCAAGAACAAAGCTAGGCATTCAAAACACATTCGAATACAGCGATGGGACTGCATTTTGGAAAAGGACAACACTGTCTGCATTTTTTTATTGAAGATGGTTTCCATGCTCGACAGACATGCGCAAATCACTCGTTACCACGAATTTCCATCGAAAAACAAAATCGTAATTCTAAGAAATTTCAACAGGTATCATGATACCTTGCATTGAATATGGCAACTGTGCAATCTCAATCTAATTACAGTATACTGTATGAAGGCGATCTCTTTCATTATTTGATTTTAGACGACGTTGTTTTTACATGCTTTTTCTGTCCGAAGACGTCGACCGGAAATCGAAAGTACACTCACACGTAAACAAAAGCAAAGGCTTTGGAATTTTCCCCAATGCAGCTCTGTCGCCGTGTTTTGAAGAATTTTTATCCCCTAGCTTTGTTCTTGGATATGTAAAGCACATTTGGCCACAAGTTGTTTTCGTGAAATATTATTAAATTATCCGTTCTGGTGCGAATACGGCAGCAGACTTCCAGGAACCAGTGGTGCCTACAGTCGACTCTATGAGTTGATTACATATGTGTTTCGTGTTCTATACATCCCAGCCTTCATGTTGATGTACATTTTGTGTATATTTAATTTGAATTGAAGGAATATCAGAGGTGAGAATTTTAAAAATAAACAAAATTTCATTACTTATATAGGCCCTTAATCGCAAATAAAACAAACTTCCCTTTTATTTACGATCATATATTCGATCGGTATATAATTCCAGTCCTAACGGTATTCGTGCAAAACTTGCGTTCAAGCTGATTTCGTTGTCCAAATGACGGTTTGTTTTGACAAGGTTACATCCAAATATGTGGATGTTTCACGATGGATAGGGCGCAGCTGTATAAGGGACATAACTCTTTTTCTCAATTCACTGATTACTGTCCATTTGGTTGAACCCGACGAGATCAGCACAAATATTTTTAACTTTGTCCACCGCGAGAATAATTAAATTAGTACTTTCCAAAATTATTCCACATAATAGCAATTCATCACAAAAGGGAATTGTATTTCACGATTTAATCATTATTACAAACATTGATGGTGACACACTGAAGCAATAAAACGTCTCCAAGAATCAACAAGTAACAGCATTGTAGTTGGACACACGCGGAGATTCAGCATGCAGTCAGCCATAAATGTTTGAGGTTTTGACAGGATAACTGGCTGAAAAAGAAGTCGAGCTTCCCACGCTTCATACGTGTTTTAAGGTGCTAAAAAAGTAAGGGAAATTTGTTTACCTTGACATTCCCACCTCTGATATTCCATAAATTCAAATTAAATATACACATATTACACATCAAAGTGAAGGTTGTGATGTGTAGAATGCGAAACATATGTGCGATCAACTCATAGAGTTGACCGTAAACACCAAAGGTTCCTGGAAGTTTGCTATTGTATTCGTACCAGAGCTGATAACAAAATAATATTTCAGGAGAAATAACTCGGTAGTCAAATGTGCTTGCAAGGTATCTCTTTGATTTCCTAGAATTATGCGATTGTTTTGTCGATGCAAATTCATAGCACCGCGTTTTATGCGCATGTACATCGGTCATGGAAGACATCTTCAAAAAAAAGTACAGACAGTGTTGTCCTTTCTCCAAATGCTGTCCTGTCGCTGCATCGTAAATTGTTTTGAATGCCTTGCTTTTGTTCTTGGATATCTGAAGTACATTTGGTCATGAGTTGTTATCCAGGAATATCATCGTATTATCAGTTCTGCTACGAATACGGTAGCAGACTTCCAGGAATCATTGATGTCTGTGGTCAACCCTGTGAGTTGATTGTATATATTTTTCGTGTTCTATACATCACAACCTACATTGTGATGTATAATTTGTCTATATTTAATTTGAATTTATGGAATATCGGGAGGTGGGAATTTCCAAGTAAACAAATATCCCTTACTACTATAGCACCTTAATTGTGCAGATGAATGGCTGGGGTGTTTTGAATAAATGGCTTCTGAGTTAATATGAGTTGAGCAAGACATTTGTTCAGATGTTCTTTGTGTGAATGTCAAAAGAAACATCAATATGTTTCGGTTTGTTCATTTGCCCGTTTTCCGCATGCGCAAAAGTGCACAGCATTGCGAACTTTCGACCCACGGACAGCAGCATGAAAGAAGGTACAGAGGTAAGTGTAATATTAGAAGTTTAAATTAAGGTGCTATATAAGTAAGAGAAATTTGTTCACTTTGAAATTCCCACCTCTGATGTTCCATAAATGCAAATTTAATACACACACATTATACATCAAAATGAAGGTTGTGATGAAGAGAACACGCAAAATATATGCTATCATCTCACGGGGTTGGCAGAAGGCACCAATGGTTCTTGGAAGTCTGCTACCGTATTCGTACCAGAACTAATAACAAAATAATATTTCAGCAGAACAACTCGTGTCTAAATGTGCTTCATATATCCAAGAACAAAACTACGAAATCAAAATTCTTCAACACGCAACGACAGAGGTGCGAGGGTTTAATTCCAAAACTCTCGGCTTTGTTTTCGTTGTCTGTTTGTTTACATTTTGATCAACTTTTAAATTGCAAATGTCACTAACAACAGAACTAAAAATTCATATTTGGAACACTTAAATTACTGGAACCAAAATTGATCCGAACCATGTATCTACAGCGCTTTACCGACAAATGAACTTTGAGGTGCTTTTTGAATTATTTAAAACACATTTTTAATCTCCACTCTGAAAGATGTTTTTAGTATCAATTTTAAGATATGTAACCTTAAGAATGCATGCTTTGGATTCACTGGATCATTACACTTTTAATTTGTTCTGTTTACCATCAACTGAACAATGATTGCCCATCTACTGTTAGAGACACACTAATTAGTGTATTTATCCTTGACCAGTCAGCTGTATCGAGTATTGCCATTTTCATATGAAGGTTCGACATTGTATAACTCTTGTCAGTGTTGGCTGTTTGGATTGAGCAATCAATGTCAACAAACATTTAGGCATTTCTGATCCAAATACATCAGTCAAGGTGTTTTGCACATTTTGCATGTGCCATTTTTCTCTTAAGGTGTCACATCTTGGTGTCATTACTGGAAAAAAAATTTGGAATGAACATTAAAAACATATTTTAATTAATTTTAAAGGCAACTCAGAGTTCATTTCTCGGTAAAGTGCTAAAGATATATGTTTTGGATTAATTTTGGTTTCATTAATTTAAGGGCCTATATAAGTAATGGAATTTAGTTTATTTTGAAATTCTCACCTCTCATATTCCTTAAATTCAGATTAAATATACACAAATTATACATCAGAATGAAGGTTGAGATGTATAGAACACGAAACACATATGTAATCAACTCGTAGAGTCGACTGTTGGCACCACTGGTTCCTGGAAGTCTGCTACCGTATTTGCACCAGGACTGATAATAAAATAATATTTCATCAGAACAACTTGTGGCCAAATGTGCTTCATATATCCAAGAACACAGCTAGGCATTCAAAACACTTTCGAATACAGCGATAGGACTGCAATTTGGAAAAGGACAACACTGTCTGCATTTTTTATTGAAGATGGTTTCCATGCTCGACAGACATGCGCAAATCACTCGTTACCACGAATTTCCATCAAAAAACAAAATCGTAATTCTAAGAAATTTCAACAGGTATCATGATACCTTGCATTGAATATGGCAATTGTGCAATCTCTATCTAATAACAGTATACTGTATGAGGGCGATCTTTTTCATTATTTGATTTTAGAAGGCGTTGTTTTTACCTGCTTTTTCTGTCCGATGACGTCGGCCGGAAATCGAAAGTATACTCATACGTAAACAAAAGCAAAGGCGTTGGAATTTTCCCCAATGTAGCTCTGTCGCCGTGTTTTGAAGAATTTTTATCCCCTAGCTTTGTTCTTGGATATGTAAAGCACATTTGGCCACAAGTTGTTTTCGTGAAATATTATGAAATGATCAGTTCTGGTGCGAATACGGCAGCAGACTTCCAGGAACCAGTGGTGCCTACAGTCGACTCTATGAGTTGATTACACATGTGTTTCATGTTCTATACATCTCAACCTTCATTTTGATGTACATTTTGTGTATATTTAATTTGAATTGAAGGAATATCGGAGGTGAGAATTTTCAAAATAAACAAAATTTCATTACTTATATTGGCCCTTAAGAGTGCCGTGTGTGAATTTTCCGTTCTGTTGTTAGTGCGATCTACATTTTAAAAGTTGATTTTCGGCAATAAAATTACTTTTTAGTTTAAAACTTCAGCACTCAAAATATTCTTTAGATCGAAAATCACGGTCATGATTAGCCATTGTGCATATGTATGTGACCTTAAACAATAATAAATAAATAAATAATTGTACGAAAATCGTTTAATTTACTTGTTTTGGAATTCTTCTGTTTTTGTCCATTTGGGGAAATTCACCAGATCCTATAGACCTTAAAGGGACAATAAGTCGTGAATTTGGAAAAGTAGGTTAACCATTTTACTAGAGATCGGAAATATATCGAAAAACCGCACCGATGCCGATATGATAGGGATCATTGAAAGAAGAACCGAACCGAACCAATTGTTGAACACCGACACCGTCTGAATTTTCAAATTTTCCTACATTAGCTATTTATAAGTCCCTGTTAAGGCTTGATAACATTTGAAAGGTTCATTTTTACGAAAGAAGTGACTGATTTTTTTTTCAATATTGTTAACCCTCGATGGACTGGGCAAATGTCCTAAATTCCCACTAGACTACAACCTGCATGTGTCCAATTGCTTAGCAGTGATTTCTAGTCAAGTCTTGGTAGCCAATACCTGACTAGAAATCACTGCCCATGTGTTTTGTCTATTGTCAGCAAGACCTCCTAATGATGACATAGTCAGGGGACATGCTCGGAGATCGCAAAAGCCTGAAATAGGCCTTCAAACATTAAGGTGCGTTTCGAACAAGTCACAGAATTTCTGTAGATCTGATTTGTGGTCGTAAAAATGTCACTGTTGAGCTCATTGGCAGTGTCATTTATAGCATTGAGATGGAATGATACTACAACAACTTGTTCTGTTTTCCCGACCTGAATTCCTCGTTGGTACTATCAGCAAATCTCAGTTAAGTCAGATACCAAATACCGAACCGATAGTGAGGTATACGCCCTAAAAATACCGAAACCGATACCGAACTCAAATTTCCAATTTCAGTTTTGTAAACCCTCGGTGGACTGGGCAACTGGCCTGAATTCCCTCTAGACTACAACCTGCATTTGTCAAACTGCTTAGCAGTGATTTCCAGTCAAGTCACCTGACTAGAAATCACTGTCCATGTGTTTTCTCTATTGTCGGCAGGACTTCCTGAAGATGGCATGGTCAGGGTACATGCTCCGAGATCGCAAAAGCCTGAAATAGGCCTTCAAACATTAAGGTGCGTTTAGAACAAGTCACATCATTTCTGTAGATTTGATTTGTGGTCGTAAAAATGCCACTGTTGAACTCATTGGCAGTGTCATTTATAGTATTGTGGTAGAATGATACTACAACAACTTATTCTGTTTTTCCTCATGTGAATTCCTCTGTGGTACTATCGGAAAATATCGAGCAGGCCAGATAGCGAATTTCGAACCGATACCGAGGTAGACCCCCTTAAAAATACCGAAACCGATACCCGAACTCAAAATTCCAATACCACCCATCTCTAAATTTTACAAAATCATGATTTTCATTGTGCAAAAGTACCCTTGGGTTTCATATATCATTGTTATGAAAAAGTTTATATCGATTAAATACACTGTTTTCTCGCCACGATATAGCCTTAGCTACTGGTGTGGCGTTAAGCACCAATAAATAAATAAATCGATTAAATAAATTTATCTGAAGGTGAGAATTTACTGGCTTTTTCTAAAAATAGCAGGCGGTATTCTTTTCATCCCAATCTAGTTACTAGGTCAGTGACAGGCGTTTTCAGGACGGCGCAAAGTTCAATGTAATTTTCCATATTCGTCGAAATTAGCCTTGTCAGAAATACAAAGGTGAAGTTTGTGTACAAGTGTTCTATTTTTAGCGTATACGTCCATGCAGTTTGATTTCGGGTTTCCGTTATCGGTACACCTGCTGTGGGTTTTACTGTAAGCACAACTAAGCTTTACTCAAAATAATACAAAAATGTTGCTCTAATAATATCCAATTGTTGCTAAAATAATGCACAGTTGTCCGTGGCGGTCAGTCATTCGGCCAGCAGCGAGGGTAAAATTATTTCCACGTGTATTCAGAAATTATGTCACGCTATTGTGTTTACTTCCGATAACTTTCGGTCAGCTTCGTTTATTTCCTCTCAATGTCGTGTCAACTGAAAATTTGTATTTGTTAAAAGTTTTTCTTTAATTGCAGATTTACGCAATCCCTTGTTGCTTCCATTGTCTTACACTTGCATACAGCGTTTTTTACATGCTCTCCCATGTGCAATCAAAATCTGAGAGTGGATTTTTTTTCAGATTGTCGATTTATTGTCCCTTTAAATGAGATTCAGACAAGCCTTTTCATAAAGAAAAGATCTGCAATAATGTGGCATATTGGAGGATTGTTTGAGTTCGTGATACTAACATTCCAATAGACCTAACTGCATCTCAGAATATACACGAACATATATTGGAGTAGTAACCCTTTTAAACTCTAGTGGTATATTCCATGCCAGTTCAATGGCAGCAATTAGAAGAGTCCACATTCATTATTTGGGGTAGACCAATCAATATTTTCAACGTGCAGCCTCGGGGCTGCACGTTGAAAATATTGATTGGTCTACCCCACACATTTACTGAACAGCCATCCTATATAATGACGTTATGAAGTATCATGTTCCTGGTCGGAAAAGCGGATGCTCGGGTTTAAAGGGTTAAGTGGCCCAAGAAGGGGTGTCTCAACTGGCCATCGGCTCACGAATGTGTACATAAATTTATTTATAATCTATGGTGTAATATAGATTATGTAAAATATAAATCACAAGTGTTTTATACAGTTTTATGTGTTTGTGTAAATTATGTTATATTCATTTAATACGTTGTCTAATACAAGCGAAACCAAGATTTCATTTTCTGTTGCAGATTCTTTCTGAAATGTTAGATAGCGAATTTTCTGAACGACTTTTTATGCCCCCGAAAAAAGTTTCGGGGGCATATTGAGTTTGTCATTTCCGTCTGTCTGTCCGTCCGTCAGGAAGATTTTCGTGTCCGCTCCATAATTCTGAGATGCTTCATTCGACTTTATTGAAACTTAGCATACATGTTGCTTGTGGGGAGACGATGTGTCGCACACAAATTGTTTTTTCGATGGCGGTCAAGGTCACAGATGAAGGTCATAGTTCGGGGGCATCCGTAGCCGGGCGGTCAGTGTTTGTCTTGTTTCTTTATAAAAGGTTCTTTCATTGTCCAAATTGATACACACTTCGATCATACTTCCCTCACAGAGTTACAGTGGTAGCCCACGGAAAAATAGTCAGTACTGTTTTACCATAGTCCCACATTATACTCACTTTTCGTCAGCCTATTAAACTACGGATATTATTAGAAAGACTTCAGTGTGTGGGAAGTTGAAATTGTCTACACTCTAAAATCAGGTTAAAAAGCAACCCCAAATTAACTGAGTTGAGTGAATATGAACCCAATTGGGTTCATATTCACTCAACTCAATTGATTTGGGTTGATTTTTAACCCAATTGATTTTAGAGTGCATGTGCCGCATGTTCTTCGTTTTTGTTGTTCAGATTAATCTACAGGTGAGATAGAAGTCGACGTATGTTTACTTCCAGAATAAGGCACCTTGGGGGGGGGGGGGGGTGGATAACCCGGAATGGGGTTGCATTTATCACCCTGTGACTAGTCAGAACTATAAAAAAAAACTGTTTATGGTCACCCTAATCATGACTGTATTTTGTGCAGGAAGTAACCCTATGTGATTGGGAGCACGGTGGCTCAGTGGTGACCGCATTGGACTTCAAACCTTAAGGTCCATGGTTCGATCCCCGCCAGGGGTAATTGTGTTGTGTCCTTGAACAGGCACTTCAACCCGATTGCCCACACGGGGCACGGTGGCGCAGTGTACTAAGGCGAACTGCACGTCGATGGTTCACTTGTCTTCAACCAATGCTAACCCTACCTGTGTGGAGATAGTACGTTGGGGAGTCTGACAGTTGCTTGCCGTTGTTCGGTCACTTTTTCGAATACCTACAAAGAATGAAATTATATAAATGACAAAATGAGGATCTTCATATGGCCCTCAAATGTCGTCTGCAAATGGCCGGCGGATTTTATTCCAATTCAATCAGCAACTTTTGTTACTAGTAATTGTTGAGCCATATAAGGCCCCCCTGAATCCCCGGGGGTACTCAGTTTCTCACTGGGCCCATTTACCAAATTAGAGTTATTAACCCTTTACCCAACGCATGATATCAAAATTTATTATTTTAAATATTGCTTTTTTCAATTTGTTTTTAACAATTTCTACAAATCACTATCACGTGACCCCCTCATTGGAACGACTCGTCGAGTTCGTTTCAATGGGGGTCACATGGTATGGTTTTGTTGAAATGTTTTGAAGAATTCTTTTAACGATTAATTTGTAAATTCCCGATTACCCACGTAGGGGCGCGGTGACGCTTTGTACTAAGGCGTACTGCACGTCGATAGTGCGTTGGGAGGGGGGGGGGGGGGCTGACAGTTGTTCGCCCGTTGCTCGGCGGTTCTCTCCGGGTACTCTGGTTTTCCTCCACCCGTAAAACTGTCCGGCACTAGGTGACCCTGGCTGTCGAAAGTGTCGTCAAGCTTCAGTAAGTAAATAAATAAACATTAATTTGTAAATTACTTAGGTGAATGCGGCCGATTCGTTAGGTACAGGGTTATCCTTAAGATTGTGTATGTACAAAGTAACAAATTCATACAATGTTGTAATATTTTTGCTCAGACCATTTTTTACGATTGTTTATGTTTCATATTTATCTTCTTTTTTGACAACGTCACTGAAATAAACTATATTGTGGACACCGTACTGCTTATCCTTTCAGCGAATCGAAATATTCGCACCATTCCTATATGTTATGGGGGCCATATCGGATATACTAGAATTCTGGTTGTAGAAAGAAATCCCCTGCCTATAGGCAATAATAATGCACCGGAAAAATGAATCAATGAATCCACTGGAAATTCGTGTCTTGAGTTATTGCTCGGACAAGCAAAAATCACAAAAAACAAAGACAGCTATCATAGCGGCCATATTATAAGTTACAAGGCGTTTAGTTGGTAGATAGAGTTCATATACGACGAAGAGAAGAAAATATTAGGTGAGGCGACACGCCCTGTAACGTATTTATTATGCACGGCATGCTAAAATGTCATTGGGGAAGTTAACTCAACGAATAGTTAAATGATGCGCACTTCGCGAATAATGTAAACAAAGCAGACGATGTTTACATACACAACAAGGGGAGTAATTTTGCTTCCGCATTCTAATAAATCACTCGTGACTTGTTCTATAACCGCCAATGTTTTGGGCTGGTTTGGCATTTTATTATAACAGTTTCATTCAATCGAATGCAATGTTTATACGACGGGGCTATTTTATATGGTGGGTCTTTTGTACGACTGCGCTGCAGCATGTACGTGCATGTAAATTAAAAGCTGAGGCGTGTGGATATAATGATAAAACAAAATGGCTGACGGGCACCTAATATTAAATTAATATTGGGTGCTTTTCAGCCACCCTGAACCTAATATTGCGGTGTCTATGTCTCTTAGTAACTTCATTTGACTGGATAAACAAATTTACTAGCATAATAATAGATATGACAGAGTGCTGGCTGTCGAAGGAAATCGTCATACTGTCAACTGTAATGTGTCAGAGGATCTTTTGATCATTCACTTTTCAAGTTATTGCTTGAACATGCGAAAATAATGAAGAAATCTAAGATGTCGACCATATTGGATATGCCAGAATGCTGGGGCCAATACTATGAAACCTTTACAATTGTATTTTCTAGAACAGTATTTTCTAGTTATGACTTTAAATAGGTTGAGATGAACCATTAGCATTTTTAAAGATGTGGCAATTTGTCAGTTGGCAAATTGCAAGAACTTTTAAAATGCTAGTGACTCATTTTAGTCAGTAATATTAATGGGCAGCAAATACAATTCTAGAAAATACAATTGTAAATGTTATAGAGTACTGGCTCCTGGCTATCGAAAGGGACCTTCCTCTAGATTTTGGACTTTTGATCGACCGCTTCGTTTGTTGTCTTAACCTTTTACCCAACGTAACGACCAAAACCGTCCCATCGCTGTTCTCAAAAATCGCCAATTAATTTTCAATATTTCTTCATTTTTTGTCTCAAAAACATAGGTTATAATCCCTCGATGGAAAGAGCTCGACAAAAAATGAAAAACTATTCAAGAATTTGTTTTTGCAATTGTCGTCTGCTTTTCATGTTAGGTAAAGGGTTAAAATAGGCATAGCGCTGCTGAAAAAAAATAAACGCCATTGTTAGTGGCGACGTGATAGACTTTGATTGATATTATTTCCATCGCTTCTGGCGGCCATTTTGGCAGTCATCTTGGTTCGCTAGATTTCAAAATTACTCGAAATGGCTTGTTTGGGACGCGGTCGTTGCATAGCATTCCATCTTAGTTCCGCCGAATTCAAAATTACCTCACGACGCTCACGCGAGAAAGATAATCTATTGTCAAACCATTTTCTTTTTCGGTGAGTTATTTTGTGTTTTGGTTTTTTCCAACGGGCGTGCAAATTAATTTTCGTTATGATTTCCGTGAATTCTTTCACCGCAGTTATGGAACCTTCTGGTTCCGATTTATATGATTGCATTCTGAACTTCATCAACTGTTAACGACGTGCTGATGAGTTTACCATATCCAACGCTTTGTGGGCACTCAAGTCATTCCATTTTAACATGACACGTTGCTTCTTGTATTGATATTTATCAATTTGGTTCTCCCGATAACTACAGTAGTGTAGAGTGTATTATCGCCAAATCGCCCGCAGAGTGGAGATTCCACCCGAGCATCAATTGCAAATTCATTGCAAAGCATAACCATCACAAGCAAAGTTCCAGCCAATGGACCTCCGGGTTAAACCCGGAGGTCCATTGGCTGGAACGTTGCTTGTGTTTTATGTCCATGTGTTCAGAATTTGAAAGTGATACTTTGGGTGGGGAGCGCGGTGGCTCAGTAGGTAGAGATGCAGGCTGCAAGCAGAGAGGTCCACGGTTCAAATCCCCCCCCCCCCCCCCTGCGGCAACCGCGTTGTGTGCTTGGGCAAGACACTTCATCTCCATTGTGGGGGCACGGTGGCGTTGTGTACTAAGGCGTACTGCACGTCGATGGTGCACTTGTCTTCAACCAATGCTAACCCTGCTTGTGTGGAGTGAGTATGTTGGGGAGCTGACAGTTGCTCGCCGTTGCTCGGTGGTTCTCTCCGGGTACTCCGGCTTCCTCCACCCATAAAACTGTCACGATCATGATTAGCCATTGTGCATAAATATGTGACCTTAAACACCAATAAATAAATAAATAAATAAATAAATAAATAAATAAATAAATAAATAAATAATACTTTTGGTGATAACTCCACTCTGTGGGTGATTTAGTTACAATCCACTCTCCACGTACTGTACATTGAAATTTGAGATGTCAAACCAACTGACAGTGATCGGAAAACTCAGTAGGAAATCGAACGCAAAAATAATCAATGGAAGTTAAAAATATTTCTGTGATAAGAATGAAGTCTACAGTACTTGATCCATTATATTGATAGCTCGTACAGTGACCGAGTCGATCACCAGGCACTCGGCCATTTATTATTCTAACACATACACTCTGACAAAAATGTATAAGCTGTCTACCGAAGGCATTCACCTTATCATCCATGTTGCAGCGCAAGTTAACATCCTCTGACATATTACAATTATTCATAGGTAAGGCTTCATGTTTATCATTCTCTCTTGAAAAATTATCCGACAATTCCTCCGTACGAAAATTCAAATCGCCACCAATAATAATCATTTTGTGTTCTCATCATGTTTCAAAAGTGAATTTTCTATTTCAATAAATAAATTTTTGTCTTTATTTTGGGTTTTACAGAATGTAGAATTGTTTGGTTGTATATACAGCGATACAAATACGATATTAGATGAGAGGTTAAACATTTCCCCGGAAAACTCAACACATATAACAATTTAACTTACAGTGTAACTATTAACGATAAATCTTTTGAATTTAGTCTCATAGTAAAATATGATACCCCCCCCCCCCCCCCCCTCCCCATTCTGTTTATGGCCGTCATTGCGACACATTTGTATAGATTCATAACCTGGAATGTCGATGTCATCATCTTTCTGGTGCCAAGTTTCAACAAGTGTAATAAATTGATATTTACATTCTAAATTTAAAAATATGGGGTCATTAACCTTACTATACGCCCCTTGTGCATTACAAGACGTTTTTCTGAATGTTCAAAAATCATTACGTCTAATACGCCCTTGTTCTGACATGGTTTATGATGGTTATATCATGAAATGGAAAGGCCGATGGAGCTAGTAGCCGTCAAATGTTCGTATAACAGTTTTAGTTTTATCAGTATCCAAATTTAATTTTAGTCATATTGTATTCATATATGACTTTCTACACTACTAATCCAAACTATTTATAAAGTTAAGTATTGATATTGATGCATAACGTTCATATGGTTACATGTGTGCATTACGATATATTGAATTATACAAACACGTACAGTCAATACTACCATTGCCAAACACATTATAATAAAAAGCTGGGTAGTGATTAATCCAATAAGTAATGTCACAATTTTTACCATAATAGATCATCTCATGTAACTGTGTTACTAATTTTCAGATTATCATAGACGATATGCAACTAGAAAAAGATTTTTCAACACAACAATAACAACGAAGTTTGATGTGTTGACAATGAATAATCCTTACTGTACATACATGCAGTTATATCATATTGGACCGTCCATTTCAAACGTAGAAAGGCCCTCAAGTTCATCAGTTCGCGCTTCATAATAATAACTTCAGCCGATATTACAGAATCGACAACCATAGATCACTTATTTGTCACTGGTCCAGATGAGAATGCATTTGGCCATGGTATGATAAAGAGAGTAATCCCTTGACTGGACTGGACACGTGAAATAAATCATGAGAGTTGAGGGACGTTGTACAAACACGAGTACTCGAATGCGCACGGGTGTTTTACAATATAGTCCCTCGCCTCGAATTAATTATTTCACGTAACCAGTCCAGTCAAGCGATTACTCTGTTTATTACTTTTCATTATTAACGATAATTATATTATTTAACCCTTTACCTAACGTAACGACCAAAACCGGCCAGCTCTATTCTCAAAAATCGCCAATTAATTTTCATTATTTTTTTCATTTTTTTGTCTCTAAAACACAGGTTTCGATATGCCAACTGTTCATATCTCCTTTGTTTCAAAATGTTTGGCGACTGCGTTGAATAAGCTCCAAGTTTAGTGCTGAATCTACTTCAGTTCATGTAATATTCTGTTAAAACTGAATGCTGATCTTGGTAAATTTATTTCATTTGAAATAAATGCTGTTTAAACAGAAATGGTTCCATTTCAGGGACAAGATTAGAACCAGTTTTGGTTGTAAAGAGAACCTATATTTTTTGCAGTGTAACCACCAGGCAACACATTTCTTCGAACCCTATGCCTATCTGTAGTAAATGTGGACAACCTAAAACCTTTATTTTGTAAATGCAGCCCATTTCAAACAAAAGTTATCAAGACTTGAGGTAAATAAAAAGAAGGCTAAATTTCAAGTCAGAAACTTTATAATGTTGAAAAATAAAGTGTTAACTTACCAAGACTGCAAAGTTCACTCAGAATGGAATCTCAAACTGCCTCAGTTACTCTGAACGATTGAAATATTGCCCCGGGGGGTTAATTTATTGCACAAAATGTCTTTTCTCGTCCAATGTGTACTTTTGTTACAGTGCAGAACAGAAATGGCCGATGTCCTCATGCGATAGGCGATAGCCTAGACCAAGTGGCAGTAGTGCGTGTGAAGTCAAGCCGAGTTCAAACTTCTATTTTAGTTTCACTTTCAGTTTAAAAAGCACGAAATTTAAACAGAGCGGCCTGTTCGCACCGTATTTAAATTAAAATCCTTGTACATTTCCCATCCTCCAGATATAATGATGCCTGCACACACACTTTTGAAAACACATTTCAGACCTCATAATTTGTGACGTCTGATATGATGAACGAAATCTTTTGAGTTTTAAGTGGCCGGACCCTGCCGGACCGACATTTTTGGGGAAACAAAATGAAATCAACAGCGATTCTACAAGTGGCAAGGTCAAAGACTTAAGACTGGTTCTCTGACAAAATTGTCCGTTTCTCTCTAAAATTCTTTCAACCGTTCAAATCGTCGACTATTTAATTAAAGCGATTAATTACAGTGAATTCTTTTTCAGGGTTGGGTGTGTAATAAATACAGAACCACACTTCCGGCTCTCGTGGTATCCCTGCGCCACTCGCTCTCGTTCAGTAATCGTTAACCCATTCAAACATAAGTGTGGTTCTGTATATATCCCACCCCACCCACGTGACGTTATACCTTTACAACGTTTTTATGACGTTATGCATATCGTATCAGTTTCTTGCTACCAACTAATTCATATTGATGTCATCAGAATGCCGTGTGATCAAAGTTTGATGCTCTAAAACTCTTTAAACCCCAAGATGCCACCGTTCCTAATTGATTTCGCGGTATATACATAACGTTTCCATGCTGTTTCCGAGGGTGTCATTAGTTTTTCAAAACAACGAATACCAAATGAGTTGATTATATCAGCACGTGACCGCCGACTACCTCTGGCTAACGTAACCGCTGTATGGTGGGTGGAGAAAAATAATCCCTGATGGGTACGGGTGTGGGATGGGAAAATCTCATCCGAGGGCAAGATATTTGGTCCAGACACTGCCGAGTGTCTGGACCAAATATCTTGCCCTCGGGTGAGATTTTCCCATCCCACACCCGTACCCATCAGGGATTATAATATTCGGCGAGTGGGAATACGATTTGTTTTGGGGGAAGAAAAACGAATGAAAATAAAATAAACATAAATAAATTATCCAACAAGGCCAGCAGACGACACTTTCGCAATTATCTTAAATAACTGAAAGTTTTCATCTTTCATCTCCAAAAAATAATCTAGCCCCGTGGAAACCCCGAGAAGAGGAGCACCGCTTGTTTCCTGTGATACACAAGTTCTACTTACTGATAAAATAGAATCCAGAAGCCTGGGGTAATAATATAACAATAACACTTCGGCCGGCCGCTGATTTGTCGCGGTTCTCGTATGAGAAGGCCTTGGTTATCCATGTTCTACCAACTGCCTCCCTATTCCCACGCTTCTTCTCTCCTCCCAACACTCGGAGACGAACTACTTGATGACATCCCTTGCCGCATTCTTCCCAATCTCTCCGATTAGTATATTAACCCTCTCCTTTGAGTCGCCCCCTAACCACATGTCCTTCATTCTCCCATCCCACTTCTCCATTATACTCCCAGTGAATCTTGTTCTTTTAGACTGGTATTTTGGGCATTCTATAAGAAAGTGTTCAAGGGTCTCCACCACGCCCACGTTACACATCTGGCACTCCTTTTCACTGTTTTTTTTCCAATTTCCCCCCTCAGCTCCAGGGACCGCGACCTCAGCTTGAACAACAGTGCCCACCAAAAAAACCTGGGGTGGAAGCCCTGTTGAGTGGGCAGCATATGTACAAATGATTTGCAAAACCTGACTTAATACCTACGTTGCCGTCATGCTGTACCCAAAGATTTTGAAAGTGATATTAAACACCAATAAATATATACATAAAATAACTTATGGCACTCAATGTAATGAGCTCGACGAGCTTGTTCCAAGTGGGGTCAGATGCTATGTTTTAGAGGCAAAAATGTAAAAAAAAATACATCTGAATTTTTATTTTTGCGGATATGGCTTGGCAGATATGAATTTTAGTCACGTGATATTTATAAGTTATTACTTCGTTAGTTTCATGTCGGCCGAGATATTAGACCGCGCTAACTTCATATCGGCCTGAGACCGAAGGTCGAAGGCTGATGTGAAGTTACCTAGGGCTGATATATCGACCGATATGAAACTAACCAGATAAAAACCTCTTTATTTATCAAACCAAAACAAATAATTACAAAATGTTCTCAGATCTATTATTTATTTATATTATTTATTGGTGTTTAAGGTCACATATTTATGCACAATGACTAATCATGACCGTGACAGTTTTACGGGTGGAGGAAGTGGGAGTACCTGGAGAGCACCACCGAGCAACGACGAGCAGCTGCCAGCTCCCCAACATCGTAACTCCGCACTGCAGCACAGGCAGGGTTAGATTGGTTGAAGACATGCGCACCATCGACGTATAGTACGCCTTAGAACACGGCGTCATCGTGCCCCCATGTGGACAATCGGGGTTAAGTGCCTTGCCCAAGGACACAACGCGTGAGTCCGAATCGATCGCTCAGACGATGACCCATCCGAGGATCAACCGGGCTCGACGTTGCTTTACTTCGGTGATCTGATGAGAACCCTCAGATCTATTACAGTTTTCTGTCAGTGTTGTTGTTTCTAATTCTGATAAAGTCCCACGTTTCCTCTTCTTCTAGTTCAGCTATTCGAACGACTCGGCTTCCCCGGCGGGGAAGCCGCGGCGTTCGAATAGCTGAACTATCTCTTCAACCACTTCGATAATTCCCCGTTTACGACTCTGAATCTTGGTATGCGTTGAATTTTGTGTACAAATCTCATCTTCTTTTTTCTTTCCACCCACCTGATCTTTACTTATTGACATATTTAATTCCTCGCCATACGAAAACTACCCCCCTTTTACCTGGTAATGCCAATTTTACTGATTGGTTGCTTGCGGCGTATAAGGAATAACGATGAACGATTTTGCTGTAAACAAAATGGCTGCGCCTAGTAACGCATCAAGGGAGTCAACTCTATCTTGGATCATATCGTTTGAGATAGGCGTCATACCAGCCGAATTTGAAGTCATATCAGCCGAGCTCGATAATCGCCAATTCTGGGAACGAAAATCATATCCAATAAATGATGAGGGTTAATGAATGCGAATTATGTCGATAAAGTACCCGGATTACATTAACGAAGAGCATGTTTTTTACAATGATGTTTTTGTTGTATGCATTGATCCATTACCCATTTGTTACGTGTTGCATTTCACGTAACACTTCCAGTAAATTAGGAAAATCGTGAACTTATTGAAGTGTGTATTCAATGTCCAATACAACAACCGAAATGAGACAAAGAGGGTGACGCAAATCTAAAAATAATGTCAGTACAATAAAGTTGTTCAATCCTTCTGAAGCCGAAATGACATTTATACATTCAACCCAGTGATATTACCAATAGGCATCGCAAAGATAATCGATTTGGCGGAGAGGTGTAGACTTGTTTGTCTCGACTGTGATAGCTAAAGTCCGGTCTGATAAAATATCTATCTTCGTCATCAACACTTCCGCAGAGAGGGAGTTGGCGTTGGTAAGGGGAGCAACTGTCCCGGGACGCTAGTCCATCTGGGGTCCGGGATTTTTTGGTGTTTTAAAAACTGTAGGCTGACCAACAGTACGTGGAGAGTGTATTATCATTAAATCACCCGCAGAGTGCAGATTCCACCCAAGCAATAATTGCAAATTTGCTGCAAAGCATAACCAGCACAAGCAAAGTTTCAGCAAATAGACCTCCGGGTTAAACCCGGAGGTCTATTGGCTGAAACATTGCTTATGTTTGTTGTCGATGTGTACACAATTTGAAAGTTATAGCTTGGGTGATAACCCCACTCCGCAGGTGATTTAGTTACAATCCACTCTCCACGTACTGTATTAATACGTCTGAGCTGACAGTCGTGGGTGGGAAGGCTTTTGGTACGGACCCCCGACACTGTGGAGGTGGCGAGAGTGAGTAGTTGTATTACTGACCAGGTTCCATTTGTATAAAAAAACACTTGTTCCATTTTGTTGGTGTTTCCACCGGTCTTTCCTGCATCGTGGTGGTCATGATTACATTTGGAGAAAAAGTGCACCACGCACACAAAAATACTGGTAATAAATTACCAAAACTGTAAATAAATAATTAATGTTGTCAAGAAAATGCAGGAGAATGCTTCTAGCAATAATTTTTAAAAATGTTCTGTGGGGGAACCATAACAACCATTCTGCACAGTGCTTCGGAGCCCGTCCTCGCTCTCGAGGGAGGGGAGGGGGGGGGGTGGCTATTCATTAATGTATGTTTTCACCGAAGGGCGTTGGGAGAGTGAAGGAAACATAATTTACCCTTTCAACGATTTATACATAAATTCTTACGTAAAAAAAATACTAACTTTCCAAAACAAGATGGCACAATATACAACAAATCGGATAGGAGGGTCAGCAGTAATTTAACTCTTTACCCAACGCAGACGATATCAAAATTTATTATTTTAAATATCATTTTTTGAAATTTTTCAAAAAATTTCAACAAAACCATATCATGTGACCCCTCGTTGGAACGAGCTCGACGAGCTCGTTCCATCGAGGGGTCACATGATTTGGTTTTGTTGAAATTTTTTGAAAAATAATATTTTTTCAACTGCTGAATATGCATATTATGCGGGCGGATGCAGCCGATTCGTTGGGTAAAGGGTTAACTCTTAACCAGCTGAGAAGTTTTTAAATATTTTTCGTCATATCTAGTCATGGCTGGGGCGCGGTGGCTCAGTAGGTAGAAATGCAGGCTGCACGCCGAGAGGTCCTCGGTTCGAATCCCACCTGCGGCAATCGCGTTGTGTCCTTGAGCAAGACACTTCACCCCCATTGCCCACGTGGGGGCACGGTGACGCTGTGTACTAAGGCGTACTGCACGTCGAGGTGCACCTGTCTTCAACCAATGCTAATCCTGCTTGTGTGGAGTTGGTGTGTTGGGGAGCTGACATTTGCTCGCCGTTGCTCGGTGGTTCTCTCCGGATACTCCGTCTTCCTCCACCCGTAAAACTGTCGTGGTCATTGTGCAGAAATATGTGACCTTAAACACCAATAAATAAATAAATAAATAGTCATGGCTGCTGTGAGGCTCTGGATCCGCCCCTTGTTTCACCAGTCATTTGTTGTGTTAAAATATATACATACAAAAAAACATGGCCCGGCAAAAAAGTGGAGGGGCTGAAGCCACCATGAGCCACCATAGTGATGACGTCAAAACATGGCTGCTCGCGATTGCTACATAACCCTACATGACAAAACTGATCATGTGACTATGATGTCACACCCGAGGCCATAGATACAGATTATCATGATTATGGGCATGTCTTGAGATTTGTATCAGATTCGAGGTGGTGTCCAGAATGGGATCTCAACGTGCCGGCTTTGTGATCCCATTTTTGGACACAACCGAGAATCTGATGCAAATCACAGGACATGCACATTATCATGATAATTCATTTATCTAACAATTCTGTCACGTAAACAAATTAAATCCTAAATTAATAATACAGGTTTGAGACATAATGTTAGGCGAGAAAAAGTTTTTAAAAAATGTACATGGAACTATATTGTTGTGCACTCTAACACACAATGAGTGACGCGATCACCGCAATTTTCAAAGTTATGTTGTCAAATTATTCACTCTAAGTGTCTCTTCCTATGATGATCCGCTTGAATTTACGAGTGTGCGACGTGGGTACATCCTCAGGAACCTGGTAGGTGTAACATTGAATTGTGTAGTTTCTATTTATTTTTTTTTGGGGGGGGGGAGGTCATTGCCCATTAATAGTCCTCTCGCTTACTGTAAGGAATTTTGTTTTGTTTTGTAAGCGACCAGCTGAGTCGATCACTGAAACGCACATAGAATGTATTCATGCGCCTGATACGATAGCCCGTCGCGTTACCGGAAACGAGTCGTCTTTATGATACGGATCAGAATGAGTCGTCTATATGATACGGGATTAGAATGTGATACGTACCGTTTCTCGTGGTTTTCAGACCCAAAACTATATGATTTTTATATAAATATGTATAGAATATACCGATAGTAGCTTGGTATACCAAATATTCACCACGAGTGGTGAAGTGGTGTTAACCGCGAGCCTTTGGCGCGCGGTTAACACCACTTCACCACGAGTGTTGAACATTTGGTATCACAGAACTAAATATTTTCCCATAGGCGACCATTATAACGTTCAGGCGGAAAAAAATATGATCACATCACTTTAATTTTGGCATTCAAATATCTCAGTCAAGTATTGCCCTTCAGACAACTTTTTCCGATCTGAAAACAGGAGGTCATGCAACAAATAAGAGAGAAAAACTGACACAAAGGGAAGTACAGGTCACGTGCATATATTTTCCAGGGAATTCCCTACAAAAACACACGAAAAGTAAATTGTATTTTTTAGGTCCAAAAGTCATCAAATCACTCTCTTTTTTATGAGGAATATTCAACAATAATGCAAGCTGTCAATAAAATGGTTCAAACGTTTATTGAAACAATGGATTTTCCCAAGGCTGTTTATTTTTAGAGATTGCGTCATTTCCGAGTGCAACATTTTAAGGCGGTTCACTCTAATTTCAATATTTAGTTCCGCGATACCGGTTGGTACATCAATGTTTTTTTTTTACCATGACCGTCAGATTAATAAGAGTTTAAATGTTAAATAGATCATAAATTCGCACGTGCGAATCTGTTTTGTTTACATGAGCACCGGTGGGCGGTGCTTCTGTTGGCAATTTTATCACCGAAACGAAATAGGAAAACGAAACGCGCAAATTACGGAACTTTTTTTATTTTAATACTTTTTTGGAGTTATGGATGCTTTATTAACACGAGACAATGAATGTTTTTTTTTAGGCCTTTGGTATCTTATGAGGTAAACTTATTTTAAAACGTAATAAATAATTGCCGGTTTCATTTCACTCTTCAAGAGGCGACGAGTGATAAATTTAGACAAAGTTTGAATTCAAAGCGAGGTCACCAAAGGTCAACTTGGATGCAGTTCCATTGTATGTGTAAATTTTAACTGTTGAAATCCCATTGCTGTCGTGTTCACCACGGTTGGTGTGTAAAGCTAAAATTTATGTCAAAGGCTTTTTATAAAGAGTAGAATTGGTAACCATGGTATAAATATACAATTAACACGTAGTATCAATACAAATCAGTGATTTTATTTTTTAAAATATAATTTCATGATTGATAACAAATGAAGTATGTACAGATACTCAACAACAGTATCACAACCAATAGGAACCACTTACTTGCTCACTGATAACATAAATAATTGAAAACAACAAAACAAACTGACGGACTTGACATCATTAGTAAATTGATAGATAAAAAGTCTTGACTTTCCATAACATTCTCTGTTGGATTAATTCTGAAACAATGATATGACGTAATGAAATCGTTACTCGAGTGGGAATAAATCACATTATTTGACTTCCGGTGGTAAACATAAAAGCATTCTATGAGAAAGGAACAGCTGCTCGATTGCATGATAAAAAGCATTTCATTGATTATGTTCACGATTGACGTCAAAGACAGCGTTCAGTGCAAAACCCATCAGGATCGAGAGTAAATTATCGAGACAGCTTCTTGAAATGTATTTGCGCACAATGTAATGAATAAATAACAAGTTCTTGTTTTTGGACGGACAAGCAAATAAATGGAAAACACAAAATTCCTGTTCTAGTGACTTTTTCTCTTGGTATAAAACGCACACTCGCAAAATGGATACCCTTCCGTGTGGGAACCTCCGAAAGTGAAGCAGTACTTGTTTAGTGGAAAACGGGCTCTGTTTTGCTGGTAAAATCGGACCCGGTCACCAATGCCTATATGGTGGAAGTCCTCTAAAATGGGAAACATGGGTATAAACGATTAGCTGAACTTGACTTAATAACCATGTTGAAGTCACGATTAGCCATTGTGCAGAAATATGTGACATTAAACACCAATAAATAAATAAATGGATTCCCTTCTAGATCAACTGCAAAATGGGTATTATCACCGCATCAAAACTGACCACCCAGCCTCGTTGCATTAAACTCTGAAACTGTATGAACAACAGCACCAGTCGGAAATATCTTGAGAAAACAAGAAGGGCGTGTTTTTATTTTATTTATATCAAAAATACCATTAGCTATTGGTGGTATTTTATAAATAATAAAAAATAAAAATAAATAAATAAATAAATAAATAAATAAATAAATAAATAAATAAATAAATAAATAAATATACCCATAGTGGCTTGGTGTACCAAATGTCCACCACGAGTGGTGAAGGGGTGTTAACCGCGAGTCTTTGGCGTGCGGCTAACACCACTTCAACACGAGTGGTGAACATTTGGTACACCAAGCTACTTTGGGCATATTTTATTTATACCATGATCGCCAGATTATTAAGAGTCGCTATTATTGTTTCTCTATTTTACTGAGCACCAGACGAACATCCGTGCGAATCTGTTTTTGTTCACACGAGCATCGGTGGGCGGTACTTCCGCAGTCAATTTTATCGCCGAAACGAAATGGAAAATGAAACGGGGCCCTATTCATTTTAATAGCATAATAACATACCATTTTGAGTAATGGGTGTTTTATTAACATGAGGCAATGCATGTTTTGTTAAGTTTTGATGTTTTATTGGGTAAACTCATTTAAAAACGTAATAAACTGGATAAAGTTATTTGTGTGCAAAGCACACAATGGTGTATCCCCGCATTTCCACTGAAACACATTAGCATAGTTTAAATGTTTCGAATTAAATACCCTAGGAGCCTTTCGATGAAAACTGATTTTCCAATGATAAAAGTGGTTCCACTGGAACCACCTGGTGCCAAATCAAAATTCCGAAACGTTCATGCACATCTAGAGATGTTACCTGAACACATTAGCATAGTTTAAACGTTTCGAATTAAATACCCTAGGAGCCTTTCGATGAAAACTAATATTCTAATGATAAAAGTGGTTCCACGGGAACCACTTGGTGCCAAATCAAAATTCCGAAACCTTCATGCACATCCAGAGTTGCTAACTGAACACCTTGGCATAGTTTAAACGTTTCGAATTGAATACCCCAGGAGCCTTTCAGGGTGTGACGTACGGACGGACGTACGTACGGACGGAGATCATGTCTTTTTCCCCGCATTTTTGAAAATGCAGAAATAATAATTGTTACTTTCAAGTTGCATTCAGGTCGACGTCACCAACGGTCAACTTGGATGTAGTTCTATTGCAGGTGTAAATTTTAACTATTGAAATCCCGTTGCTGGCGTGTTCACCACGGTTGTTGTCTAAAGCTACAATTTATGTCATAGGCTTTTCATATATTGTAGAATAGGTAATAATGGTATAAAAATAAATAAATAAATAAATAAATAAATAAATAAATAAATAAATAAATACTGGATGTTCATTTAATTTAATTATATTATTACATTGACTCCTTGCAGTACTGACGGCGTGGAAACGTCAAAATTCACGTGTGGGCAATATTTCATCGCATGTATTAACAGTGAATCTCCGACTTAAAAAATGGAATCGCCATCAAATTTTCAAGGAATGAAGCACCGGGTATGACACGGGTACGACACAGGTATGACACGGGTACGACCCGGTGCTTCTTTCATTTAATATTTGCTAAAAACTATTGATTATTGCATGAGTTTTTCTGCCTAAGACATCAAATCTCTTGTCACGAAAATAGGTATAATTTGAGAACCTTTCAACTAACTTTTAACCTGTATGCTGAATCACCTTTCTAACCACAGATTGCTTGAGTTGAATGTTTATGCTTGACAATAGCCATGTCTGTATTTGATGAACTATTTATTTTTCAATACCCATCGGGTTAAGGGCTAGACATGTTTACTGTACTTTTAAAACATCAACACGACTGAAAAATCAGTTGCGTATCTCTTAAAAGTGATTGTTAGCTCCATAACCTGAAGCAGAATTTATTAATGACTTCTAAAATATTCCCATCAAGAAAATAAATATTACGAAGTAAACAAACAACATGGCCTAAACGTAGTCACACAACCTCAGCACATAGCTCAGTAAAGTGCTTAACCCTTTGAACTCTAGTGGTATCTTCCATGTCAGTTCAATGGTATCAATTAGAAGAGTCCATATCATTTTTTGGGGTAGACCAATCAATATTTTCAACGTGCAGCCTAGGGGCTGCACGTTGAAAACATTGATTGGTCCACCCCACATATTTACTGAATAGCCATCCTATTTAATGACGTTATGACGTATCATGTTCCTGGCCGGAAAGGCGGCCGCTCGGTTTCAGATGGTTAATAATATGATGTGAAAGTTGTTTTGTTTTGAAAAACCACATCAACTTACGTGGTAATACGAGACACTGCAGTGGGAACTCCGAGAAGAGAAGCAGTGTTTGTTTACTGCGGAAACCAAGCTCCGTTTTACTGGTAAAATAGGACCCAGTCTAAATGCTTGACGTGGAAGTCCTCTGAAATTAAAATGGGCAACTTGGGAATAAACGATTGAGTAAACTTGACTTTATCTCCATGTTGTCCCCGTGGGAACCCCGGGAAGTGAAGCAGTGCTTGTTTACTGTGGTAACCAGACTCAGTTTTACTGGTAAAATAGGACCCAGCCACCAATGCTTGACGTGGAAGTCCTCTGAAATTAAAATGGGCAACTTGAGAATAAACGATTGAGTAAACTTCACTTTATTTCCATGTTGTCCCCGTGGGACCCCCTGGAAGTGAAGCAGTGCTTGTTTACTGTGGTAAACAAGCTCTGTTTTACTGGTAAAATAGGACCCAGCCACCAATGCTGGATGTGGAGGTCCTCTGAAATTAAAATGGGCAACTTGAGAATAAACAATTGAGTAAACTTCACTTTATTTCCATGTTGTCCCCGTGGGACCCTGGAAGTGAAGCAGTGCTTGTTTACTGTGGTAAACAAGCTCTGTTTTACTGGTAAAATAGGACCCAACCACCAATGCTGGATGTGGAGGTTCTCTGAAATTAAAATGGGCAACTTGAGAATAAACGATTGTGTAAACTTCACTTTATTTCCATGTTGTCCCCGTGGGACCCCCTGGAAGTGAAGCAGTGCTTGTTTACTGTGGTAACCAAGCTCTGTTTTACTGGTAAAATAGGACCCAGTCGCCAATTCTTGGGGTGGAAGAAATAACTATTGCCTGAGCTTGACTTTATCTTCATGTCGTGGTCATGGTTAGCCATTGTGCAGAAATATGTGACCCTAAACACCAATAAATAACAAATAATAATAATCTCCATGTTGCGATCACGATTAGCCATTGCGCAGAAATAAATAAATAAATAAATAAATAAATAAATAAATAAATAAATAAATACGAGACAACTATTTTTACACGCCTGTTCTGTGAAATCCTCATCTGCAGCAACAATAAACCGTGCGGAAAATAAAAAGCTGTTCCGCACATAAGTGCGGAACGGAAATCGTTGACGGACTACATTTAAATTGAAACAAAATTTCACTGGAATTTTCTGCAAATCTTGCAATGCAATCATCGCTAGCGATAACTGAAAATCGTCCCCTGAGTTCCAATGTGGCCAGTAGGCACATAGAACACATTGGAACTCAGATAACGAAATAGTAACACGGGTTCCCCTTGTTCCCCGTGGGAACCCCGGGAAGTAAGCAGCACTTGTTTACTGTGGTAAACCAGTTCCGCTTTACTAGTAAAATAGGACCCAGTCACCAATGCTTGGGGTGAAAGTCCTCTAAAATGGGCAACATGTAGATCAACGATTGACTAAACTTTACTTCATCTCCATTTTGTGTCACGATTAGCCATGGTGCATAAATATGTGACGTTAACCACCAAAAAACAAACAAACAAACGTTCCCCTTGTAAATTTAGTTTTCGATAAAATGTGTTCTTTTTGTTGATAGTTGTCAAATGAATTGCTAAGAGTCCTTCTAATAATTTTTTTATAGATTTGAAGGCGTGTAATAAACACAGATCGACACGCGTGTGTGAATGGGTTAATCGATATGGCACGAGTGCCAGTGCGGAAGGATAAAACTCGAGGCCTGTGTGGCCTCGAGTTTTATCCTTCCGCGCTGGCACTCGTGCCATATCGATTAACCCATTCACACACGCATGTCGTTGTGTGTATTTAAAATAAATAGAATTAAATTACTGGACCCTAAACCGACCAAGCTTTCACGCTATCGGGTGCCCATTGCACTAAACAAGTTCTTTTTGGCACCACAAATGCAGCATTTGGCACCAAAACTGGGCACCAAAAATATACTTACTGCAGGTCCTAAAGGATTTGTGTGGTTTAATTTCAGTGCGTTGTTTTCGATAAATCGCTGACCGATAACACGGGGCCCGAGATAGAATTTTCTCTCCCCCCCCCCCCCCCACTGCATGTGTAACATACGTCTGTCCAGGGTGAGATAGCAGGGAGTGACAGATGTATCCCACCCCCACCCACGTGACGTTATATATTTATAGCGCGCGCAAAAGCAGCCCGAAGGGCTGCTTTGAAGCAAGCCTAATAGACAACGTGTACGTGAAATTGGAAAAAACCAAGGAATGCTATGCCATCCAATCTAAACCGGAAACCGGAAGTAAAAACATGGGGAACCCCAGCTCTCGTTTTCAGAAGCGAACAAATCGAATGACGCCCCCTAAAAAGCGAACGGTGTAATGCGAGATTTCTCCTTAGATCATTCCATGCAGACTGTGAGTAATTTATTGAACAAGCTTTTCAAAATTAAAGTTTTTCCAAACAAACTCAACTGTCGTTTGCTTTGCTGACTAAATGACAGAAATTGTCGAAAAGCTAAATGTTCCCATATATGCACATTGGATTTCATCGTCTGCTGGCTGGCTGTTGGGATCCCGCTGTTGTTCGATTCTGCGGAGTATTCTGTCACGTGATTTATCTGTTTTGCATTTGCAAGTGCAAAACGCTGTTCACTTCAAACCAACTCTGCGTGTTATTGGAACAAAGTTACCAAATGAAAAGCATCAACAACACGTCTGTTTGTTGTAACTTAAAAGTACACACAGGTCGGATTGTGGCAAAGGTCGTTTTCATTCAGTTATTACGAACCTAAGATGTCGAAGTGACATACTGTCTAACAAACGTCCACGAATTACCATTTCCAAAACAGAAGTTCCGTTCCACAATGTATGCACCCCAGCGAAACAAAAACAATAAATTTTCGACAATACGTTTCGAGGCCAATTTTATATTGTAGGTATGATATGTTTTTAAGGGGAAATAAATCTACAAGACAGCATGTACATGCATTAGTTCACAACGCAAAATGTTTTGTTGGACGACCCCTTAAACACTGTTTTAAATTTTGTTAAGTTTTTACGTCATTATAATTTGAAAAACACTGTGAGTTGCGCGCGCTTCTTGGTTTTACCAAAGTTCATATTAACGTTATTATGACGTTATGCATATCGTATCAGTTTCTTGCTACCAACTAATTCATATTGACGTCATCAGAATGCCGTGTGATCAAAGTTTGTTGCTCTGAAACTCTTTAAAACCCAAATTGCCACCGTTCCTAATTGATTTCGTGGTATATACCTTTGGTATATACATAACTTTTGCATGCTCTTTCCGATGGTGTCATTAGTTTTTCAAAACAACTAATACCAAATGAGTTGATTATATCAGCACGTGACCGCCGATTACCTCTGGCTAGCGTAACCGCTGTATGGTGGGGGGGGGGGGGAGAAAAATAATCCCTGATGGGTAGGGGTGTGGGATGGGAATATCTCACCCTCGGGACAAGATATTTGGTCCAGACACTCGGCAAGCCTCGTGTCTGGCCCAAATATCTTGCCCTCGGGTGAGATTTTCCCATCCCACACCCGTACCCATCAGGGATTATAATAAACGCCTTTAAATCAACTATAGACGTAAGCATGGTTCTGTGTTATGGATCAACTGAATTAAAAATTTATCAAATTTATCTGATTCTTATTAAAACATTTCTTTGTTACTTATTTTTTTATCTTGTCCAAATGTTTTTATGATCCTTCTTGGAGGTAATAAATTATTAGCTACCAGTTTATTTGGGGTTCATAAAGACAATGTAAATAATAATCTTGATATTATTTTTTAACGTTAAAAACATAGAAAGGATAGGCCTAAAAAAATACAAAATCTGTTTCTCAGGCCCTCCCGCATGGTCTATCTTTTTATAACCAATTTAAACTTAAAAAAAATAAAAATTAAATGGTTTATGTCTGATATTTTACCCAAGTTGAAAAAATTGATGAATTTGTCCCTTGAGTGCAAGAAGGCTTTGCAATGCTTTAGCATTGCAAAGCCTTCTTGCACTCAAGGGATGAAATACACCACCACCCATGCTATTCTGTAGATTATGAGGCCTAAAACTTGAACCAAGAACATGAACTTTTGATGGCAAAGAAGTAATTACTGAAATAAAAAATAAAATAAAAAACCGCTCGCCCGCATGCAGTTTTACAAATAATGGCCTGGGAAACAGAAGATCTACTTTGTGTGGCCATATCTACGCATTTTTAGAAAATATCGAGAATAATCTCATGAATGTGGACCTGAAAGTTTTATTTTTCGTGAGCACTTACGCAAGAGCTCGTGAAAAATCAAACTTTCAGGTCCACACTCATGAGATAATTGCCGATATTCACTAAAACAGAGTAGATTTTCTTTTTTGTTATATGCCACGTGACATTTTACTGCGCAGTATCCAGCCCAATTCGACGGCAGATAGTTTCAAGACAATAACAAAAAGCTGCTGATCGTTCCTTCAAGGCGACGTCATGTGCCGAAGCGTAACGCCATTTAGGAAGCTACTGAAAAAATTCATCGTGTGAACCTGAAAATATTATTTTGCGCTCGTGAAAAAAAAACTTTCAAGTCCACACTTATGAGATAATTTCAGATACTGACTAAAATAGTGCAGATTTTCTTTTTTTTATATGCCACGAGACATTTTATTGCACAATATTCAGCTCAATTCGACGAGAAATGCGTACGTTTCAAAACAATAACAAAGATCAGCTGATCGTTCCTTCAAGGCGATGTGATGCGGCGTAGTCAGACATCATTTAAGGAAGCTACTGAGGGATATATCTCGATATCCATCGAGTCGATGGATACCAATAAATATCTTTTAGATAATTTGCGATAATTCACAGACTGGCATAATAATAATAATAACTCTTTGGCCAGCCGCTGGTTTGTCGCGGTTCTCATAAGAGAAGGCCATCATTCCTCCGCACCAGTGGCGGCGCTACAGGGGGGAATGGGGGCATGGGGGGATTTGCATCTCCCTCCTCTCTCCCCCTCTCTCTCTCTCCCTGTCTCTCGCTCTCCCTCTCCTTCTCTCCCCCTCTCTCTCTCTCTACCCCCTCTATCTATCTCTCCCTTCCCTCTCTCTCTTCTCTCCCTCTTCTCTCTCTCTCTCTCTCTCTCTCTCTCTCTCTCTCTCTCTCTCTCTCTCTCTCTCTCTCACACACACACGCGCACAGACCCACCAGACGCGGATCCAGGATTTTTTGAAAGGAGGAGCGCTAATTACCATTACATTTAGTCGAAACTTGGACCCAAAGTCCGTAATATAATTTTTTGGTTTGGTACGTCCTGTGGACGTACCAAACCAAAAAATTATATTACGGACTTTGGGTCCAAGTTTCGACTACCTCATAATAAAGTAATGATATGATCCTAAAGACTTATAATTTGTTATTATCTGTATTTTTATCATTTCTAGTGAGTCGCGGTGTCTCAGTGGTTACGGCATTGGACTTCAAACCGAAAGGTCCACTGTTCGATCCCAATCAGGGGTAACTGCGTGGTGTCCTTGGGCAAGACACTTCATCCCGATTGCCCATGCGGGGACACGGTGACGCTGTGTAGTAAGGCATACTGCACTTCGATGCTGCAATTGTCTTCAAACAATGCTAACCTTACTTGTGCGGGGTTAGTACGTTGGGGAGCCTGGCAGTAGCTCGCCGTTGCTCGGTGTTTCTCTCTGAGTACCCCGGGTTCCTACACCCGTAAACCTGTCCGACACGAGGTGACCCTGGCTGTCAAAAGTGTCGTTAAACCCCAATAAATAAATGAATGAATAAATAAATAAATATCATTTCTGCTTTTTTGTAACTAAAATAGTAAAAAGAGCGAGGTTACACTAAATTAAAATATCGTCCTTTGAGTGCCACAAGGCGCCACCTGCAATGCTAAAGCATTGCAGGTAGCGCCTTGTGTCACTCAAATGACGATACATGGTTAGTGTGTTCTCATTTACAATCAGGTTTCATTTAGAACTGAAATCTTTCCAAAAAAATTAATTTGGCACCGACTAAAAATTCCAATTGGCATCAAAAACCTTCGGGTCAGCGTGAACGGATAATAATAATAATAACACTTTGGCCAGCCGCTGATTTGTCGCGGTTCTCGGACGAGAAGGACATGGTTACCCCTGAACTCCCAACTGCCTCCCTATTCCCACGCTTCTCCTCTCCTCCCAACACTCGGAGACGAACTGCTTGATGACATCCCTTGCCCCATTCTTCCCAGTCTCTCCAATTAGCATATTAACCCTCTCCTTTGAGTCTCCCCCTAACCACATGTCCTTCATTCTCCCATCCCACTTCCCCATTATACTCCCAGTGAATCTTATTCTTTGAGACTGATACTTTGGGCATTCTAAAAGAAAGTGTTCCAGGGTCTCCACCATGCCCAAGTTACACATCTGGCACTCCCTTTCACCGTATTTCCCAATTTTCCCCTCAGCTCCAGGGATCGCGACCTCAGCTTGAACAACAGTGACCCCCAAAGGTGCTATCAAGGTACTCTTCAAAACCTGGCCTCTCTTTATCACGCAGGCCACCCAAAGACCTCTTTGATATGACCCCCTCTCGCCAATTACGGTTACAATCCTCCATGACCCTTTCTCAGAGTACCAACCAATTTTGATTTCCATTCAGGGTTCCTCGTCCTGTGCCATTTGCCATAAATGACGAGTTCCCCCTTTCGTTCTTTGTAATAACTACCATTCAGAGAAAGTTATTGATTAGACTAACCTCATAATCTAGCATTACCCCCCCCCCCCCCCACACCCATCCTAGTCTTATGTATTGCACATATAATTATTTTGTCCCTGGATGCGCATGCCTAAAACCGGGTCGTGGTCAACCTCTAATTTACTGTAGCGGTATATGGGTGTAAATATAAACTTTCATTATGCAAAGAGTGTAATTATTTCAAAAGAGTGTTTCTGGTGCAAATAAAATATGAAAATAGACTGTAAAATCAAATGCTACAAAATTATATATAGCAAAAATTATATCTTTATTGGTGTGTGGACCGAACGAAAGGTTTCTGGGTTTATACTGGAAAATATACATATAGATGCCATTTATTACACTCACTGAAGAAGGCACAAGTGAAGATCGACTTTTCAAAATTATTGAGACAAAAACAATCGTTAGACGCATCGCCTCATATATTATTGTGAGAGTTTTAAAACGTGTTGCTCATATTGCTAAGCCTATGTATCATAAAGCAAATTTGCCCTGAAATGAAAGTACTGCATATTAGGTTTTTTTTTACATTTTCTCCCAACTCTTTGCGCAACGCAATATGGCAAAAATCGACACGATACTCACAAAAATTGCCATTCAAATTTTAGTATTTTTTTTCATTATTTGCTTCAAAATCATAGCCTATGACCTCTCATTGGAACGAGCCCAGCGAGCTTGATCCAGTAAGGGGCTAAAAGCTATGTTTTGCAGGAAAATAATGAAAGAATAAAATTTTGTTAACCCTTTACCAAACACGAAAGAAAGACACTTGTAAATAACATTTTTGAATAACTATTTTTTTTTCTATTTTTGCGTCAAAAACATAGCTTATGACCTGTCATTGGAACGAGCTCGTTCCAATGAGGGGTCATACGCTATGTTTTTGAGACAAACAATGAAACAATAATGAAAACTGAATGGTGATTTTGTGAAAAGCGGTGGCCGCTTTGACCGTTACGTTGCGAGAAGGGTTAATCATTTATCCAATATCAAATTTTATGCTAATTTTTTTTTCTTCAAATTTTTATTATTTCTTCAATTATTTCTTTCTTCAGGTCATATCATGTTATCCATCATTGGTGATATGGTTTTGTTGATTTTTTTTAAACTGTTCAATTTGTATATTACGTGGGTGGTGCGTCCCTTTCATTCCATAAAGGGTTAATTATTACGGCTTCCCTCGTACATTATAGACTTTGGGGTGTTGAGAAACGGGAATTTAATGTGAACGCGTTCAGCATGCAATACGTTAAGGGATTTATTTTATCATTTAAGGTTTATCGCACAGGTTCACCTCACTTCACGTCAACATATTTCTTCGAATGGTCCATTCACTCATGATAACAGCGCTTCATTTCGGTTAGGGCACAATAAAATATTTCCTTGTTTAAATGACGAGTTGGTCACA